>JANPWX010006184.1:1304608-1863809 GCA_024734555.1 Trochalopteron elliotii
TATCTATCTATCTATCTATCTATCTATCTATCTATCTATCTATCTATCTATCTATCTATCTATTTATCTATCTTTATATATACACACTTCATTAGGAAATTAGGTGAATAAAGTCAGTTTCTAAGCATTAAAACTGGAAAGGTCAGCAGCAGCCTTCCACCTGAATGAAGAAGGACATAAAAATTTTACAAACAGAAAGCAAAATAGTTATTGATGTTATTATGTGGTAACCTACCTACAATTGCAGGAAAAGTCCTCAATGACCTAAAAATTCCATGCTCCTGAAGAGACAAATGGAGAGTGATTGAAGAGGCTCAAAATGTCAGTCACAATAAATTAGGTGTTAGAAGCAGTGATCATGATTCTTCCACAGATAGCAGTGGCTCAGTGTTCATGAGGAAATCAGCTTATAAATAGGAAAGGAGAAAAATGACAATGGAAAAGGAATGTGTAAAGACCCTGGAGGGGGGAAAGGTGAAACAAAAATGAGTTGTAGAGTGTGAAGGCAGGGAGACAAACCTTGTGATAAGTGACAAGCCACCCAAAGATGTGGAAATTTGCTGGGCAGGTAAAAATAGCCAGAATTATCAACAATCATCAGAGCCTAGTATTTAATAATGAGCATTGAGGAGGTTTTAGCCTCCTTGAAGCCTCTCCCACCACCTGCCCATGGCCCAGGAGCACCATTTTGGCTCAGAATGTCTCTGGTCTTGCTTTTTGCCCTGCCTCCTGGATGAGCCTTAGACCATCCTTCCTGTAATCAATAAACATAAGGATGGGTGCATTGGAAACACAAAACCAATCCAGATCATTTTGACATAATATTAACCATAACATGGCATAAACCAAGCTTAAATCTTTGGATCTTTGGTTATTCCAGTAGCGTTGCACTTAGAGTAACTGCAGATCTAGACAGATCGGTTGAACAAACCAGAATAAAGATTTTTATCCAGTTTTATATGAGCTATTTACACTCTAAGAATGTTTTAGAGGTAAATGAGCGGTATCTAAGGAGAATGTAGCATCTAATGATCAATATCACAAAAACTTGTACCTTTCACAGCTTGGTATGAACATTTTGAGATTGGATTTTTCCACTGAGGTAATTTTTCCTTCCATACTCATATTTACTTGCTCCCAATTCATTGTAGTACCTCCTTGTGTTGGCTTGTCCCGGAAGGGGTGCTGTATGTTAGATAGTAAGTTGAGCTGTAATTATTCATTGAATTTGTTCTTGGCCCATTGTGAGGAAATAATAAATTCATCTTGTCAGTTCAATAGCACAGGACTACTTCGGGATATTCAGTAATTTACCACCTACTTCCTGACAATTAAAAAACAGTCATGTAAATTAATTATGAAGGGCACAAATCATGTCTTTCATCAGGTCAGCATTCAAGCTGCAAACAAAGAAGTCCCCACTTGCCTAACATTCAGCCAGCTGGAGTAGATGTTTGCTGTACACAGGAAGAACAAACAATATGGGAGTTTCTTATAGGAATTTGTTATGTACTAATTGTTCTACCCACATTTCCAACTTGTGCCAAGGTCAAAATGATTAGAGCTTGTGGGTCAGTGTGGACACACGGACAAAATGAACAGTTTGTGTTGGGGTTTAACTTGTGGTATGGCTCAGTGTTTATAGCACTCACTGAGTTGTAGAAATTCTATATTTTCTGTCTCTTTCTGGCTTGACAAGTCCTTGTGTGGATCAGACCAACTATTTCATACTACCACTAAACCACACCCTGATGCTGTACCAGTGAGAACATCAGAGCTCAGCCTCCAGAGGCTGATGGTTGTACAAATGATGGAAGAGCCACACTTAGCAGGAGGTTTTCTGGGATTTCTCAGATTGACCTGTGCTTGTGTCAGATGATTTAAGTAAGTAATGCATCATGAAAGGTCAGTGAGGAACAAAAGGCTTACGGAATCATAGAATCACAGAATGGTGTGGATTGGGAGGGACCTAAAATAACATCCATTCCCAGCCCCTCTGCCACCGGCAGGGACACCTTTCACTGTCCCAGATTGCCCCAAGGCCCATCCAGCCTGGCCTTGGACACTTCCAGGGATCCAGGGGCAGCCACAGCTTCTCTGGGCAACCTGTGTCAGGGCCTCAGCACCCTCTGAGTAAAGAATTTCTTCCTAATACCCAAGACTCAATGCTACTCTCTTCAACTTTCTTTACAGGTGTCCTTTCCTAGTGCTCTTCTCGCATGGTGCAAAGAGTGAACACAAATCCAGGTGTACTCACAGCTACAGAGTGGATTTTGAAACCTAGAGGCAGCCATTCCTCTGTAAGGAAAGACAACTGAGATGATTCACTGCCTTGTCTGAAGTCATCTCCTTGTGCTTTTTCAGAAGTTAAGACGTGCTTGCCTTTAGAACCAGACTCTGTAAGGGACTTCACACAGGCACGAATAGCCATATCAAGTGCCCTGTTACAAGTAAGCACAGGGGACTGATCGTGAGCAAGACAAACACGTTAACATAAGAAAAGTCAGTAAAAAGACATGATTCATCACTCACAACACCCGAGACTAAAACATAGACATTTAATTGTTAGTATTCCTTATTGTTTTCACAAAATATTAGGTAGAGTTTCTAGGTGTTAGCAAAGCATCCATCTTAGCTGAGGTTCCTTTTTATCATAAGAGCAGCTCAGACAGGCCCACTGGCCGTTGTAGAAGGGAGCAGAGCCCTGTTATCTTTAGTAAACACCTTCCCTGCAACTGTGGGATACCAAAAGTTTCTGTTTTGGCATTTAACCCCTGCTTCACAACATTCATGCAATAAAAGCAGAAGTGAAAGAGTGAAGTTTTAAATGAAACATGCTCCTCTTCAACAAGTCATGCTTTAGGTGAACATAGCCTAACTGGATGTAACTATTTGGCCTATTCTATTTAGATGAAAGAAAAAAAGCTAATTCCTTCTAGTGTTACCTGTACTGCAAAAATAAAAAATACTGTCTAGTAATCAAGCAAAGTTTTCAAGAACAAAGTCAGTGAGATTTCAAATGGAAAAATAAAACACATTTATTTCAGAAAGAGACACTGCAATATTAACCCACATTTACAAGAAATCAGCTAAGAGGCTGGTGGGGGTGATTTGGATCAGCCAAGACAAAGAGGCAATGGGCAGGAACTGATGCACAGAAAGTTCCACTTGAACGTGAGGCAGAACTCTCCTGTGCAGTGACCAAGCACTGAACAGATTGCCCAGAGAGTCTGTGGAGTCTCGCTCACTGGAGATATTCCAGAACTGTCTGGACACAGTCCTGTGCCCTGTGCTCTGGGATGACCCTGCCTGAGCAGGGATGTGGCACCAGAGGAGCCACTGTGGTTCCTTCCATCCTGACCCATTCCGTGATCTTACTGTTGCTAACTAAGGAGTCATAAAATCCACTGAATGTTGCTTCCTTCTTTAAGGTGAAGGAGGCTGTTTAAGGACTGCAAGGACAAACTGCATTTTGGTGGCTGAGCTTTCAACTTGAGGAGAGATAGGGGTCTGCTGACCCAAAGAATTGAAGTTAATGTTCAATGAAAAGAATGTTTCTACCGCAATACTGCAGAAATGGGATAAATGTCAATGTTCTCAAAAAAACTTAGCTCAAAGCTCAGGAGATATAAGAAATATTTCTGTTCCAGTGTGGAGGAAAGATGGTCTTTATTCCACCTCCCTGGTCTCAGAAGAGTACTCACCAAGAAGAAAATTGAAGATTAGTGTGCACCCAAGTCATGCTCTGTAGATCCACATTGACTGAGGAACACTTGTAGCTCAGACTTCAGTGAACTGAGATCAGAATCTTTAATAATATCAGCCTTTTCTAGGAGACACCCTGAACCTGATTTGAACCTGTGTCAGCCAATAAACATGGCCAAAAAGGGTGCTTCCATTCACCTGGCCTATTTAGCCAGGTATTTTATTTAACTTCATTTAACATGAAAACAATTGTTCTTGGAAGTTTCTATTTCTTCTGGAAAATAAATAGAAAAAACTTGTAGATATGGTGCTGTGAGGGTATCATTGGTGGTGCTGGTCTAGTGGTGAACCTGGCAGTGCTGGGTTAATGGTTGGACTTCGCAATCTTAGAGGTCTTTTCCAACCTTAATGATTCCATGAGTCTATGATTTAAAAGGGAAACATTGCAGGTTAGATCAGGTACAGAAATGCACAGAGTGTGTCTGGTCACTTGAATGCCTCTCCTAATGATGCTTGAGGTCATTCTGTAAGAAGATTATTAAATGCATATTCTTTCTCACTCTTTAGGTAAGATACTGGCCAAGCAACCCCTTTATTTCTTATTTTTATCATTCTAGAAGCTTGAAACTGACATAACTCTTCACATTTATTTACATAAAGTTTGTGATATGTCACCAATGCCCTATTTAGATGGAAAGCTGGATAGAAAATCCAACAGCTATTTAAATGACAAATATGTAAGTTACTTAGTAGATCCAGCTGTGCAAAAATACTTGTCAAAGAACACCCTCACTCCTTCCTTTTCATTAATAGCCACCAGGATTGGGATAAAGCAAATAAGGAGACATAAGGGAATTTCCTAAAGAGGAACAGTTCAAGATGTGTGCATTTTGATTACCCTGTGCAGCAGCTGGATGGACACATAAAGGCATTTGAAAGATGTTGGAGGTGGCTGGCTGCTCCCCATCACCTGGAAAGCCTGTGCCAGAAACAAGGCAATCAGGAAAAAAATGTGAATGACAGACAGCCATTGCTTCTGCTGGGAAATGCATCAGATCAAAATGTAGGACCTCCTATGTACAAAGTTTCCACTGTAATGTGGGGCTGAAAGATCCAGACCTTGTGTCCTAGGGTGACTTTATGGTGCTTGTATCCCCTATTTCTGTTCTGTTTGTGCCGTATGGTGAGTCCTGTGCCTTTAAGACTGGTTCTGACAGCCAAGCAGAGAAAGAAGCAGCATGCAGTTTGTTTTGAAAAACAGAGTTCACTCCTCTGCATTTTTCTGCATTTTTCTCTCGGGATGGTGTTGTTCAGTTGAGGCTTGGACAGCAGCAGGACAGACATTTTTTTTGCTTTTAGTTAGTTTAGCTAGCTGAGGCAGAGAAGCTTCCTGGACTGTTTTGCTTTTTTTTTTTTTTTCCTTTTTCTTGGGACTGTTTAAACCTTCTCTGGACTGAAAATCCCAGAGGAGCACCGGGGAGCTGGCACCTGTGGCCCCAGGGCCTGGACTTCCAGAGAGACAAATAAGGGACTGACAGAGTCTAGCTACAGGCACAGCAAGGACTTTCTCAATTTGACATCTCACTCCAGAATAAGAGATTTTATTGTTTCATATTATTCATTCTTTATGTTTGTGGGCATTTTGTTTATAAAATAAATAGTTTTTTCCACTTTTCTCTGAGGAAGTTCTTTTCCCAGACCAGCTGGGGAAGGGGCCGTTTGGGTTTGCTTCCCAGAGAGACCCTATTGGGGGTTTTCTCCCAAATTTGCCCTAAACCAGGACACCTTGTTTTCCTGATTTAATAGGACAGACATTCTGTACTCTCCACAGATGGTGTGTATTTACCCAGGGTATGGCTGTTCACAGTTCTTCCCTTGGGAAGGCTTGAGGAGAATATCCACCTGTCATTTCCTGAAGCAATGCCCAGACCCAAATATGACACAGGCCAAAGCCCATCTCAGCAAGCAAAAACTAAGGCAGTAAGTCAAGCCAAACTGGGTTTTCCCAAAAGGTCCAGTAAGCAAAACAGTCCAGCTCCACCCCTTGGATAAATCATGTTCTTCCTGGCAGTTTGTGTTGTCCGTCCTTTTAGCTTAAAGTTGGCAATATATGAAGATAATTTGTGACAGATTCAGCCTTGTTAGTGGTGAGAGAGAAATGTTTACTTAGAAGAACAAAGAGTGCATAAATATTGGAACATAATTACTTCAATATCCCTATTTGTGTGTAAATCACCTGTACATGTCTAGGGGCCATTCTGTGGCTGCTGAGCATTAGTTTACCTCACTGGGAAAATAGCTGTTATTCTTCCTGGCCAAGGAAAAAGGAAAAAGACATGGATGAATACTTTTCCAATACAGACTGTGTGTCTCCGTGTGTGTATGTACCTGCACGAGATTTAAGACATAAAATAATAAACTCAGAAAATGTCTTTACTGAATGGACTTGACCCATTTTAAATTAAAAGGCTCTTTTCCTGATAAGATTTCAGCAAGGAAACTTTTCTGCATCCCTGAAAGATCTTAACTTAAGGATAGGACATGTCATGAGATCTTCACTAGGAAAATCTTTATGCACTGAATACACAACATATTTCTGACTGAATTATGAGTAAAAAAAAAAAAAATGAACTTTGCTCATGAGTTTGTCCTTTTTTAATCACATCCTGAGCAAATGTAGAAGCTCACAGGTCCTCACAATCAAACCTGGCTGTGTGTCCTATCCTGTGGCGCAGTAAGGATGAGAGATAGCTTTTTAACAAAGCTGTTTCCTCTCTTTGAGCTATTCAAGTGAAATACAGTTGATATGAAGGAAAAAAACACATATCTGCTTATTTTAGCTTTGCCACTTGCAGGCTTGGTTATGTAATAGATGAGTGTTTTCTTGTTAAATACTTTGGTTTCCCCTCCAAATGCACAGACTCATTTTCAGGGAGAAAAAGCTGTGATAATTTTAAACTTAGTTTAGATAATGGTCTAACTCTACCTTTATATTAGCGAACTGTTAATTGGACTTAGGAACAGAGAAAAAGTCATGGCACTGCTATATACACCAGAATAAAAGTACCTTAAAAAATAACTGAGTTTTTAAAATGTCATAGCAATGACATTTTAAATGACATAGCAAATGTGTGTAGTTTTCTAGCAGTATCTCACCAGGACAGCAGCCCAACTCAGCATCATCTTCCAATATCTCTATATGAAGCTGGTTTTTGTACCCAAGGACTGAACAGCATTTTATTGCTGTACCCTGGCACTACTTCTTCATGACCAATTAGTCAACTACTACAATATGGTCCCTCTTTTTAATAGATACAATTTTTCATTAAATAAAAGTTCCTGATGTACAATTTTGTCCTGTTTTCCGACTACTAAACAGAGGTGAATTTGCCCACATCTATACAACATTTTGTCCACAAAACTTTGAGGACTCAAGACAAATTTTGATAAGCAATGTGACTCTCAAGAACAAGAGATCATGCAACAGTAAAGTAAGTGAAATTTAATTTTCTCCTCCATTTGTGAGAAAGTTTACAAACTAAGCTTTTTAAACCATGTAATAGATTTGGTCTCTGACCTATTCTCTCTGTCTGAGCTAAAGGGAATGTTAAAAAAAGCAATCATTCAAAATGAAAAATGGAGCTGCTCTCTTCAAATTCTTCTTTTTAGTAATAACAGCTTTCCTTTTTAACAACTATGAATGTCCTTTTTACACATAAAGAAGTACAATAATTTCCTTCTTAAATAAAAGTTTACAATGAGAACTCATGCTCTGAGAATGAGTACTTCACTGTGAAATAAAAAAAATAAAATTACTTCAGTTTGTTGAAAGTGATTCTCTTTGCTTATCACAACCTATATGATTTCCATGTTTTATTTGCAAATGCAAATAAAATTTAAATGCATTTAAATTATTTAAATGCAAAATTACTTACTTTTTGGAAGAAGAGGCACAACTTGAAAATATTATTGCCTACAGGAAACATAATCGAGAGTCACTGTTCCTTACTACGTGCAGCAAACCAGACCCTGTGAGATTTTCTTGAAGGCTGTTTCCTTTTTAAAATACATATAGGCAGTAAGAAGTACAACTGTGGCTGGATGAGCTGGTTTGTACTACAAACTGGAAAAAAACAAAACAAAACACATGCAAGCCAGCATTTCACACAGAAGTATCCTGGAAAATGGAAATCACTATATTAACCCATACTTTTTCCCTCCCATAATGGGTGTGACAGTGTGTTCACGTCTCTGTTTCTTTTTTTTTTTTTTTTTTTGCTATATCATCCAGATCCACAGAATTAGTCAGCTCCTCTGAAGGCAAACACCCATTATCAAGCTCTCACAGCCACCTGCTCTCCAGCAATGCCTCCAGACTTTGACACCAACATGAGGTTCAAGTTCTCGATCCTGGCGCTTCTTCTGGAAGTGGTTGTCATTGTTTTGTATGGGATATTTGTGGATTATGACACAAGTTCTTCTTCTCCTGTAGAATTATACCCACGTAAGTATTTCTGTCTAAGATTTATAGAAGCTGAAATTTCTTTAAACTGTTCTTAAGCAAGATTTCTGAATGGCTTATGAGACCTACTGATAAAGCTGCAAGAGAAAGTTGTGTTTTGGGGCAAGCACATTGTTTCTGAGGTGTGAAAGCAGCAGCCTTCAAAGAAAAATCCAAATTGAGCACCTATAAAATTCTGCAAGCACCTCACTGCTGAGAATTTTAATATTCTGGGAGAGAAGAGCCTGGGAAATAGTTCTAGTTTTTGCACAGCAGGGTAAAGATTTGGAGACCTGTGTATTACTTTGAAAGATTCCAGCATTTTCCAGAGAGAGATGGGGGTGTTTCTTGTCTTCAGGATACCTTCTATCTTGATTACTGTATTAAATAATCAAAATGAATAGAACATTTCATTAGTACCATCCAGGTTTGGAAAAGGTGTCTTGTGAGAACATTGAAATTGAGCTGCATATGAATCATTGTTATAAAAATGTTAAAGCTGGACAGTGTGAAAGCTGGACTCCAAAAAGGGCCACAGTTTTGGTGACAAGGTGGATAACCCCCTGCTATCTTTCAAACTAGTGACTCCATTAGGCAGTAATAGTTTAGCCTGGAAATATTTCTGTTGATTTGTTGCTCTGCAAGTACTTGGTGAAGTTCAGAAAAAGCTCTTGGCCTGAGAAGTAGTTACTTCTCTCACCCCCTCCTCCTCATGCAAAGATAAGACCATTGTGAACAAACAGAAAACAAAGTTTGCAGAGCTGCAAATTTTGTTTTCCTGGCAGAATTGGAGGTTTGTTGTTCAGTTTTTTCGGCTCTGATGCCTCAATGACTTATAGCCCTGGTTGCAATGTGCTTGGTGAGGATCATAGAGTACAGAGCTACCTGCCTACAGGTAGCACCTGTGTAATTTTCAGTGTATCCTTCTTGTTCTCTCATTCTAAATGTCCTTTCTGTGGCTGTGACAGGGGCATGTGATCTCAGGTTGCAGTAACCTTGTGTTGTGTATTCTCACAGAGAGCACTGTCTGGGTCAGAGAACAGCAATTGAGTGCATTTTTCAGCTCCAGATGCCAGTCAGCTGATGGACATAGGGGCTAATCACTCACATTTAGGTGAGCTCCACTGAGATGTGGCAGTACCCCTGAGATGTGGTAACTTAGGCTATGCCAGAGCCCACTCTCAGTGACACAGTTTGGCCATGTCAGTGATGTTCATAGAACCAAAGGAAAGCTTGGGTTGGAAGGGACCTTAAAGCTCATCCCATTCCACCCTTTTCTATGGGCATGGACACCTTCCACTATCCCAGGTTGCTCCAAGCCCTGTCCAGCCTGGCCTTGGACACCTCCAGGGATGGGGCAGCCACAGCTTCTCTGAGCAGCCTGTGCCGGGACCTCACCACCCTCACAGGGAAGAATTTCTTCCTAATATCCAATATAAATCTCTCTTCTTTTAATTTAAAACTCTTTCCTTTTGTCCTATCATTATCTGCCCATTTAAGAAGTCACTCTCCCACTTTTTTATAAGCCCCCTTTAAGTACTAGAAGGTGCTTTATGTCTCTCCAGAGTCTTCTCTTCTCCAGGCTGAACAAATGCAGGTCTCTCAGCTGGTGTCATATTAAACTATCCCAGTTGTATTGAACTATCCAAGTTCCTAAATTAGGTGGTCTTATCTAGACAGTGTATTGGGAATTCTCTTGGTCCACTGCATCCCAGGAGGTGACTGTTTGCCTAAGCAAACGTTATGCCAAAACCCACATGAATAATTTGACAGCACAGGTAATTGAACTAACACTACAGTATAGGTCTTTAAATATAACCTTCCCAGTGAGAGATCATTTATGCTTATTTCTTCATTAACATTAGTGTCTAAAAATTGTGGGAGGAATTTCCTGCTGTCTCCCATGCCTCCCTGCACAGGCAGTGTATGACTTATTCCTGCACACTTGTCCCTTGGCTGTCCACACTATTGACCTGTGAGCAGCCTTCTGAAATGGTTTGGGCTCATGCAAACTCCTGCCAGGCATGGCTTTAGGCATAAGGTGAATAAGAGACTATTCTTAAGGTGGGAACAGTGTTTTAGCAGAGAACATATATTTCTTCTGGCCAGGATGTGCAGATTACCAGTAGAGACATAAACCAAGCAAACACCATCAATGTCATGTTGAATTTTTAGATGCTTGACCTCACAGAGGTAATTCCCAGGAAAAAATGGAAATCCAAGTAGATTTTCACAATATCTATATTTTCGCTTTTAGGACCCCTTACTCTCAAATTTACCTGTACATAGTGCAAACAAAAGTGAAGTTTGCCTGAGGACTTGGCATAAATTTATTGCTGTGCTTGTATAGGTGTATTAGGAAATATTTTGAGCCAGGACTTTACTTGAGTCACAAACTGATGCCAACCCAAAATGATGGGTTTAAACTACTTCCCATGCTATCCCTTAGGATGTTAACCCATCTGTACCTCACAGATTTGGTTCTTTCAAACAGGAGGTAATTTATATTTTCAGGACTGCAAAGCAAGACCTGATTTTGTATACCTTAGCCACCTCAGAACCATGAATTCAAGCTGTTTCAGTGGTTTGGGACAGAAGAAAAATGAAAATAATAGTGGAAGATCAGCACAGCTTTGCCCTCAGGTAAGGAGGGCCAAGCTGAGATCATTCCTAAATCGTAGCTTTGCATTATATCTACTTCTGGTGGATACAAGCACAGGAATGGCAAGTTGGATGGACAATTTCAGGTGTGTTGTGACACTGGAATGGGAGAACAAGGGGGTGTGATGGTTCTTAGAGCACTACAAGAGGGTTTCTTTTGTATTGGCATCCTGTATGCATTGTCCTGTGAGCATCCATGCCTCAGGGCTTAGGAAAACTTATGCGTCCCTCTTGATCAGGGTTCTACGGTTTACAACTTTAGGCCAAGCAAGATCAGTTTTAGAGCATGTCACAAGCATCTTTGTGTTGAGACTGACCACCTCGTAGTGGAGTTTATGCGCTGGTCTTGGCCAGACTTGCAGAATTCTGTGCAATGGCTTTGTTCAGGATCTTCTGGAGTCTTTTTACCAATCTTTACTTTCCTGTCTCACAGAAGTGAGAGCTATGCTTTGTGCAACACAGCTAGTTACTGGAACAGTTCAGTTCAAATCATGCTGTTTTCTTTATCATTCAAAGTCACTCCAGAGCCACTCTTCTTTAAAATCATGCATAAGAGTTCAAGGTACAGGCTAAACAAGAAGGAATTTGTCCTCAACACCCATGAATTAAGCTAGTTTTAACCAGGACTTTAAACCATTTGTGTGAATAAGTCCAGGCAACTTTAAAATGTCCAGCCTGAAGAGGAAGAAAAACAGTTGGAGGTGTTTGTGAACCACCTGCATTTCTATAGAATCAGAGAATGGCCTGGGTTGGAAGGGACCTTAAAGTTTATCATCTAATCCCAAGCCAATCAACGATGCTGTTTCTTAAATGCAAAGTAAATGCTCTTACTGCATATTTCAGTGCTAGGGCAGGGCTGGAATATGACACTGCAAATATAAAAGAATTTATTAGGTATTCCCAGTAACTTCTTATACTTCTGGGCCCTCTTTTGGTTAAACCTGGTAATGCAAAACGGAGGAATGCTTAAAGTAATGGGAATTGCAACTTGAAGCCAAATGTTATACTAACCAGCTCAAGTTGTTCATGGTTATTGGCATGCAAGAGCAATGAAATAAAAATGGTCTCTCTATACTGGAGGTTCTTACTAACAGTAAAATCAGACAAAAAAAATAGGTCACATAAATCTTAAAAGTAAAAAAAGAAATTAAAAATATAAATTATCCATGTTGTGGTGATAGACTCGGTTTGTATTAAAAGCATTAAAAAGAAAATTAAAATAATAACTTTAAAAAGTAGAAAAAAAACCTAACCATAATGTAACAAAATTCATATTTCCAAAAACAACCAAATATTTGAATGAAGACTAATTGTATGCTGATTAACTATATTAATTTGTAAATCTAAACTTTGCCTAAAAATTAATTTTTCTTTTATCCATGTAAAAAATCAATGTCTTGGACAGTAACTTTTAGGGATTCCAAGCATTCCTTTGCATGGGGACACCTAGCACTCACCCAAACAAGTCCCATGTACAATTTTGGAGTTAGTCAGAACACACTGACTCTGACCACCTTTATTGGAAAGGGAACATGACTTTTCTGTAAAGACATGAAGCTGTGATGATGTTCCAGGGAGCTTCACAAAGAGAGGACAGTGCCAGACACAAATAAATCTGCAAGTATAGAGATGCAGTGGTTCTCCATAATGATACAGGAATCAATATTATCAATAATTAGGTGTGGCATTTTCCAGACATTCAGTTTTCAGCTGGTAGGCTGGTCATGACATGGGAAGAATGGATCCCATGCATGGCTGGAGTTTGGAACTCTTCTCCCCTCAAGCTGCCTCTGTCCCTTGCTTTTCACCCTTCACAGTCACTCTTCACAGTCTTTACAGACATGTTTTCCCTTCAGATTTTCAGGATGTCCATGTGATGATATTTGTTGGATTTGGTTTCCTGATGACCTTCCTGAAGAAATATGGATTCAGCAGTGTTGGTTTCAACATGCTCATTGCTGCCTTCGGTCTCCAGTGGGGAATTCTGATGCAAGGATTTTGGCACATGAAAAATGGGAAAATTCCTGTTAGCATCGAAAGGTACACGTGAATTTACAAAAATAGATATTTCTATCCCTCAAGATATCAGGAGAAGCCACAAACCATGACATCTGTGGGGTCAAACTTTACGTAAATTTCATTAAGCCTTACTGTCCACCTCTCCACACCCTTCTGCCCTTCACCTCTGAGGGGGCCACTCCTGGTGCACTGGGCCAAGGTAACCAAAGTTTGTGAAGAAACTTGAGGTGCTACATTATGTGTGGGAGGTGTGGGTCCTGTAGAGAGATTGCTTTCAACCTCTGAAGCTGTGGAAGCTGGCAGATCTCCAGCAGTAGCAGAGCACATCCTGCATCCAGCAGGCCTGGAAGAATCTGTCTTTCCATGACACATGGGGCCACAGAAAAAAGGCTGGAGCAGCATGACTGTGCACTCACAAGGTTTTCTCTTCTCAAGGAATGACTTCCATGAGCATCATGCTCCAGCAGGGTCTGAACACTGATCACAGAATAAAAGATCTCATGTGCAACGTCTCTAAGCACATTTAATACCTCTCCCATTCACCTGTCCTGCCTCTACCAAGGTCTGAGAGTGTTTTCCACATCTGCAGTTCTCTTTTCTGAGACAATTTCTAAACAATTTCGAAACAAACAGCATTCCAAACATTACTGAGGGGAAAGCAGGAGTGATACAAGTAGCTCCCTAATGCTTACAGGCAGGCATTTTTAGAGGGACCCACAGGTTAGTGCCTCTCTGTGCTCTAAGTTTTTGATCAGTTCCTGGTTTTATTTACTTTTGCCAATCCCCTGGCTGACAGCTCATGCAAAGATGATGCACAGACAGGTGTGCAAGGCTTCCAGGATTATATAAACCATCTGACCAAAGACCTCACTGTCATCTTTGAAGCCAAGGTGGCAGTCAGGGCTGGAAATTGAGGGGCTGGAGTGTGTCCAGAGAAGGACAAAGGAGCTGGGGAAGGGTCTGGAGCACAAGTCTGAGGAGGAGCAACTGAGGGAGCTGGAAAAGGGGCTCAGCCTGGAGAAAAGGAGGCTCAGGGGGAACCTTCTGGCTCTGCACAACTCCCTGACAGGAGGGGACAGCCAGGTGGGGTTGGGCTCTGCTCACAGGAAACAAGTGACAGGACAAGGGGACGTGGGCCTGAAGGGACAAGAGGAAATCACACCAAGGGAGGTTTAGTTGGATATTAGGAAAAATCTCTTCACAGAAAGGGTGGTCAGGCATTGGAACAAGCTGCCCTAGGAAGCTGTGAAGTCACTATTCCTGGAAGCGTTTTAACAAACCTGCAGATGTGATACTGAGGGACATGGGTTTAGTGGTGGGCTTGGCAGTGCTGGGTAAAAGGTTGGACTCAATGGTCTTAGAGACCTTTTCCAATCTAAATGATTCTGTGATTCCATGACATCCCTGCACATCCCAATACACTTCTCATCTGCCTTTTCATCATGATTCCAACCAGCTAAGCACATGCATGGTATAGGTGTGAGGAAACCTTCTACACTTACTCTTTGCTAGCTGGTAAGATCCTTACAAGATCCATCTGGAAAAGTTTGATTTAATTTTTATCCATGAAGATGATCTTGATCATTTTGTATCTGAAAAGTTAAAGCTCTATAATTTTAATGATATCATTTTAATGGCATGTTGGATATTACCACTTTTAAACTAATTTTCTTTTTTTTTTATGTGTTTTGTTTGTTTTTGGGTTTTTTTCTCTTTTTCTTAACTTCAGCATGATAAATGCAGACTTCAGTACAGCAACTGCTTTAATTTCATTTGGAGCACTCCTGGGGAAAACAAGTCCCATTCAGATGCTGATCCTGACTCTTCTGGAGATCACCATCTTTGCATGCAATGAACATCTAGTTACCAAAATATTCCAGGTACACCTATTTAGCAATCATTGTTTTCTCTTTATAACAACTGATTTCACTTTGTAATACTTCCAGTTTGCTTATGCCAGGCTCTGGTTTCAACCACAGAATTAAACCATTCAGTCCTCCAGACTTCTTGTCCATCAGACCCTTGTCTTTATGTTGTATAAAATCTGTGGCATTATTTTGGGCCCCTCTTACAGGCCACAGATGTTGGAGCTTCAATGACTATCCATGCTTTTGGAGCTTATTTTGGTTTGGCTGCAGCTTTCGTCTTGTACCGTCCTGGTCTGGCAAACAAACATGAAAATGAAGAATCCACCTATCTCTCAGACATATTTGCCATGATTGGTAAGTGAAAAAATATCGAGAGCTGATCAGCTGCTCATCCCTCTTCCACCCCTACTTTTTTCTGATTACCTATTATTATGCTACATTAATTTTCCTAAGTACACTTCTGGAGGCAAATTCCTTTTGGTCTCATGCATGCAATGTATTTGCAGTGGCACACATATTTTTACAGTTTTTCCTTGCTTCCAAGGATGGAAAGATCAAATTAAATATGTGTTTTCACTGTGTGCTAGTGGTGACTTCCTTTCTGTTAAGTCTTGTGCTTTTCAGCAGCATTTCCACAGCAATTGTCCATAGTTAAAAGGATTGAGTTGTGCCTGTCATGATAATGAATGTCAGAGATCATATATCTGTCTGTCCATGAGAACTGTTCATAGACCAATTAACCAGCTAAAGCGTTCAGTTGTATTGATAGGTGATAAAGGATTTGCATGTGAATTGTGTTTATGCCTCCTGTTCTGGTTGGAGTTTCACAGTGGTGGTGAGCTCTGACAGCGAGTAGGGCATGACCAAGGGGTCATTAAAGCACTTCAGTAAGATTTGACAAGAGATCATGGGTCAAAATCCCAGCTGCCAGCGTCAAAAGTTTTGGCACACTCTATTATTTCTTCCAGAATTTTGGCTATTCCATGTTCCTCATTAATCATCATCCTCACTTCTTGTAGTGCACTCTTGTATTGGCCCTTGTGACTAAATAGCTTTTGTTTTGACTTCTATTCATCCAGGTACCCTGTTCCTTTGGCTTTTTTGGCCCAGTTTTAACTCTGCCATTGCAAGTGACTCATCAGGCCAGTCAATAGCCATTATCAACACTTACTACTCCTTGGCTGCCTGTACCATCGTAACATTCGCCCTCTCCAGCCTGGTGGATAAAAGAGGCAAATTCAGTATGGTAAGAATCACATCATAATCCTTGTTAATTCCAGTCAAACCTCTCTAATAAGGATGAGTAGGCAAATTCCCAGTGTCCATCTATCTGTCCAGGCTGTCTGGAGCCTTTCCCCACACTATGGCCAGAATTAGAGCTATTATACTTATAAAACCTACAAAGTCTGATGAGAAGTGGCTGAGGGAGATGGGGGAGCTCAGTCTGGAGAAAAGGAGGCTCAGGGAGGATCTTCTCACCCTCTACAACTCCCTGAGTAAGAAAGGTGAAACCAGGTGGGGCTTGGTCTCCTTCAAATACCAAGTGACAGGTTGAGACAAAACAGCCTCAAGTTGCATCAGGGCAGGTTTAGACTGGATATTAGGAGAAATTTCTTGATAGAAAGGGTTGGAAAGCAGTGTAGTAGACTGGAAACATGGTGGTTGTACTGGTTTGATGGTTGGGTTTATTAATCTCAAAGGTCTCTTCCAGCCTTAATGATCCTGTGATGATTCTCTCTTGTCCACAGAACCTGCTGGACCTTAGAGACGTTAGTCCAGTTTTCAGGTGGACTTTTGGATCTTATTCCAAAGATGTTCCTACTTGAGTTTCCTTATTACAACAGCCAAAATAGGTCTCTCAAGGAAATGACCCATTCCCTGGAAATCTCAGTGCAGCTGCACAGCACACAAAAACAAACGGTCTTCTCTCCCTCTGTCCTAAAATCCTGCTGTGTTTTCACCCACTCCTTTCCAGCAGCTGCAGTTATTTTTCTGAGCCCAGCATGTGCAAGAGAGCATTCAGAGGCACTCTGCCCTAAAACAAGCCTCTGCTCCTCATGTGTGACCTCTGCCTCACTCTGTGTCCTCTCTGCAGGTTCTCATTCAAAATGCCACCCTGGCAGGAGGAGTAGCAGTGGGAACCTGTGCTGACCTGGAAATCCACCCCTTTTCTGCCATGTTCATTGGGGTCATTGCTGGAATTGTCTCTGTCCTTGGATTCCAGTTCCTCACTGTAAGTACTGGGGACCCAGCTCTGCTCCCATTTTTTTATTTCTCTTTGGCTTTCCTGGAGCTCCCTTGGTTTGCTACAAAGGGAACAAGGATAGATACAGTAAACTCCAGGTAATGGTGGCTTTTAATAATGATTTGATTCTTGTGCTTCTGCCCTTTCTTTTGCATATCCATCTAGAGGTCATGGAAGACTATAAACTCGCTATAAATTATAACTTCCTATTTCTCCTCATTTCAGCCTGTGTTGGCATCCAAGCTGAAAATTCAAGACACTTGTGGAGTTCATAACTTACATGGTTTACCTGGAATTCTGGGGGGTATTGCTGGCATCATAGTAACTGCAACAAAACCAGAAACAAGGTGAGTTACACAGAGAAGAGAGAAAGAAGTTTCTTGAGTTTTAAAGGTCTGTTCTAATTTGCTGCCTTCTTGGGATCTAATTAAGATTTTTTTTCAGAAATGCATCATTGATTTGATGTCAGGCATTGTATTTTCATTTAATTTGGGTTCTACTTGATCTCCTGCCTTTAACACACTGTTTTAATGCCAAGCATGTTACAGATAAAAAGCTCAAATAAAAAATAATAAATTAAAACGTCATAAAGAAACAGCACACTGAACCATTCAAACACAGAAAAATCTTTCTTATGACTCTACAGTTACATTGCTGGTATTTGTAAGATTTCAAAAAAAAGCAAAATGGTTTTCTTCCATTATCTCATAAGACTCCAAAAAGATGAAATGCTGGTCTTTTGACAACAGAGAGTATTCTCTAATGGCTTACAGGACATTAATAACCTTCTCAAAGAAGTTGTTTTCATCTGTAGCCTAAAACAAAGCTAAATTAAAGTCATGAGTTCAGTCTTGTACACAGCAATGGTAGGATTTGTTGGACTCGATGATCTTGGAGATCTTTCCCAACCATAAAAATTCTAGGATATTTTCCTATGACCCACCTTGTCCAGCATGCAGCGAGTACAATGCTGTAAGACTGATCATCAGCCTCAAAGTGTAACAGTTTTTTGATAGACAATGGTTTGGTTTTCTAGTCTTTTCAGGAATGGTCACAAATTTACTCCTGCCATGCAGGCTGCTGCCCTGGGAAGTACACTTGGAATTGCAATAGTGGGAGGAGCACTCACAGGTCAGTGTGATGCTTAGAGTGACTAAAAATACATGTGAATTTAGAGGTTTCTCCATGGAGAACCTAAATGTATCAACAATTTTGTGTAAACAATACAAAATTGAAATAATGGTCCCGATGCCAGAAATTCAAATATGGAAAAGCAGTTTTCCAGTGTCTTTTTTTCTTCAAATGAAGTTCAGGTTCATCAGGAAGAATTTCTTCACTGAAAGAAAGGGTGGTCAGGCATTTGGAAGGGGCTTCCCTGGGAGATGGTGGAGTCCCCATCCCTGGAGGTGTCCAAGGAGTGATTAGATGTGGCCCTCAGGGCTCTGGTCTGGTTGACAAGATGGTATTTGGTCTAGGATTGGACCTGATGATCTTGGAGGTTTTTTCCAACCTAAATGTTTCTATTCTACTGAATATTCTTCTATATTCTACTGAATATGTGCTCCAAAGACACTGAGTTTTATATCTATAGGAATATTAAGGTGTTGTTCTGGAAGGAATTCTTCTCTAGATTCAGGCACTTCAAATTCTGAACAGAAACTAGTTTGAGGTCAAGACACACTCAATGAGGTGTCACGCGTTTCCATGTGTTTGTGAATACTTACTTACAAACAAACAAAAGTCAGGCTGAAATAGAAAATTTTGGTCTGAAATCTGGTCAATTAAAAACAAGCTCTTATTTATGGTCTTATTTATGTTTGTATCAAGAAATCTGCATTACCTCTCAGAATAACTGACCTGATATCCCAGGATGGTTGGGCTTTCCTGTAAATGAGGAAATCAGTCAGAAAACTTAGCTGACTGCCTAGGGCACATCTGAGGGACATTTATTTGGCCATTTTCTTTATGTTTTATACCTCTCATGCTGGCTTTCCTGCAGGTGCTATTCTAAAGCTGCCCTTCCTGGGACAAGTATCTGACCAGAACTGCTTTGATGACTCTGCTTATTGGGAGGTAAGACACGACCTCCTTTTATTTTCACTGTGTTGGAGGATGTACATCCACTGCCCTCCTGGGCTTTGTGGTTTGCACACATGAGTCTGAAAGGCTGCCTCTTCAAAATTCAACAATGCTGCTCTACCTCAGGCTGTGAATTTATCAATGCAGGATCATTTTTGATTCAGGATAATTTTTGGATTTCTTATGTAATCATGTCTTTTTCAATGAACTCACCTGGAACAAATTGATACCACAGTGGAGGCCTTTATCTCTTTCCTATGTGCTCACTGTATCAGGTATCCTCTTTCTTATCAGAGACTGATGACGTATTCTAAATTTAGGCAATCTGAACTTTATCCTTTATGCCAGGACTAACCCAAAAAGGCAACAAGTAATATAAAATATACATTCCTTGCAAACAAAATGTGGAGTTAAAGAAAATTTTAGTAGTTTTTTTAATTAATTAAATTCCTTCTTCTATGAAGAAAACCCTGAGTTCATTCCTCTGTATCCAGAATTGATGGTTCATGTCAGGCTGTGTTAATGTTAATAAACAGACATATAACATATACAAAGAAAATTACATTCTCAGCACATTTTAGTCTTCTTTTATGGTAAAAGCAAATCTATCTATCCTTAACTGAGCACTTTGTTTTTCATGGCAGGTTCCAGAGGAGGAGACAGTACCCGAAATTCTCTCCAGCCACCGTGATGAGCACAGCAGATTTGAAGCTGCCATGTAGAAAAATAATTAATCTGCAATATTTTTCCTAATGATGCCCTTTTCTGCTTCAAATGCTAAGAAACACTGAAACAAAATCCCAGGATTGTCCCAAACACACCAGGTTTCTTAAGAAAAGCCTGAAGATAGCTATATTTTTATAAAAGAAAACAAGCTTGATTTTAGATTACTTAGCCGTTATACCAAGCTCAGTTGAATAAATTAAGTCCTTCTAATATTTTTATTCATCAGAAAAAGGGACCACACACTGCTCTTTAAAATTATCTATATTTTATCTTTTGTTGTCATTGACAACAATGTAGCTGTTGTAATAAACTTTGGGTTTCAAGAATATTGCAGGATAATATATTTAATTGTGAGATTTCTGAGTTACATCCTTCAGTTTTATAGGGACAATGAAGAAGAAATGAGTTGATATTTTTTATATGGATTCAAACAAACTTTTCACCAGAGTATCTCACACTTTTTAAAAAGTGTGTTTTCCTGTTTTCTGATGGAGGAGAAAATGTGCTGTATTTTGAAGTTTGATTAGGACAGAAAGCAAAATGTTGAAGTAATTCTTACAGCAAAGCACAGAATACAGTGATTGATAAGGCAATATGAGTATCAAGATTCATTGTTAATATGTTTATTGAAGAGGAAAAGAAAGTGAAATTGTAAAAAAATTCATTATTGTCATATATCTATTTATTTATTGTCATAGATTTAGTTAGTTTCAAGGACATAATAGGGGAACTCAGCAGCAGCTATGAAAACCAAATGATTGCATAATAGGTCGTATTCTATTCAACAGTAATAAGTGGATTGTAGCAGTGTTAATGTCAAGAAATACAACCTGAACTAATGCCAGCTCCAGAAAAACATGAATTGTTCGGAACTGATTGGAAAGAACCATGTCCAACCTACAGAGAACTTGGCAGAGAACTTCCATGGGGCGAGTCACCAACTCTGAAGTCACTTTCTCCTAAAAGAAGTGAAAGCAAAAAAAGAAAACTGAAGCTAAATTAAGGAAAATTAACTTAATTGGAGAAGTGATGACAGTAGCTGCTCAGTTCAGAGACAAAAATTGAGGTAGCTGAAGGAATTCCATGAGGTGCCTTCCTGCATGGGATAGTCCATTGAGAGACAATGGATGGGAAGTGGAAATCAAACAGAAGGAACACAGTGCCTCAATCCATCATTCATGGAAAGCTACTGCTGGTATCTCTGAATAAGAGCCCAAAGTGGGTGAACTTTCAACTTATTTTTATACTAGAATCTTATTTCAAGTCTTACTTATCAGACTTAAGGGGAAAATTCCTCTCATATAAAACAGCACATACATTTTCATTTCTGCTGATGTATTTTTCCTTGAAAATCTTTAGAAAGATACTAGACAGGGCTGTCCCATACGTTATACCTGCTTTATACTGCTAGATATGTCAGATTTCTATCCATGAATAAAAATAAATTTGTTGTATCACACGTTAGTTCAGTTAAGGTCTTTTGCAGATGTGCAATGACTGACTCTCTTCTACCTTGTTGGCTGTAAGATGTCCTTTATCCTCTCGAAGCTGTCACATTCATTTTTGTAAAAACTGGGGAAGCATTTAACAATGTAAATATCTCATTTGTAAAGATTTTAGAAGTATTTTGCCCATAATTTATGAAGTATTGAAGTACTTGAAAAAGATTCCATCTGTGGTCGGCCTGTAGAAATCTTATCTTCAATACATGAATTTCACCCCTCAAATTCCTACTTGGCAGTTCAGAGGGTCTTTCATTCACCTTATTGGGGGTGAGGTAATTTCACTAGTGCTGACCACACAGGACTACCTGAGTGAGGAAACACCACCCACTGTCAGTAAATCTTTGAATTATAGAATTCTTAGGTTGGAAAATACTTCCAAGATCATCAAGTCCAACCTTGGATGGACTATCATCATGGCCAGTAAACCACATTGAGAATGCCAGGTCTACTCATTTCTTGGACACTTCCAGGGATGGTGACTCCCCTGCTTCCCTGGGGAACCTGTTCCAATATTTAACCACTCTTCCAGTGAAGAATTTTTTCCTAATATCCAACTTAAACCTTCCCTGGTGACTAATGCCTTCAATAAATAGCATTTAGGGTTTTGTGTTGCTTCTTTCTGTTTTTTTTCCCCAAAAGGGAAATAGTGAACTATACAGTTTTGTTTTCCAGTTCTCCTTCTAATCTTTCCATAGTAACCCATACCCTCATCCTCTAAGTACTCATTATTATCCCTGAGCTTCTTTTTCAGAAGATTCCTACCCCAGAGGAATCAGTCCCTTAGGTTCTCTCAAAAAACAGAATAGGGAGATGAATCCCTTTGTCTAAAAAGAGCTTTAAATGTTATTTTCTTTTGCATGTGACTGTGCCCTTGAAGTATACAATTTGTTTCTCCAA
This sequence comes from Trochalopteron elliotii, assembly GCA_024734555.1. NCBI lineage: Eukaryota > Metazoa > Chordata > Aves > Passeriformes > Leiothrichidae > Trochalopteron > Trochalopteron elliotii. The sequence continues at coordinate 1,326,815 of JANPWX010006184.1, forward strand.
AGTTTGGTTTTTTTCACCCTAATTTCTCATGCCCACCTTACAGGTGTCAGTGGTATTTGCCTCTCTGGCTTAGAGTATTTTCTTTGATTGGTTATTTCCCAACTAATCTAAGCTTTGAATACCTTGAATCAGCAGAGCTTCACTAATAATTAGTTACAACTTCTGTGTAATATGTGACTGGACAATTAAAAGTCACAAGCTTAAAATATTTTATTAAGAACCTTTTATTCTTCCATGAGGAAGCCTTACACTGGCAGGAAAGGAAAATCAGGAGTTAAACAAGACACAGAGTGGAGGATGAGCTTAAAGGATGGGACTGAAAAGTAAAGAAAAGTTAAAGTACAACTACTCTAAATTTGAGACTCGCATCAGCATTTCTTTTCTTTCTCATAAAAGACTGGCAATGTTTTATCCCTTCCAACAACCACTCAAGACTCTTTCTGTCTTACCTTTGTTCTCACTTTGACTCATTTTTACATTAAAAGAGGTTAAATAAAGTGCTGTGTTTTGGTTGGTTTTTTAATTATTATTTTTTAATGAGTAAAAACATTAACAATATCTTCTTTAAACTAACCAAAGGGCAAGTCTTTTTCAGAATACCAGTGGGTGACCATAACTTTGAGGGCTGTCTTATAGCTCTCCATTCCTACCTCTGTCAGAGCAATATCTTTATATTCCATTACTGAAAAGAAAATTTATTTGAAAGCTATTGGCTGAATATTTGCTCACAAAATTTCTTTTAACATTTGTGCACAAATCTGTTGCTGAATAAACACATTAATTGAATGATCAGATGACCAACTGCATTTATTTGACATTTCTTGGGGATGTCTTCTTTCCTTCTTACTGGGATCAAAATATATTAACAAAATATGTCTCCTTGCCAAAGGAGAGCTCTTGCTGCTCTTCTCAAGCGTGAACAAGCAAAATGTTCACCTTTCAACTTCCTCTCAGTTCCTTGCAATTAGTTAAATTCCAGATATCTGTGGAAAACTCAACATTTTCAGTGCCTTTTTTACCCACTCTGGAAGGGTGAAGTAGAACCAGGCCAACTAGAGCACAGCTGGACGCTGGACTTGAACTTTTCCCAGGACACTTTCCAAGGAGGTGAAATGTCCTGGTCTGTCCTTCAGAGCCCCCGGGGACAGCAGCAGGCTCAGGGTAAGCCAGGCCAAGAGCAGGCTTGCTCAAGCCCCTCTCCCAGGCTCCCAGCCATGTGCCAGGGCTCTTTTCCTCTAGGTCTCACACCCCCATTCCCTGGGGAATTCCCCCATTCCCTCCTCTCCTCTGCCTCTGGTCATGTCTTTGCAAGGACCCTGACACTTTTGGGAGAGAAGGACAAGAGGCTCAGCCTTGAGGCACTTCACACAACCTTCAGGTTCTGCCCTCAAGGCCACATGCAATTTAATAGCCTAGAATTCTACTAGATTTCTACTAGAAAACTCTTCCAAACACTGTTCTGGGCTGTAACTCAACTTTTCTGCCCAGTCTTGCCCTTGGCTTCTTCTTTCAGCACCTCCTCCTCTGCTGTTCACTCTCTTGGACTCTGAGACACCTGACTTAGGCTGTACCTCAGCCCCCTTTCCTCAGCCAACAGAGGACATCTTTTCTCAGTGCTGTGTTCAGTTCTGGGATTCCCAGTACCAAAGAGATGTGGACAGACTGGAGAGAGTCCAGCAAAGGGCCACAAAGACACTGGAGTGGCCCACAAAAATCCAATCACAAATAGTGATTGGAACACCTCTCACATGAGGAAACCCAGGGAAGTGGGAGCTCAGTCAGAGGAGAGAAGGCTCAGGGGGATCTTATTGTAAACACGAGGGGGAAGGATCAAATAAGTCAGAGCCAGACTCTTCCCAGTGTGTTCCTGGTGCCAGGGTCTATAGGGACACACTGAAACTCAGGAGGCTCCCTGTGAACATCAGGAATATTGTAAGAGTGATTAAGCATTGGCACAAGTTGCCCAGGAGATATGGAGTCTCCCTCCTTAGGATCATGTAATTTTTTGGGTCCTTGGAAATATTCAAAGCCTGTCTGGACGTAGGCTGGGGCAAGTGACTCTTGGTGGCCCAGCCTGAAAGGGGGATTGGACCAGACAAATTCCAGAGTCCCCTCCAACCTCAATAATTCTGTGATTCTGTGATTTCAAATTCCCAATGAATTCAATGGAATCAAAGTCATGCCACCCGTAAATAGTTTTGTGAGGAAACAGCAGGCCTGAAAAGCCCTGGGAAGCACAGGAGAAAGCAGACTACACACAATCTGAAAACAGGAAAGGTGTTCCCTTGAAGCCTGCAAACCTTGAGGAAAATAATAGACTCAGGCTAATTGATTTATTAGAGGCTTGCAACCAGGTTATGTGTGAAGAACTGAACAGAGTGTCTCACACTAAATGTATAAGTACTGTCTTATCTCTGCAACAAACAGATTCATTTGCTCTCAGCTTGTGAGTCTTGCATTCCTACATCACACACTTTAAAAAAAATAAATCTCCGTGCACTACACCCCCGAGCAGTGGAATTTTGATTTCTCAAGTGTATCAAGGGTATCTGTGCTAAAGGCAAAAAAATGATTAATCAGTAACCTGGACAGTATGCAGATTTTATGGCTTTTATAGCAAATGTCAGGTTGATGACCTGCAGTTATCCCTGTTCTTGGACTTTCACACTTGCCCAGTGATCCACACTCTCACCCGGTCACACTGGTTAGCAAACATTTATATGCCCTTGTGCCCTTCTGAGGATTTATTAGGAAGCACACGGGGAGAGAACAAGTCACCAGCTGCAATTAAAACATACCCTTCACTGGAAAAGAGGTTTATGGACTAACACAAGAGCCTCTCAGGGGAAATTATTGCAGAAGGACAGAGATTCAGAGTTCATATTTTCTCTTTTCTGTGGCAAATACTTGGCTGAATAGAGATGGGCTGGAACAGCAGCACTTGCATTGGTTTTGTGTTCATCCTGGCTTTTCTATCCATTTTGAAAGCAGCAGGTTTCTGGAACAGCAGCACTTCCCTTCTTTTAGTGTTCATCTTGGCTTTTCTCTCCATTTTGAAAACAGCAGGTTTCTGGAACAACAACCGAAGTCAGAATTTTCCTCCTGGTCCAAGACCACTACCTATAATTGGAAACATTCTTTTGTTTGACTTGAAGAGACCCTACAGGACCTATCTACAGGTACTCATTTTCTTTTCTATTGGTCCTATCAACCAAGCCCCACAGTCCAAGATGGCAGAAAGTTTCTCCAACTGCACCCAATGTATTTCATCTGTGCATGAGCCTTTAGCTAGGGACTCAGAGATGGTTATTTGAGCAGAAAACATTGAATGCAGCATGGGGTTTTTTCTGCAGTATTTTCTCCATGCATCCAGGTTTCAGCCATCAACAACTTTCAAATTAATAGCAAGTGTCCACCTTGTTTTTGTGGTAATTTTGAGAAAAAAGCAACTGAATAAGGAGTGATTTTGGTACGTTGTGTAACCCTCTCTGCCTTCCACTGATTGATGTACCTGAAGCTGTGGCTGCAGCATCTTGGCTTCACTGATTTATCGACGTTCTCATCTCCCTTTCCTCTTTTCTTCCCCAAAAGCTGAAGATATAACTATATCCTCTTAATATTCAGGGCCAACCTTTGCCAAAATAATAAATCTTTCCTTTTTCTTCTAGTGCTTTCTTTACCTAGTTTATTGTAGGGCTTTGCTGACTTTGAGTCAGAAGAATTCTATGAACTTGCTTCTTTCTAAGAGTTTTTTCTGCTTAGACATTAAAATTACATGTCTTCCCTGCTGATGATTTTGAAAGGGGTATTTGGACCAACAAATCTGTATGAGTGTTCTACCCACAAATCAAAAGACTACTTAGATGCACTATCTGGAATATCACTGTAGCTCTTCAACACAGCCCAATCGTGTTGCCAAAGCACGTTCCATCTGTTTTCAGGCCAACAGAACCAACTAATTCAGTGAGTCCTTTCTGATGCTGGATATTGGTTATCTGACTTGAGCATAATTCAGATATGGGTCACTGCTCCTGTTATTTCTGCTGGCTGTACTTGCTTGCCACTTGCTGAACATTTTGCATCTTGATGCCAAATAGATGCCCCCTGTTTCTCTCTGCAATCCCACTAGAAAATGAGTGCAGTCAGGAAATATCCCTCCAGCTGTCAGAAGAATCAGGAACACCAAGTTACATAAAAATAAATCTACCTGTACCAGCTAAAAAGGTACCACATTGTCTCTGAGACAGATCCATGGTGCACGTCATCATGTATAAAAAGTGTGAATGTATCTAAAGCTAAATCCTGGCCCAGAAACAAATTTATTTATTTTTAATAAAATAATGGCAGTGAACATTTGAACAGGTTGTTCAGGTGTAGTCTGTACAAAAGAAACACATAGAGATAAGTGTGAAAAAATGAGTCAAAAATTGAATTTACAAGGATTTCTGAGGGAAGACAGAACTCTCAGTGAAATCCTTTGCGGACCTGGGGTTTCATTTGTTGACACTTCTGCTCAGTTTAGTAAACAGAACTGTTCTCCCAACTGTGCCATTCAGTCATTATCCACAACAATGTCTGGCACATTCCCATCGTTTGAAACAAGTGTCTTTCCCTGTAATCAGGAAAATATCTACTGTGACAGTAACCCAGAGGCAGGACTGAAAAATAAGCAGCACTGGAAAAGGTGATGAATTTCTTTGTCAGCTGTAAAAGTTGTAAATCACTGCTCTCTTCTTCTCACAGCTGTCCAAAATATATGGTCCAGTCTTCAGTGTTCAGATGGGGCTCAGGAAAGTTGTAGTGATTTCTGGCTATGAGACAGTGAAGGAAGCCCTCGTAAACCAGGCAGATGCATTTGCAGAGAGACCTGATATCCCAATCTTTCAAGATTTGACCAAAGGAAATGGTAAGTTGATCTTATTTTTCCTTATCAGCTTGACCTACTCCATTTTTTTTTTTTTCCTATTGACAAAGCAGGGGCTGGGAAAACACTTTGGATCAGAAATCACAAAAGGCATTGGAAATAGGGAGCAACTTCACTGACTTCAGCATACTTATTCAACTTTGAAACTACTGACAGTGGCAACAAAACAGTCGTAACTCTAAAAATAACCACATAATAATGGACAGTGACACATTTTCAGGATCTAGAACAGGGCATCCATGCCAGAGAGGCTATTCTAGCTCTCATGATATGGCTCTGGACTTGTGTTACTTTGGATTTATCATAGAACCACCTTTTCTGAAATTAGTATTCTACTGTTGCTTGTCATTTAAATGGTAAATAGTGCTTTTAAATTCAGAATGTGACAATAGATAGCATGTGACACATAGAAAACTGTGGATTTATTTTAGAAAGGGGAATACTGTCTACTGAGCTGGGTTTCAAAACAAGAATTTCACACCCAAACTTCATTCTGATTTAGCATAAGAGTTTCATATTTATATCTCTGCAGGGCTTTGGAGAAATTCAGGAATAATTCTGTGAACATTTTAACAGCTGTATCTTTTGATCATATTATTGCATAGAATCTTGCTTTTCACTTTATTTTTTATTAGAAAAAACCTCATAGTTGAGGTCATGAGTTAAATGATGTAACAATTCCATTAAAGAAAACTGATGGTGGAGGTTTTAAGACATTACTTAATATTTTAAGACATTTGTTCCTACTTAATTTTTTCCTGGAGCCATCAGAGATCTCAGTTCAATTCCACTTCCAAACTAAGATGCTCAGAAGTTTGAACTTGAATTTCCAACGTCCACTTTCTTTCAGTGACAAGTGTCTTTGAGGATATATATTCTTCTTAAGATTTGATTAAATAAACCTAAAATAGTCCTTTGCTTGTGTAATAAACCTGTTGCTGAGGATTGAAAATACTTAAGGCACAGTTGTGCTTTTCTTCATCCAGATGCGATTTAACTTGTTTTAAAAGTGACTGCTACTAAACAGCTCCATTCTATGCCTACAAAATTATTTAAAATCTTCTGCCACATTAAAATGTCCTCTTGTTCTCAGGGATTATTTTTGCTCACGGTGAAAACTGGAAGGTGATGAGAAGATTTACCCTGACGGCCTTACGGGACTTTGGGATGGGCAAAAAGGCCATTGAGGATCGGATTGTGGAGGAGTACGGACACCTGGCAGACACCATCGCCGCACAGGAAGGTGGGTGGATCTTTCATGCTTCAAACCTGTAGAATCACCGAGTCACAGAAGGGTTTGGGTTCAAAGAGACCTTAAAGCTCATCCAGTTCCACCCCCTGCCATGGGCAGGGACACCTTCCACTAGCCCTGATTGCTCCCAGCCCTCTCCAGTCTGGCCTGGAATATTTCCAGGAGTGGTGCAGCCACAACTTCTCTGGGCAGCCTGTGCCAGGGACTCACTGCCTCTAAGGTTTTGTCCAAGTATGCTGAGGCTTTTTGAACCTTCTCAAGTCCAGACCTTTCTGTGAAATGTACGTCAGTTTGATGACTTTGGCTCCTCTTGTAATGAATACGCTGGCCAGTCATCATTGAACTGGGTTAACTGGTTTAACAAACATCCAATCACAAAAATCCAAGGAGCTAGGAGAGGGGAGTAGCCCTTCTCCTCTTCACTGAGACAGTGGCACACCCTGCACAACAGTCTGCTGGACAGGGGACCAAGGCTCTCCTCAGCACCTCCGTTTATTTCGCCATCCATCCTTCCCATTGGTTCCCCCTTCGAGGTCACTGTCCATTGGCCAATCTTTCCCGCTTCCAGGCTCTGGATTGGCTCGTGTTCAGGGTCCGCCTCCTGCCTCACGGGGTGTTGTGTGATTCGTTGTTACCATGGCCTGGACTCAGGAAATGATTGGCCACCAAATCTGTCCATCAGGAGGAGTCCCCATGGTCCCCCTTTCCCTCTGTTCCTCCCCTTTCCACTCTGCAGCACTGCCCATCAGATGTCCACACACCTTGCTCCTCCCCAGACAGCACAATTGAAATTAAAAAAACCCAACCCAAACTGTACCCCCAAAATGAGGACACCTGAACCCAAACCGTACAATTGAAACCGCAAAGACAAATTCATTTATAACACTCTGGGATTTTCGTGTCTTGGTATGGTATTCTGACATTGGATAATAATCAATGATAGCAATCAATCATAACAAATAAATAGCAATATGAAATAATAAATATACATTTACAAATTACATCTCTTTATTACAATGCCATAAATTCTTGTTCCTTGTCTAGGAAAGCCCATTGATGCCAGCAAAATAATTAATGCAGCAGTTGCTAATATAATTGTATCAATATTGTTTGGAAAACGATTTGACTACAAAGACTCCAGATTTGTGAGACTTGTAAATCTGACCAATGAAAACATGAGGCTTGCTGGGAAACCTTTGGTTACGGTAATGATTCACATGTTTACGTCGCTGTTCCACTGGATGCCACAGGAAAATAGCAATACTGATGATCAGTTTCTTCTATTAAACAGGAAAAGTCTGAGAGTTTGAGAGATAATAGGTTTACAAAACACTTTCTTGGAAAAAAAAACCCTTGAGAGACAGTTTGGGAATCATGAAGTCAACAATCAAGTCCCCAGTCTCTCAAAAACATATTTAAGCTATAGTTTGAAGAGTGGTAGTAAGTGAAAAATACCTTCAGATACTTGCATGCAATGCTGCCACACCCTGCATTGATTCATGTTCATCTAGGTTTTGAAAAAAAAAATGTTAATGGAAGAGCTGGATAAACCAACAAAAATGTTGCTGGCCAACATTTCCATCTGACTGGTGGTGGCTTAAAGCTGTTTGAGCCTGACACCTACACTACTCCTGAAAAATACTAATTTGGGGCAAGATTTTTATTTGTATTTGCTGGTGCTTGATGAATTTTCTACCACAAATTCATCCAGTCACTTTTTCTGTGTTCTAAAAAACAAAATATTAATTTTAAGTTTTTGGCTTTGTATCTGCAAAGAAGGCCAAATGTTGCTAATTTGTTTCTGTAGTGTTTTCAGAGCTCTGGCTGATAAACTCTCTCTAACAACTTCCATTCTTGTAGGTGTACAATATCTTCCCATACCTTGGATTCCTCCTAAGGGCTAACAAGCCTATCCTCCGAAACAGAAACGAATTCCATGATTTTCTACGAAGTACTTTTCTAGACAACCTCAAAAACCTGGACAAAAATGATCAAAGAAGTTTTATTGATGCTTTCCTGGTTAAACAGCAGGAGGTAACTGAGTATTTTTCTGCTGATTCCATCTTTTATGGTTCTATGAGGACATTTGCAATTTTCTTTCAGTCCTTACAATTCCAGCTGAATTTCTATAGGGAAGCTGTCTTTGAGAAAGTACATATGACAAAGTGGTAGACAAAGTGGTAGAGTTGAAGTTCCAACCTCTTTTAATCAGCAAACATTTATCCTTATTTATTTTCTTCAGACTGAATAAATATATTTACTAAGGCTGCATTTTTTATCTGCTCTCTCTGTTGTCCCAGCTCTTCTGGTTCTTTTGAAAACATAACACATTACAGAATGGAATCACTACATGAGCTTTACTGGGACTTATTTGGTGTCTCTGATATGTCTGGGTTACCTCCTCCACAGGGAAAGCAACTCTCTTTGCAGATAGTCCCAGTAAATACAAAGATATGTCAGCACCTTCCTCCATGCACAAGCCCAAAGCCCTTCCTTGTCTTTCACAACTTTTTAAAATACAGAATTTATGTCTTAGCAAATGTTTATCTACAGAAATTGCATTTTCACATGGAAAGCTTTGAGTTTTCATCCTTTTATCTCAACCACTTTTTTTCAGGAGAAATCCACTACCAATGGGTATTTCCATAATGAAAATTTGCTAAGCTTGGTGAGCAATTTGTTTACTGCTGGTGTTGAGACAATTTCCACCACACTAAACTGGGGCTTTCTGCTGATGCTAAAGTACCCTGAAATCCAGAGTAAGTGATTTAATGGTAGATACTGTTATACTCAGGGTATTAGGGACCAAACAGGAACCTGGAGGATCAACACATCTGTTAATAGGCCAAGGTACAAAAAGCAGAGATTTCCAGGCAATTATTGTCTCTGTGCCCTGTGGTTCCGACCCAGTGAGGGTCACACTGGTTGGACAGCAGCAGAACACAGAGTTCTTACAGGCCAGGCCCTTTGCTTAGGGAAATCTCATTAATTAATAAGTAAAGAGCTGTCCTGTGTTGGTCAATGATTTTGTTCCAGGTTTCACTCAGAAACTGTCAATAAACTAAAGACCTGTGCAGATGTCAAATGGACTGTACTGAGGCTTTAGGGACCTGAGAAGATCCATGGAATTGCCCTTGTCTGGCATCTCCTTTCCAGCTGAGATGGCACAGCATTGTTTGGACTCAAATTGGGGTTTTGAGACAACCCTTGGGCTAGAACATGGATCTTTAGACACAAGAGATGGCAGAAAAAAAAGTCTTTAGGTTTCTTGTTGGTAAAGAATCAATCAAACACTGTAGTCCTGTTCACCTCCCATTACTTCTGAAAAGAAAAGAAAGATTTTTGAAGAATTTATTGTTTGTACTCCAGATCTATTATACTTTACACTAGTAAAGCACACTGTGTCTCAGGGATGAATGAGTCCTTGCATCTTAGAGCTGATTCTTTCTTCAGAAAAGGTCCAAGAAGAGATAGAGCAAGTGATAGGCTCCAACCCCCCACGGATCGAGCACCGAGTTCAGATGCCATACACAGATGCTGTCATCCATGAAATTCAGAGGTTCTCCAATATCCTGCCACTGGATTTACCTCATGAGACTGCTGCAGATGTCACCCTCAAAGGCTACTTCATTCCCAAGGTGAGATGCCTAAAGGATTCCTTCTTTTAAACATTTCTTCTTTCTGAATTTGTCCAGGAATTCATTCCTCTATCCTATTTTACAGGGAACCTTCATCGTCCCTTTACTGACCTCAGTCCTGAAAGATCAGTCCCAGTGGGAGAAACCAGACACGTTCTACCCTGAGCACTTCCTTGATGCCAATGGGAAATTTGTGAAGAAGGATGCTTTCATGCCTTTTTCAGCAGGTGCTTTCTCTTTTACATTTACAGAGAACACGCAGTAAAATTGCTTCTGTGCATTTCCTGCTTTGTTTTTCCATGTCCCTTTTAAAAAGCCACAAAAAATGTCAGCTGGGTCAAGATTTCATATAGTGTGGCAACCAGGAGTTGCCATAGAAACCCCCAAATTCTGTGTAAAATCAAAGAACAGAAGGGGCTTGCCCAGAGTGTAACATTCACCTGAATTTACACACCTGCACCATTTGCCAAATCATGGCAGATCCCAATCCTGCTGCTTCTCTGGCATTTCTCTTGCTTTGCAGGCTCTCTAATTGCTCTTTTTAAGTTCCCATACATCAGTCTCTGACTAACTTATTTATTATATCCACAACACTCTCCATTTTTTCATCGACCCTCTTTGTATATTTTCAACACTGCATGATCTTTAAATATGATTTTTTTTTGTACTGACCATCCAGTACACCTTGGGTTTTTTTAGTTGGGTTTTTTTGTGGGTTGTTTTTTTTGTTTGGTTGGTTGGTTGGTTGGGTTTTTTGTTTGTATGTTGGTTTGGTTTTTTGGGGGATTCTTTTGTGGTTTTGGTTGTTTGTGTTTTTTTGGTAGAAGAATTTAAGACACTTCCAGTTCCCAGGTCTTCTTTCCCAGACTTAAGTCTAGATGTCCCAGCTGAAAGCACATCCAGGGAGTGTCAGGTCTGGGCACTCCCTGCAGGGCTAATTTCGTACCACAGCCATGCAATAGCTCTCTATTTTCCACTTTCTGTCACAAAGGGGTGTTAAAACCAAATTTTAATTCATGTTTTTGTTAGTTCTGGCCTTGAATCATCATGCTATGAATAAGACAGTTTACTAGCTACTGTATTTGGCAGACTTTATATTTACAGCACTTTTGAATATCCATAGAATATCTCCTCCACCTTGCTTCTCAGTCCCATTCTGGCCAGCATTTGTGAATCTTCAAGGAATTTGCTGACAAATTTTAGTACAAAATATTGCCTATGAGTTGACTAATAGACCTAAAGTCTAGACTAAACCAGTTGGTTTGGGATCCAAAAACTGGGCCAAGTAGAGGAAAAATGTGAAAATGAAGTAAAAATTCAGATTGTATTGAAAACTGGAGTTAAGCAATTCAGACTACAGTTCCACACATTTCTCTCCAAATGCAAGCATTTAGACAAAGGAAAATAAAAACCCACCACCAGCAGCTGGCTTTGATATGATACTTCTGAAGATCAAAATTCCTCTCTCTGATAACTTGTACCTAACAGACTTTTAAAATCTACTGTGTTCTTTATTGATACCTAGGATATAACATGCAAATGCTCTGGATTCTCACTGATCTTTTTCAGAGCAAGGTCTGATAAAAGAGGTTTTTCTTCTTCCAATACTGATGAAGCAGCTCTCAGTGATTTTCTTGTGGTCCTTTTGCATTTTGTTCCAGGAAGGAGGATCTGTGCTGGGGAGACTCTTGCCAAAATGGAGCTCTTCCTCTTCTTCACCAGCCTCCTGCAGAGGTTCAACTTCCGCCCTCCACCTGGAGTTTCCAACTCTGACCTGGACCTCAGCCCTGCCATTTCATTCAATGTCATCCCCAAACCCTATAAAATGTGTGCTGTAGCACGTTCCTAAGAGCTCTAATCAGCATCCATTGTGTTTCTAAAATGTTTAAATCATTTTTCCATGACATCTGTCTTAATTGTTTGACCAAAACAATCCATCTTTCAATCAAGGTTTCCAGCACGTCTAAACCAAAGTGGTGTTCTTTTTTCTTTATTGGGAGAGGGCAGAAATGGACCAGAAGCGTGAAGTAATTGATGGCCCATGGATTAATCTCTTAGATCACCTAATCTGGGCTAAATAATACAGACCTTCAGCTTTCTTATTCTTGCTGCCATTTTCACTGAGTGTTTGTTGAAAGCATATCCCCAGAAATGCTCCCAAGTCCAGGTTTTTCCTAAAAGACATGAACCAAAAAGCTGTGCTTAGGTTGCACAAGGAGATAAATGTGGGATGTTCAGAGTTTCAGGCTGTCAGAATAGAAGGGCTGTTTGACCTTGGCAGTCAGCTGGGTTTGAAGCTGGTCTGGATGTCCTGATGCTCCCCAGTGCCTCAGTGCAGCTTCTTCCCTTGGCTCTTCTCCCTACTCCTTCCATTTCCATATGCAAAGAAATCACAGTTCTGTACTTGCTGTAGATCACTTCTGAGGAAAAACCTTAAGCCAAGTTGATGTGAATCCAGAGGTTCCTTCAGATTTTCCCTGAGTATTCTTTAAATTGATTAACCCAGTAAATAAAGCATACACACACAGGAAAATGTCTTACCTACTTACAGCCAAGGTTTGTGAAATGGAAGTTTCAGGTGCTCCCAGGTCAAATCACACAGCTGTGGTCACAGCTCCACACACGTGGATCAACAGTGAACTTTCTGAAAGAGGCCTCAAATCTCATAAAAACCAACAACCTGATCATTCTGAAACTCTGTCCTGGAGTATCCACCATCAAGTCAAGCTAAGACCACCTAAAAAATATCTGGATTTATGTTCCCTGGTTCATGTTGCCCTGTTTATGTGTGCATGACAACCCCAGAGTAACAACATCCACAGCCAGCCTATCATAAATCACCCAGTGAAAGGGAAAAAAAATTAAAATTAAGTACTTAGGGCTTGCCTCTGTAACTGTCTAGAGCTGTAATGCAGAAGCTCATTCTTCAGTTACTATTTCAACTTCTGACTCCTGCTCACTCCCCTTCTCCAAACTTTCTTTCCAAACCAAGAAAAAATTTGAAAAAGGAAAAGGTCTCTATCTGGTTCAGGAAGTTCAAGATCCACACAGTAAATCACCCTTAATGAAAGCAAAGGAGTATATTTTTACTTAACCTTTCCCTCCCTAGCACGCAGGAAAATCTTTAACCCATACTCTGGATTAAATTATTTGGGGGAAATGGTTATATCAATAAATACTTCCCTAGCCAAGTGATCACCAATTTGAGACATACTTCTAAATAATTATATTTCTTTTCCTGTGATTCAGTATAAAGCAAGTACTTAGTCGGGTTTTTCTGATCCTCTGTGGTTTAGGTAAAATCCTGTGAGGAGTAGAGAGCTGGACTCAGGGATCCTTAGAGGTTCATTCCAACTTGAGATATTCCATTATTCTAATTCCAGAGAGGCTTTCAAGCCCTCATAAAAGAGAGATAATTAGCTTTTGTCTCATTAAGAGTAGCAGCAGCTTGTAAATAGAAGAACAAGAGTTTATGAGGCAAGTGAGTGTAAAGAGCACTGCTATCTTCCAGCAGGGAATTGAACCTGAAAAGTACTTTATGTTCTTTGATGTTGGTTTTTGTACTAAGTAATGAAAATGTAAAAACAATCTTGTACATTTTTGATAAAAATTATTACATTTTATTCAATTGAGGGCTTTTTATTACAAAACAGAAAGCAAGTTGAACAGGGGATTTACAACTGAGTATGAGATAAGTTTATTTTTACTACCTGCTTCAGGTAGTAAACTCCCAAATGCAAACTGCTTTGGTAAAGGACACTGCCTTCAGTGATTTACAGATACAGAAGTGCAAATACAATGGAACAGCTCCCTTATTCTGTAAAAACACCAAATAACCCAGGATCCATTTCCCTCCCTTCTCCTAAGGCAGGATACATCATCATTACAAGTCATCACAGGTCAAAAAAATACCCAAAAAACCTCAACAGATGACTTAAATCATTTGAGTCCCAAAATATATCTACATATTTATATACCAATGTTAATAGAAAATGTTTTAACAGAAATTCTGCAGTCACAATAGGAAGGCCATTAGGAATAAAGCAGTTTCCAAGCTCAGCGTGGAAACTCCACACATTTTGGCTTCTCAAAGCAAATCCACCTTCTCATAGGTCTTTTCAATGAGGGTTAACAAGTTCTTCAAGTCAGCTGACTGCTGAATAGCATTCATATCCTTTAAAAGGCCCTTCTGATTCTTTACCTTCAAAATTTCTTCCTAAAGAAGGAAAGAACAAGACAACAAATAAAAACAGCTTTTGTCGAGTGCAACAGGAATTTCACTTTCATGCAGACCAGCTATAGCTAAACAGAAAAGATTCAAAGTCACAGAATGAGTCTTCTCTCCAGCAATTATAGATATATTTCAGAAATTTTAAGTTCCCTAGGGCCATAAGGCTTCTAGGAAAAGACACGGGATGTTTTAAATCATAAGATTATGAAATGGTTTGGGATGGAAAAGACCTTAAACACCAGCTTGTTCCAACCCCCTGCCATGGGCAGGGACACCTCCCACAAGGTTCCACTATCCCCAGTTGCTCAAAGCCCCACCCAACCTGGCCCTGAACACTTCCAGGGATGAGGACGTTTTTACAATTTTCTCCTGGTTTTTAAACATAAGCATATAGTTCTAAAATAAAAAAAAATTACGAAGGAAAATGAAAACCTATTCAAATTTTCTGAATTTTCAGAATTGCTCCCTCTGGCAGAGGTTAAGGGATAAAAGCACATTCTGTTGCCTTCCTCCTCATAACTAAAGTGTCTCTGAAAAGATAAATATATATTCCACACTCACCTGCAAAGTGGGTGCCTGCAAACTGCGCTTGGGGAGTTCTGGGAGGTCAAGTGTTCCACTGCCACTTGCCTGGAATACCTACAAAAAGAGAATGAAAAAGCAATCCAAACCCCCAAATATCAGGCACACAAGTAGGTAAATAATCTGTCTTGATCTAGCTGCTGAAACCAAACTTCTTAATTCTGCAACTGAAGCTGCAAAGATTACAAAGATCCATTCCCAAAGGCAAATGATGCCTTCCTTAAACGACTGCCTGAGGAACAGTTTCTTTGAGAAAGCTCTGGAAGTCAGCCCATTCCTCTAGGTTACAGAAGTACACAAGAATTCATGAGAAATACCTTCCTGGCATCTTTTTCATCTTCCTCTAACTGTCTCTTCAGCACCTGGATTTTGTACTGCAGTTGCTGTTTATTTTCCTCAACGCGCTCCACTGATCGCTCCGCTTCCGTTATTTCTTCCTGAATAAAACAGACACAAAAACACACACAAAAGAAAATTTACTTTAGAGATGGTGAGTCTTTCCCACAGAACACACTGAGTCACTGAAAAAACAGAAAGAGCCAGAGCTTTGCAGCAAAGGTGAGTGACAATGATGAACACTGGGCACTCCTCCACCACAGCACAGGCACGGCCAGCAGCGTGGTCAGGTAATTTCTTCCCTTCCTTGCTTTTCATACCTGCAGTTGTACCAAAGACTCCTCATTTGTCTCCAGCATTTGTTTTTCTGCCATTTGAAGTCTCAGGATATTCTTCAGGTTGCCCAGCTTCCCTGGAGGCACCTTTAAAGACTTGAAACTTCTCAGCACCCTTTAATTACAGAAAAAGGAAAGCACGGTTTGTTTGGAGCTCTTTGCAAAACAAAAAGAAAATTCTAGGGGAAAACTAATCTCAAGTTTAGTTTTAAACTTAATTGCTGCCAGTGAAGTAAAAGGTTGCAGGCAGAAAGAAAAACTGCCTTGAATTGTTTTCCAAAATCATGTGGAGTAGGTGTCCAAGGAAGGAACCAGGAACAAGAAATACCAATATTCATGTTTGCTATTGCATTGACTTTCTGTGGTTTATATTCCATTGGCCTCTACATTCCCTGACTCTAAACTGACATTAATTAGTATTTTCCCAGTACTGACCCTTCTGCTTTTCAAATTAAGTTCTAAGACGAGGATTTTTAACTGCTTCCAAATGATGATCATTTTAGTAAAACCTGGAAATGCCTTTATGAAACATGATATATACCTTTAAGTCAGAAAGAGAGTGTTTTAGCTCACCCTCAAAGTATGATACAAAACAACTGGGTAGAACAAATCTCTTCTCCCCCTCTTTTTTTTTTTAATTTATAATTTCATACCTTTCTTTCAGTACATTGAGGTGCTTCTGAACATCATCTTTTTTCTCCCTCTGTTGGGCCAAAACAGATCTGGAAAGAAAACAAAGTCAGAATTTCCATCACAAAGCCTGCAAGCACAGAGAACACATCAAAAACAACATTGACCTCCAGTTCAAGTAATACTATGATTTTTTACTTTACTCCTTATGGAAACAAAGAAGAATCACCAGGATATTTGGCACTTACAGTACTACTGAATCCACTATATTTTCCAGGAGCAGCCTACTGTTCTCTGAGAGAGGCTGCCAAGATCCTAATGTAGCACTGGACAGCTTCATCCTTTTTGAAGAACCATTTTCTCCTGTTATCACAAAGGAAAAAAAGGGAAAAGTATGACTTGTCAAATCTGGACAGACAGCTTTGTAACTCAGCTCAGTCAGACTGGAGTCAAAGGTGTAAAACAGTTCAGATTTAACAGGAAAGAACAGGACCCTACCTGCAGGGGAATGGTCCTTCAGTTCCTTAACTTCCCTTCTGACTGTCCGAGGGACCTGCTAAAGGGAAAAAATTACAGTAAATGTGGCAATTTTGAGACATCTTCTACTGTTCAGTCATTCATCTACTCCTATGAACTCACTATGCCAGTGTCTGACAAAAGACTTTGACACTGACCACAAAAATAAAAAGCTTTACTGAAGACTGCTCAAAAGAGCTCTTCACACTGGGCATTTCCTCAAGAGAACTATTCTAGTAAATGAATTATTCTCTATAAATTCCAATTTAAAAAATGGGAAAAAATACCTCTTTTCCCCACCCCCCAGTTACTTTTCTACTTTGTTTGATCCAAAATAATGAATACCTGTCTTTTTGGACCTTGTTTTCTGCTTTGTTCATCTGCTCCCTTTTTTTTGCTGGAAGGACTTTGTTGATTTTGCGATTTAGAAGGATTTTTTGCTGATCTCCCACCAGTTGGTTTCCCCATTTTATTGGAAGATGCGTGGTGGGGGTTTGTGATCTGTAAACCCACGGGAACAGGAGGAAACAAAGACAATTAAAATTCAGCAATTATAACCCATACAGCACAAACCATACTTTAAAAAACAAAATTATGGAAATTGGGCTCAACCCAAAAAGCCCCAAAATGAGCCTCAATGAGATTAAATGTTTGAATATTTGCTAACCTAGAGCCTAAATCTGGTAATTTTACCTAAATGCAGAACCACTAAAAAAGTATCCCCATTTGGAAGATATCTCTGCCCATGGGAGGGTGTTGGAAATAGAAGATCTTTAAGATCTCTTCCAACCCAAACCACTCTGTGATTCTTCATTTATCTTTCTAATTTTCAGTGCAGTCATCCAATTACCAGAACTTTTTACCTTAGCACCTAAGCACAGTGGTCCTTGATGCAGTTTAAACCTACAGCTTCTTTTCTTACTTACGATAGAGACAGGGGGAAAAGCAGTCACACAGAAGCCACAAACCCCACCCCCCTTCCCGTCTCTAAAGCACCACGACTCAGATTTATTCAGCTTTTACCTCACCTCCTCAGGCCACTTTTTTCCTCACTCAGGTCCTGTCACTTCTCACCAGATAACTGTCGAAATTGACACCAGACAAATAAGCGCCGGCCGGGTAAGTGATGCCTATAACAGATAAATAAACACGACACTAGGTAAATAAGCACTAAACAAGGTAAATAGGCCCTGCCTTTCTCCTCCTTCGTAACTACCGATGCTGTGGGACAGCTTTCACGGCAGAAAGCAAATAAGGCATAGACTACAACTCCCGGCAAGTATCGCTCTCCGCCGCCGCCTAGGACACTCATCCTCCATCGCAACGCATGCTGGGAGTCGTAGTCCTCCCCACCCACACGTCCTCAGACCCCCAAATGCCCGCTCCCCGCTGCTGCCGGATAGCATCGCGAATAAAACCTCCACAAAACCCTTCCTCTCCTCCCGCCTCATCTCGCCCCAAGCCTCACCTTCCCGGCGCTGCCTCCCCCTCTTCAGGGCCGCCGCCGATCCCGCCTCAGCCCGCCGGCACGTTACAAAACAAACCCGCGCTCCCCGCGGCGCACGCGCAACGCCGCTCCCGCCCGCCGCGCGTGCGCGGGGGCCGTGCGCTGGCGGAGTGACGGGGTGGCAGGTAACGGGGGGATCCCATCCCTGTCCTGAGTCTGGTCCCTTTCCATGTCCATGACCCTGTCCGTGTCCGCAGCCCCGAGCCCTGCCCCTGTCCTTGTCCCTATCCCCGCTCCCAGCTCCCGGCCCGGCCCCCCGTCCCCATTGGCCGCCCGAGGGGCGTGTTAGGGGCGGGCGGTGGCGGCGGGCGCTGTCCCGGGACCGAGAGCCGAGCGATCCTGCCTGGCTGTGGGTGCTGAGGAGGGAGAGGTGCGGAGAGGCGGTGACGGGGCGGTTCTGGGGCCCCCTTGGGGTGCGGGGATTGGAGATGGGCAGAGAATTGTCTGAAACTAAACAACGGTAAATGCAGCGTCCAGCCCTGGGGCAGGAATAATCCCGGCTTGCGTTAGGAAGAGCATTGCCAGCAGGAAGGTGATCCTGCCCTGCTGTCCAGCCCTGCTGAGGTATATTTGGAGGTCTGTGTCCATTTCTGGGCTCCTCAGGATAAGAGAGACATGGAGCTCCTGGAGTGTGTCCAGTGCAGGGTGACAAAGATGATGAAGGGCCTGGAGCATTTCCCTGCCCAGGAAAGACTGAGGGAGCTGGGGCTGTTCAGTCCCAGAGGATCCCCAGCTGAGAGGGGCCCTCAGCCCTGGGTGTCCCTGTGTGCAGGGAGGGCTCAGAGCAGGGCCCAGGCTCTGCTCCAGGGGCTCAGCAATGGCACCAGAGGAACGGGCAGGGACTGAGCCCAGCAAGTTCCACCTGGACAGGAGGCACAACTTCTTCCCTGTGCAGGGACTGAGCACTGATTGTCCAGAGAGGGGGTAGAGTCTCCCTCACTGGAGATGTTCCAGAAGTGTCTGGGCACAACCTGGTTCTCTGGGATGACCCTGCTTGAGCAGGGAGGAGGGACCAGATGAGCCACTGTGGTCCCTTCCTGCCTGACCCATGCTGTGACCCATGCAGGGGTGTTGGCACAGATTGCCTTCCATCCTGGCTGCAACATCACATCCCCACTGGGCATGAGTGCTTCTCAGCAGTTCCTTTGTGCTTCTCTGGTTATAGGCATACTACACTTAGCATATACATTATTAAAGCACGTTTGGAGGGTGTTGCTGCAGTGATACAGGTGTTTTCCAGTTTCATGCAGGATTTCTCATCGTGTGTGTTTCTCAAGTGTGTGTTTCTTGGCAGTTGTGAAAGAGATGAGACAGTGAGGAGGTGACTGACCCTTGGAGCCAAGTTGTAAAGGTTTTGGTTTTGCAAGAAAGTGCAAGGATAGGGATAGAGAGCAGAAGCAAAGGAGCTTCCAGCTTTTAAGAGTTACTGAACTCACAGACTGGTTTGAGTGGGAAAGGACCTGAAAGTTCAGCTCATTCCAGCCCCTGCCATGGGCAGGGGCATCTTCCACTAGACCAGGTTGCTCCAAGTTTCATCCAACCTGTCCCTGAGCACTTCCAGGGACTGGGCAGCCACAGCTTCTCTGGGCACCCTGTGCCAGGGCCTGACCACCCTCACAGGGAATTGTTCTCATTATTGCCCCTATCAGTCTCATGCATGCTGGGACAAGCTCTGCAGCTTGTATTGCCCCTGTGTTCTCACATACCACGTTTCTTTTTTCTCCTTTCTTTTTCAACCTATCTCTAGTTTCCATCCAGCCCAAGCATCTTTTCCAAAGTGTATTATTATACCAGCAATTTTCAGATATTCTGATATCAGCCCACTTCCTGCAGAGCACTTCCTTGGTGTTGGATACTGGGAAGAAATTCTTCCCTGTGAGGGTGGTGAGGCACTGGCACAGGCTGCCCAGAGAAGCTGTAGCTGCCCCATCCCTGGAAAAGCATCACTCTTTGACATTAAGGAATTCCTAGATGAGAGGGATGTGAAGGTGAGAGGGTCACTGGCCATGCAATTTTCATGCCTCGCATTGGCTTTTCAGTGACTGATTAATGACAGTGATACTTAGGGACTGAAATAAGTTACACATCTCAGACGTGGATGTAGATAAGTTGTGGAAATGTTTTGCTTGGCTAGAAGAAAATGTAGTATTTTTCCTGAACTCTGTCCCTGGTTGAAAGGCAAGAGGAAGGGCCGTCTGTCAAATCAGTGCTTGAAAAACACGTTTCATTTTTCCCCTGAGGGATCGTTTTGGCTTTAGCAAACTGCTTGCCCTCTCCATCCTCACATCTCCTATGTTGGGTGCATATAATAATGCAGAATACTCGTTTCTGTTTTGTACAGCTTGCCCCAGGCTGCGAGGAGAACCATGCTGAGGGCCGGGGACGCCGTCCTGCGGCTGCGGCCGCCCTGCCGCGCACTCCTGGCCTGGCGCTCCCTGCACAGGCAGCCGCTGCACCCCGAGTGGGCTGCCCTGGCTCAGAAGCAGCTGAAGGGCAAGAACCCGAAGGATTTAATTTGGCACACCCCAGAGGGGATCGACATCAAGCCTTTGTACTCCAAAAGGGACACGGAGGACTTCCCTGAGGAGCTGCCGGGGGTGAAGCCTTTCACTCGAGGGCCCTACCCCACCATGTACACGTACAGGCCCTGGACCATCCGCCAGTACGCTGGCTTCAGCACCGTGGAGGAGAGCAACAAGTTCTACAAGGACAACATCAAAGGTGGGGCAGCTGCTCTGGGAAACAACCCTGCCTTGTGAAGCAATGGGGGACATGAATTCAGTCAGTTGCATGGCAAACGTGATTATTCCACACTGTGAGCTTGGATTTCTGATAAGGTCTTTCCAGTGCCACTGTCTTTCTTTATTACTGGGAAATTGGATCGTTTCTGGAAGTGCCTTTGTTTCATTATGCTGTGGAGAATGAATATGTTAAATGATGGTTTTAGTTATTGCACCTTAACACACAGACATAATTTGGATCTGTCCCAGGGCTCAAGCAGCTGAGAGCACAGAGCTGAAGCAGAAGTGGTAACCTGTGTTAGCTGGTAGCACAGCCCAGTTACTGGTCAGGAGGGGAGTGCCTGGGGACAGCAGAGTTTTGGGTTCTACTTTCAGGTTGCAGCAACAAGAGCTCTGGCTGTCCTTTTCCCTGCTCTGTATGAATAATTTCCTCTTACTGCAGATTTACAAATAACAGCATGTGTCAGGAGAGCCAGGGACCAGCCTGTGTGTGTTTAGTTGGTGATAAAGAGAAGGTAACGTGACAAAGTTTATGACACTTCTGTTCCCAGCTAAGCCAAGCTGAGTTGTATGTATAAGCTCTCATGTTGCCTATCTAGGCATATTTATAACTTGTGGGTGAGCTGTTATTCAGCAATTTTTAAAGCACAGTAAGAATTCCCTTTTTGACTTTTTTCCCCCAGTTCAAAACTTTATCATTTAAAGTTTAAAACTACTAGACCTTGGACAGCTTTGGGCAAAGAACAGGGTTTAACATCAAAATTTAGTTATCCATCCAAGCCTGAATCATGTAGAATAGTTAATAAATTTAGATCCCATCCTAATGCAAGTCTGTTCAACACTTCTAACTATCTCTCTTTGTTGTTTTTTGGGTTTTTTCCTTTCTTTTTCATGTAGCTGGCCAGCAGGGATTGTCAGTTGCTTTTGATTTAGCCACTCACCGTGGTTATGATTCAGACAATCCCCGAGTTAGAGGAGACGTTGGAATGGCTGGAGTTGCCATCGACACAGTGGAAGACACCAAAATCCTTTTTGATGGAATTCCTTTGGAGAAAATGTCAGTTTCTATGACCATGAACGGGGCAGTCATTCCTGTGCTGGCCACATTCATTGTGACTGGGGAAGAGCAGGGAGTGCCTCAGGCCAAGCTGACAGGGACAATCCAGAATGACATCCTGAAGGAGTTCATGGTCAGAAATACCTACATCTTCCCCCCAGAGCCATCCATGAGGATCATTGCTGACATCTTCCAGTACACCTCAAAGGTATTCATTGGTTACATTAAATTCTATTACTAGGTTAACTGTTTATGAGGCACTTTGGAGAACAAAGAAAAAGTGGGAAGACATGTCATAGAGAAATGTGGTTGTGGAAAGGGCCAGTAGGAGAAGTTAACATCCAACATCACTTGTAATATGCATTTGAAGTTTGAGTCAGACCAGATCTGCAAACACATCTTTGTAGAGATGGGTTGTATTTGCAGTCAACAAAGAATTCAGAGAATGGGCTGAAGCACCTCTGCCCTGGAGACAGGCTGAGAGAGCTGGGGGTGTTCAGCCTGGAGAAGGCTCCAGGGGAACCTCATTGCAGCCTTTCAGTGCCTAAAGGGGGTTTATAAAATAGATTGAGAGGAACCTTTTACACCAATAGTGACAACTTTTTACACAGATAGTGACAGGACAAGGAAGAACATTTTAAACCAGAAGAGGATTTACATTAGATGTTAGAAGAAACTCTTCCCTGTGAGGGTGTTGAGGCCCTGGCCAAAGTTTCCCAGAGAAGCTGTGGCTGCCCCGTCCCTGGAAGTGTTGACCAAGGTCAGGCTGGATGGGGCTTGGAGTAACTTGGGATAGTGGAAGGTGTCCCTGCCCATGGTAGGGGGTGTTGAAACTAGATGGCCTTTGAGTCTCTTCCAACCCAAACCATTCTGTGATTTCTCTATGAATGTTGGCAGAGCAAGTATTTGATCCTCCCTTCTGCTGTTATACCCTGTTATATCTTTTTTTTTTTCAGTATATGCCAAAATTTAATTCCATTTCCATCAGTGGTTACCACATGCAAGAGGCAGGAGCTGACACCATCCTGGAATTAGCTTATACCATAGCAGATGGCTTGGAGTACTGCAGAACTGGGCTTAAAGCTGGCCTCACTATTGATGAATTTGCACCTAGGTGAGCTCAAAAACTCACTTTTGGTAAAACCTCTATAGAGTTTAATATCAAATTCAGTATTTTTACACATACAAGGAAGTAGGAACATTGCCATCATCTGTGAAAGTGCTTTAATCAGAGAGACCTGGCTGTAGGGCTCCTCTGTTACTGAACCAGAGTTATTAGAATGACTCAATGTTGTATTCTGTTCATGTTCTCCTGTTACAGGCTCTCTTTCTTCTGGGGAATTGGCATGAACTTCTACATGGAAATAGCAAAGCTGAGAGCTGGGAGGCGGCTGTGGGCTCACTTGATTGAGAAAATGTTTAAGCCCAAGGATTCCAAATCTCTCCTGCTGAGAGCTCATTGTCAGACTTCAGGCTGGTCACTCACTGAGCAGGTTAGAAATTGGATTCTCATCAACATCCTCACTTTAAGGTGTTCTCGTGGTGTGTGTCTTAAAGGGGGCAGCTGGTGTTGCTCACAAAGGTGCAGCTGCTGTCCTCTCAGTCTCACAAACACACACACTGGCATTGGATACACCTTTATGTCAGTTCAGCACTCAGAGGATGAAGCTCCCTCTTGGATTTGTCCTGTGAGTTATCCTTCCAAAATGCAATGCAGTCAGCAAGCAGAGGCACTTTTTTCTCAGGATCACTGGCTTGAGAATTCATTTGAGCAGCCAAGAGAGTCATTCACACCCCTGATGCTCAGTGCTGAAGAGAGAAGTAATGGTTACAGCTCATCTGCTCCTTTGAAACTGGGTGCACTCTCTGCTCCTTAAATCTGCTGATTTACATTACAGCAAGGAGATAAATCATTGGAGTGCAACAGATTCCCAAGTGAGATCAGAGCTGGGTTCCAGCTCTGATCCCAAACCCTGCTGCTCCATCAAAGTCATACAGCAGGAGTTATTTTTAGGTTGTGATTATAAGTGTTGTTGACTTCCGTGGCTTGTTATTTTTGTTGGTGTTTTTTTTAAAGTAAATTTCAACAATACAGTAAAGCTAAAGCAATAGAATTCTCTGGACAGTAGCCTCTGTGGGTCCTCCAATTAAAAGTATTGTGGGAGTGCAACAATGTTATTATTACCAAAACTATATTCAATTGTCTTCCAGTGTCCAGTGTAAATATATTTCTAGCTTGATCATAACTCTTCCTTTTTGTCTAAACATTGTGGTTTATCTTTATGTGGTTTCTCAGTGTGCAGTATTTTCTCCTTACAGATTTCAGAGGGCAAATACACTTAATGTGCCTTTATGTTTTACATTCTTACCTTATTCTTATTCTTATCCAAATCACAGTTTTTTATAATTGCCTTATGTGATGCTGTCATTAATGAAATGCTGTCATTTGAGCACATTTAGTTCCAAAACACATTTTGACTAGTAATTGGTCTGACACATGTACTGTTCACTGCTCCAAGAATTCTGTATTTGGAGGATGGAAGACATCAGGCCGGCTGTTCCATCCTCTCTGATTTGGACTCACTGAGTTCCTTGAAATACCACTAAATATAAATTAGGCTTTGAATTGTTACTGTGAGCAGTTTAGTAGCACAAGTTTACTAGCAGTTTACTAGCACACTAGTTTACTAGTGATCATTCTGGCTTTCTTCATGGATTCATCTCTTTGTTAAGATATCGACAAGTGATAAATCACTTTGATTTGGGTTTTTTTTTCAGCTTTTGTTCTAATTACAGTGTTTCAGTGGGGATTTTTGCATTTGTTTCTTTGCAATAATGACTAACCTGCCTCAGCCCCCTGGCAGAACCACTGAGCTCCAGAGCTTTTCCCTTTTCCTTCCAGGATCCCTTCAACAACGTCATCCGCACCACCATCGAGGCCATGGCCGCGGTGTTTGGAGGGACTCAGTCTCTGCACACCAATTCCTTTGATGAGGCCTTGGGGCTGCCCACAGTGAAGAGTGCTCGCATTGCCAGGAACACACAGATCATAATCCAGGAGGAATCTGGGATTCCCAAAGTGGCAGATCCCTGGGGGGGATCTTACCTCATGGAGTGCCTCACCAACGATGTCTATGAAGCTGCTTTGAAGGTCAGTTTGCAAAACTTTCTCTGGGATAGGAGTTTTGAGAAATGTCTTCTAAGGGGCTGTTTGACAAATTGGTAACTTCTTATCAAGGGATTATTTTACACTTCTGCTTCAGTGATGTCTTTGTAAACAAAGTTTACAAAACACAGTTCAGAGCACAAAACTGTATAGAAAAGGTTTAATGAAAATGTGGGTGGCAGCACAGGTACAAAGCTCAATTTTTTAAACCTTGCTGCTACTCACTATCTCAATCCTCTTCATTTCTCAGCTTATTGAGGAGATAGAAGAAATGGGTGGAATGGCCAAAGCTGTTGCTGAGGGGATCCCCAAACTTCGTATTGAGGAGTGTGCAGCCCGGAGACAAGCCAGGATTGACTCTGGTAGGAGCAGGGGGATGAAAGAAGGGAAAATTGCCAATAGAATAATTCAGTATAAAGATTTTTTACACACGTGTTCATTGTGGTTTTTTATTTTTCAGTTTAGGAGTAGCAGATTGTGGGTGATAGAACAAATGGTGATGGTTTTATGTCAGTGAAAGGTCTGGAAAGAGACAGCGTGCACAAAATACAGCTTTAGTGTGAAAAGTCTTGCTTGACATGTTCAAGATTAGATTAGACCAAGCAGTAGAAACACCATTTTAAAGGAGTGTTTGGAGCCTTCCATAGTGAATGGCTCGATTTCTGATAGGAGCTTCAAGCTGTGATTCCTGAGTTTAAAAGCAGAAATGCCACCAGATGGCGATACTCACCGTAGCTGGCCAAATTCCTGAGTTTTCTGGAGAACCGCCCATTTTTCCTGAATGGTCAGATCATAGCAGAGGATAATTCAGCTCCTTGTTGCCTATACATGCATATATGTACCCAGAGAATAAGTATTTGTGGAGGTATTTAGACATGTGTGCTTAAAACTCTATTCCACTTTTTGTAATCTTCATTCCAGTAGTAATCCAGGAACAGAAACTAGGAATAACTCAAACATGAAAGAAGTTACATGGACTTCTTTGTATGGAGAATAAATTTGAAGCAGGTCTTAATTATGGCCAATAAAGACTAATCAGTAAAGTTCTGTGTTTTCTCTCTTAAAGTAAATTACTTCATGTTGCTTCACAGAGTGTATTAATGTTATCAGGCACTGCAAATAAAAATAGCTGATAAGTCCATACTGATTGAAACCTAAAATATAATTTCCCAACATAATTAATTAATGTTTATGCACATGGAGTAGTTTTAGATAGGAACTTCACTTTCTTATTTATCTGTTTAATCAGCAAAGTTAATGCAGAGCAGGAGACCACCACTTCTGCTTAGTTCTGTCAGATATACTTATGTAAGCTTAAAAAGAGAAAAAGAGCCAATGAATTTTGGGGACTCATTAATAAATCAGTTTGCAAGATAAATATTGTTTTATTTCATTTTTTTTCCTGCTGCAGTATTCACTGAGTTGAATGTTCATGCATTTATCATAAAATCTGGAAAATACAGACTTAAATCCATTCTATAAGAGCAGATTTTACATATTTGAAATGTATGTGGTTATATAAACAAAGCAATGCATAATAATGCTCAAAATCTTCTTGTCCTGTTAACATTGTGTCTTTTCACAGTAGTTTGCAAATATGTTCTGAGTTTCTGGTGTTTCCACTGGAAATAGGGTCTGAAGTAATTGTTGGAGTGAACAAGCACCAGCTGGAGAAAGAGGAGACAGTGGAAGTTCTGGCCATTGATAACTCTGCAGTCCGTGCCAAGCAGATTGAGAAAATCAACAAGGTGGGAACAACCTTCTTAAAAACAAATCTTACTGTAATTGCAGACAGAGATGGAGTAAAGGCTGTTTGCCAGAAATTTGACTTTCCAGTTTCAGAGAGTCCACTCTGGTCATTAGTGGAGAAACTGGAACATGTATCTATATGTCCAGCCTTTAAGAATTGAGAGCTTTACATGTTCTGAAAATAAGATAGAAACCATCTATGCAATGTTTTGCTCTAAAAGCCTGTAACACTGCTTAATCACTCACTGTTGGGTGCTTCTTGTCAAGTTCTACTGAAGGATACAGAACCAGAAATCAACATCCACTTTCATAATCAGTGAAAATGTAGATAAAATTGGTTTAGGGTTATGTTATGGGCTTGTACACATGTTAAGGTCTGAGATGCCTTTTGACTTCTAATCTCATTGAAATATGAAGTAGATATTGACAATTCCACATCCAGAATTAATATTTGAAATTAGACACTCTTCCACACTCGACTTCCCATTTCACTTTATGGTTTCTTTGAACTGAATGTCTCCCTCCTGCACTTTAGGTGAA
The DNA here is from genome assembly GCA_024734555.1 of Trochalopteron elliotii. Taxonomy (NCBI): domain Eukaryota; kingdom Metazoa; phylum Chordata; class Aves; order Passeriformes; family Leiothrichidae; genus Trochalopteron; species Trochalopteron elliotii. The sequence goes on from JANPWX010006184.1 coordinate 1,354,019, forward strand.
GGCCAGCAGAGACCAAGCAGCAGCCCAGCAGGCCCTGTCTGCTCTCACACAATGTGCTGCCACTGGGGAAGGCAACTTACTTGCTCTGGCAGTGGAAGCAGCACGTGCCAGGTACTGGGGGTAGGGTTGAACAGCCAATTCTTGTTTAAAAATTGATGATTCATTTTCACCTTTTAACTGTTCTTGGGTGTGGTGTCAGCAAGATTGGAGTTTTGGCGTTTTTCTTTAGAGGTGGAAATAAATAATGGCTGCAGCTTCACATTGTAAGAGACACTGTTGTCACATTTTACAGCTTCTTAAGGCAATGCTTTGATTTCTCACAAGGAACACTATGGATATAAAGAATCTGATATGAAATGAGGCTGTTCCTACACATTCTGCTGTTCACAACTCATATTCTTACCAGTTCCAGGATGTAATTGGGTTTCTCTGTCACTCAGTTGTTTCATGGATCAAAGAGTTTAAGTGTCTGAGATGTGAAAATGGATATTCAGAGTCTTATCATGCTCTGTTGCTTCATCTTTCCTTGCACCAGAGATTAGTGTGAAAACATTTTTTGGCTGAAGGAGAAATCAGTTTGCTTAGTCAGGTGAAGTTGTAAGAAATGTTCTTGAGCAGTGTGAGGCATCCTTAAGAGTCCAGTGAAACAGTTCTTTTTTTTCACCCAAGGTGCTTTTGAGGCTGTTTTATTCCTGTTTCAAGGTCAGCATCAGTCTCTAGAGTAGATCCTGTCTGTCTGTTCCTTAATGAACTAAATGGCCCAAATATGAGCAAAGCAAATTCACTCCTTATTGGGATGCTGCCCTGTTTTTATGGTCACATCTCAAATTCCTTCACTCCCATTCCTAGAATACTTAATAACTGTATTTTAAATGCATTTAACCACAGCCTGTCAGGAATCTCCAGCAGTATGTCTACATTTGTCTCTGAACTCAGAAGGTCACAGGACGGCAGTGCTGGATTTACAAGGATATGTTCTGTACCAAAACTGATCAGTCAACTCCTAGTTTCTATCCTTGGTGACCTCATTTTTGTTCATTGTAAAAGCATTAATGGACTGAAGATGCTCTTTGTAAGTTCCAAACACAAAACTTAATTCTGCCCCAAAACTATAAATGGGATGTGACCACAGAAAGAAACTGTGCTGGCTTTGGATACAGAGTGTTTGAAGGAGGATTGTGAGCTCTGGGAACATGTACAGGGAGCCTTCCTGTCAGGGGCAACATGGGAAAAGGTTTCAAAATTAACACATTCACCCTTCACAAGTAGTAAACAAGTGGGCCAGTATCACCAGCATGAGAGGGACAGATGCCTCTTTCCTGCTAAATGGAAAATGATGGATTTTGAGCAGGATGTAATATAGCCCACTTGGAATAAAATGAGTAGCACAGAATTGTCAGTGCTGAGCTATAGAAAGAATTCTGTGGACTAGTACAGAGATTTCAGTGCTGACAAACACAAGTAGAAAAGTTAATGTTGTTACTCTAACCCAAGAAATAAGGCAGGGAATTAAAATTACAGAGAATGAGAGCAGTACCTCCCTTCTGTGCCTCATGTTTTGTGAGAAACCCCATTACAGGAAAATAGCACAAGTTACACCAAGTTCTTTCCCTCCTCCCTCACCTGCTGTGCTGTTTTTGTGCCCCTCTCCAGACTTGCAGTTCAGTGATGAAAAGGGAAGGCAGAAATGCAGCGTAGCTGTTTGTGCTTCTTCTTTTTCTGCCCCTTCTGTGTCCCTGTGGTACTTCCTCATCTGATTTCACTCTGCTGCCTCTGCCTACTGGGGAAATGCAGAGAGGAGCAGCAGCAGCTGAGGCTAAGAGACACAGGGTGCCAGCTTTAACAGGCACATTATGGTCATTGACTTCCTCCAAATTGATATTTAGGTCTGCAGCTGGTTGTGAACCACTGGGAGAGTCACACACAAATACAGGCTGATAAAAAAAATAACTCTGTTAAGAAAAGAGGCTGTATTCCTGGCTCCAGAGTCAGCTATTCCATTGTGGATGCATATGTGGCAGAGATTAAAAAAAAAAAGTTTCTTGGTAAACAGCAGGAAAGCATTCATGAGTAGTTTATAAGCAAAACTCCTGTTATTACTTAAAAGCTTTAGACTTAAAGGGTTGCAGAGATTTGGGAAACAATTTTCAAAACACAGGGATTTCAGAAGCAGTGTCTACAGAAGAAAGAAGTATGTTTCATTTTTGTACAGTACACAAAAACAACTTCATTCCAGCCACCAGGTTATATACCTCATTTATTTCTCATTTGTAACACAAAAATTTCGTTCACACTTTTACATAATAAGAACAGAAAAGCACACCACAGCCATGGGACTCCTTTATTTTTGGGATGTGTCTCCCTTATATACTATTTTACACAGACCACTTTGATTGGTGACAAAAGGACAAACCTCTTCACTCACATTGGTCAGACCAGAGGGACATCAAGAAGAAGTCCCTCCTAGGAAAAGGAATGAATAACATAGGTAGAGTTTACAAAACATTTCTCCTGTTTACAGAAAATTCCCTGGGAAAAGAATTTCAGAAAACCAAAACATCTCAGGCACAAAACCAGGGCTACAGTCTGACACTCTGAAAGGGAGTCAGTATCTATAGACACTGTTTTTTTAAGTCTGTTGCAAACTTGCTTTTTAACCTTGGGGAAGTCACCTTACCTAATGCACTTTTGCAGTTTACTTTTCATTCTTTGTTAGCAATTGCAGAAAGTATAATACTAACAAGATTATTTAGATGTCCTGAAAATCAAAACCTGATGACACGGGTGATTAACAGTGAGTCAAACAGAATTCCAGAAAGCCAGGGGAAGGGAAATCAAAAAAAATGGCCAAAACAGCATCAATAACATGAGTTAAAAATGTGTGTTCCAGTTCAGCTGGCCAACTGAAAAGTGATACCAGAGATAAGAGGCCACTCCAGATGTCTGAGCTGTACAGATCTTGCCTATGTGATAACAAATGGATTTCTGACATTTTACCTTTGCATAGTTTATGTTTATAACTAAGTTTGCTGAGTATGAGCCAGCAAAAGAGCAAATTAGTTGGAGGGGTCACAGGAAGTAAAACATCTCTCTGAAATTCACTGAAGGATTCAGCAAATGCTGCAGAAATCCATGTCTTGTTACTTTGGGGGCACGTGTGGCAGATTGCACGTGGTAGGAATCAGTGGCTGCTGAAACTGCCAACAGCAGAAGGAAAACTGAGTACAGCTCCTTTGGCCATCTCCTTGTAGAGGTGTGTGGACAGCAAGGTGCACCATGTCCAGTTCTTTCCTGAGTGTTTTATATAAAAGCTTTAGAGAGTGCTTAAGTTAGTTTTGCCTCAGAGTAGCTTGCAGTCAAGTCATAGAATCATTTTGGTTGGAAAATTCCTTTAAGATCACTGAGTCCAACCATTCTCCCAGCACTGTCAATCCACTACTAACCCATGTCCCCAAGTGCCACATCTAGACAGCTTTTAAATCCCTCCAGGAATGGGAACTCCACCACTGCCTGGGCAGCCTGTCCTAATGCCTGACACCCATTTCAGTGAAGAAATTTTTCCAAATACCCAACCTAAACCTCCCCTGATGCAACTTAAGGCCGTTTCCTTTTGTCCTGTCACTTGTTACCTGGGAGAAGAGACCAACCCCTACCTGACTCCACCCTCCCTTCAGGGAGTTGTAGAGAATAAACATGATGTGGCAGGAGGAAATATGAATTCCAGAGGTTTGAAATGTGCTAGCTTAATTAGTTATATACTTAATACTGCTTTGGTGTCTGTATTTGTAAATGCACTTTTAAAGTGGTTTAGAAGAGTAGTATTTTTATTTCCTTCCTTTGACAAAGTTTGCAGCAAGTTGTATTCAGCACAAATTTTTTAATTGCTTTGGGATAGAGGCTGTAGTTGCTGATGTTTGTACAGTACAGCCTAGTTTGCTTCTCTCACTTGTGCTACAGCAGAAATATTGTTTCAAACATGTACAGTGTGTCCAGTAGCAAACAAACTTGTAACTTGCACGTAAATAAATTTCCCAGACCCTTCTGCATCTCACTGGGTAAAGGATCTGTGTTAGGAGTGGAAGAGAAGAATAAATACTAAAATATAAGCATCAAGGGAAAGGCAAATAAATTCCTGTTAAAATGTTAGGTTTCAGTCTCTTCTGTGTGTTCTTTCTTTTTTTTTTGTCCCCTCTTGATTTATATTTTGTATTTCAGCATGAGTTCAAATGCAGGATCTTTCAGTCTGAGCCCCCCTCCCCAAAAAATCCCCATTCAGAAAATCTGATTTAATTTTCTGAAGCATTTTGCCATTCCCCATTGCCTTGCCAGTTGCAAATCAATTCTCACATGAGCAGTAAAGTATTTTCTTAAAAATGCCTTTGCATGTTTTATCAGCGGGGTGAGTCAGATGTCCAGAGTTGCAGCACTGAGAGGAGAACCAATGTAAATAAATTTGTCCAGCAGCAAGGCAAATGGTTGGGCCAGTGCCAGAGATGTCTGTGTTCTGTTTTCATTTCAGCCTGCTGATAACAGGAATGTTTTTTGTCCGTGCCTCAGGTGCACCGTGGGGGAGATAACAGATGCCATGAAGAAGGTGTTCGGGGAGCACAGAGCCAGCGACCGCATGGTCAGCGGGGCCTATCGCCAGGAGTTTGGGGAGAGTGATGAAATCCTTCATGCCATCAAGAGGTGAGAGCTCTTCCCAGGTAGCCAAACGTGTGATAGCCTCACATTTCATCCAGGAGGTACATGAGCTACTGACTGTGCCCTAAAAAAAACATTTCCCAAACCTGGGTGACATCCCTGGGGAAAACAGTGACCTGCAAAAGCACTCTCGTGAGCAGGGAAGTAGAATGACAAGGATTAAGTACAATAAGACAAAGGCAAAACTTAATTGAAATTGTATTTGCTTGCAAACAAAATTCACTGAGGTGAAGTTATGATGTTAGGGTTTTGTTCAAATAGCCTAAGCAGCCACAGGATTAGGAAGCTGAGAAACATTGCCTGAAATTCCTGTACATTGGATTGCTTCTTTTAAAGGCTGTGTAATTGTCATCTCTAAAATATTTCCAGCAGTTCATACTACAAAACCTTGTTTTGATCTACCCATAAATTGTTCCTGCAATTTCACTCTTACTGTTACTAAAACTGTTGGTAAAATCTGTCTGTGGGTGTTACTCATACCCCGATGGAGAAGGCATCCAAAGATGTTGGTATGTGTGAAAACAGTTGCCTCTTTGGACCTTTTCTCAGCCTCTGCCTTTCCTGCTGCTCTCAGGGGTACAGAGCCTGAATTGCTGCTGTGGGAGATGATGCAGCACAAATTGATGCTCATCAGTCCCTGCTTTGTTGGGGTTTACCCATTAATGAGTTCAGGCTCTCCTCAAAGGGAATTACTGATAGCTTTGCAGTGGTGATGATTAGATTGGCTTGAAAGTAGTTGTGCTAGGAAATGTCACCATTGTTCTTTTATTTTAACTATTTTTAATTATGCTTTTATGTGAAAGAGAACTGAACTAACCCCTTGAAAATCACGCTGTAGCTCCCTTTGTTAAACAGAATCATTTAGGTTGGAAAAGACTTTTAATACCAGCCTGTAACCACAGACAGATGCTGGTGGTACTTGAATAATGAGCAGTAAGATGACAGGTTAATATCTGAGGCTGTGAATACACAGAAACATCAATACAACAGAAATATGAACTGCCATTATCCAAAAAAAGAGGGGCAGTAGAATGAGTTCACAGAAAGGAGATACAGTAATCCTTCCATGGACAGATTTTTTTCCAGTGGAATGATAATGCACAATGTGATGTCCAGGACCAATCTGTGTGCGAGTTCTTTTGAAATAATAGGTCATAATCATTCTTAAAAACTAAAAAATGTGTAACTAAAGGAGACAATTCAGTATTTTGCCTGTTAGAAAGCAAATAGTGGAAGATTTTTTTAAACAAAATATTTTATTTTTGAGGCTGGTAAATACAAGAAGTGAGTTACTAATAACATAGTGTGAATATTTAACATAGTGTGCAGACTGCACAGCCAAACCACAACTTAGAAGATCTTTTTATTTGATGAAATTACGCTACACTTGCAGCAAGTGCTTTTTTTAATGTGTGAAAGTACTTCCAGCCATTCTCAGTGACTTGCTCTGACAGAAATGTGTGTTTTCAACCAGGGTTACCAAGTTCATGGACCGTGAGGGCCGCAGGCCTCGGATCCTCGTGGCCAAGATGGGTCAGGACGGCCACGACCGAGGGGCCAAAGTCATCGCCACCGGCTTCGCGGACATCGGCTTTGACGTGGACATAGGACCCCTCTTCCAGGTAGGACTGAGCAGCACCCAGAGCATTCCCAATGCTTCCCTTACCCCTGGAATGCCTGTTCACCCCTGGGAATGTGTCTGTGTGATCTATTAAAAATATGGATATTGATCTAATATCGGTATCCAACTGCGACGGACAAAGACTCTCTAACAGTTTCAAGTTAGAAAGTGTGTGTTTATTACGACACCGGGCAGCGTGCAGGATTGCTCCCAAATACACACTGCAATTTACAGGTGATCACAGGGTCTTTGTATGTACAGGAGTATTGAATACCCAAAACACAAATGCATATTCATAGCTCTGGTACATCCTATTCCCCGTATGGTAATTAGCCAAAAAGCTGTTAAGCATGCCTAGTTTGTTCTTTGAAATGGGTTGATGGTCCTTTTTATGGGGCAGGGTCTCAAAATTATGAAGTAACATGGGTCTTCCTCACTTTGACTTTTTAACCTTTTAGTGTTACGTGACAACTGAATCCTGTTTTTCCAGGGCTGTTTGATTTATGATTGTATTGTATTCTTGGAGTCTGTCGATTAGTCAGAATACATAAACAGGCCTCACGATTTATCAGTTCCTTAAATCCAGCTTCTGTTAGTAGAGGGAAGTTTATCTATCTTACCTCAGCAATATCCAGTTTAACTAAAGTCTTTAATTCTTACAAATGAATGTCTGATGTGCCCTGCCCCACGCCCTGTGTGCACACAGACCCCGCGGGAGGTGGCGCAGCAGGCGGTGGATGCCGACGTGCACTGTGTCGGGGTGAGCACGCTCGCCGCCGGCCACAAGACCCTGGTGCCTGAACTCATCAAGGAGCTCCACGCCCTGGGCCGGCCCGACATCCTGGTCATGTGTGGAGGAGTCATCCCCCCTCAGGTATGGGCAGCATCATTCCCATCCAGCTAAGAGACTCATTTCTCTCTGTCTGAGCTGTTTGAGCTGTTTCCTCTGTTCTGTAATGTCAGAGCACTCTGTACAGTCAGCAGGGCCAGCACAGATCTGCAGGGTGGGGCCTCCCAGTCTGATTTTCTGTACACCATGCCCTGGTTTAACTTAGAGTGTTTGTGGGATGGAATATGCAGCTGTGTTGTGAAAAGATGAGCTTCAGGGAGATGCTCTTTATGCTCTGTTGTTTTGCATCACCAGTCCTTGCATATCCTTGGTAGAGGATGGCTTCTGTCTTAAGAGACCTTTTGACTTCCAGCAATGATTGGGAAGAGCCACGGCCAGTGACCCTGGCAGGTCCCATCACCCAGAGGCTGTACATCTCACTCACTTTTCAGCCTCTTCTCACCTTCCCCATCATCAGGCAGGTGTTGCCTCTCATTCCCTCTGCTTTCTCCTAAACTGCTGAGCAGTTTGTTGAATTCCCTTCCAGTCAGATCTTGTGCTTTCATCTTTAATTTTTCCTTAGCTCGTGCATAATCTGCCTATCTCCATCACCTTACAGCCTTCCTCTGTCTATGGTGATCCAAACTGATTTTGCACATAAATCTCCTGTTACTCCCTTTTTCCACACCTCTCCCTTTTCTAGGCAGTTAACTAAGTATTCAGGAATGACAGAATTCTAAACTGAACAAACAAAACGCATAGTATATTTTTTTCTAGGAGACAATTTGTGTTCTGTCCAGTATCTCTCAATAGGATGCTACTACCCTGTGGCTGGCAAAGGTGTAATATATCCTACATAGAAGAAAGAGAGAGTACAGAACTGCTTCCCAAGTCTTTTTGAAATTTCAGGAGAGTGATAAAATTAAACTAACTCTAGATTGCAAGAGACCAATGGCTGTCATTTGCTCCAAGCCCTTTTTTAAATTAGTATTTTCAAAATTAGAAGTTAGATCAAATTTAGGTTACATTATTCAGACTCATATACAGTTGACTTTTGAACACTTTCCAAAGATTGCCATTAGTCTGACTCTAAAGAAATAAACCCTTTCCTCTGGATATTTTTTAGTATTTTTTTCCTACCTTCTAACTTCCACCCTTTTCCCATTTCCTTGAAGCTGTGCTGCCTCTCTCTGGGACTTGTTGCTTTCTCAGGCCCAGCACAGAGGACAATTCAATATCAATTGTCTGTTTCACTATTAACTATAGATCTTAATTCTCTTTTTCCCAACAGGATTATGACTTCCTCTATGAAGCTGGTGTTGCCAATGTGTTTGGTCCAGGCACTCGTATTCCAAAAGCAGCAGTGCAGGTGTTGGATGATATTGAGAAGTGCCTGGAGAAGAGGCAGCAATCCATGTGACTCTGAAATGTCACAGCTCAGCAGCCTTACACAGACCACTTGATTGTCAGCAAGGGATGGCCAACCACAAACCTCTGCTCCCACTGCCCCCTGGCCTCGTGTTTTGTGCTTTCTAAGAAAGTTCTATCTAAACTCTCTGCTTGTTCTATTTGAGGATTATTTATATAGGTACCCACAAGAAAATTTTATCTCTAGAACTATGACTTCAGGAAGTGAAGGGAATTCAAATAAGTGTGTTTGGGTTTTTTTTTTTCAGATATACTGATAAATAAAATAACTGCTGCAGCTCTTTGGTTGATTTTTTTTTTTTTTTTGCCTGATCTCTCTCGCATGCAGAGAACTTGTTTTGAATTTTTTTGGCAGTTATAGTAGACCTAGAAGCCTTCAGGCAGGATCACTCATTCAGCAGAGATGGGATGGAATCCAGCAGCACTTTGATTTGAGAAATGGTGGCTTCTCAGGGAAGGGCAGTGGTGGGGACAGAGCTGCTCCTATACAGGCTACTGCCATGTACAGCATTTGTATCTTACTAAGCCATGAAATTCAAAATTGTGGTTTATCTACCTATAGTTCTGTAAAGAGAGTTATGTTGTGGCTGCCCCATCCATGGAAGTGTTCAAGGCCAGGTTGGATGGGGCTTGGAGCAGCCTGGGACAGTGGAAGGGGGTTGGAACAAGATGATCTTTCAGGTCCCTTCCAACCCAAACCAGTCTATGATTCTGTGTTTCTGTAATTCTGTGGAGTTGTTCATCAAACAACTTGTGTTTTACATTCATGAGCAGCAAAACTGGCTCTGTAATGTGCATGAGAGAAGAACCCAAGACAAAGTTTGAGTTGCACAGTATTACTGGCAAAGTAATGGGGTGGAATCCAAGCCTTTGCACTGTGATCCTCATGCTCTAACTTCTGAAATAATGACCTCCCAAATAATTGATCTTTGTTCTGAAGTGAGTCACATTTAATTTTACAGATGGAAAATTGACCATTAACAGAAATTTTCTATAAAAATTCTGTAAGTTATTCCTATGCCTCAATAGCCAGAGACTGCCTAGAAGCTTTTTCAAAGTAAGGCATTGAATTCCAACTTATTTTAATACAAATCAGAGTTTTAGTTTGTATTATCTAACTTTATATGTCATCATCTGAATAGGGAGCTCTATTTATCCTCAATGGAAAGAAAGAAGCCAAAGGTGGCTGGCTCCTGTTGAGTGTCTGCATTGGAAACCTCCTCAGAGTGGTGAGAAAACTCCTAATATGGGAGGTCTGATGTAAAATTTTTAGATTAAATTTTTGTTTTTTACTGAGGTGGTTGCACTGGTGATTGACATGAGGTGCCCAGAGTCACTCCTGAACTCAGTGCTTACGTCCTGCTTCCATCTCTGAAAAGACAGCACAGTCCAGGCCTGGCTAGGAAATAACCATGGAATTATAATTTGACCATAAATTACCTTCCCAAAACTTAAACAACCAAACAAACCTGGTGTTATGGTTGTACTGAATCAGCAAACTGTTCTCAGTTGCAGTCATGTCAGTGCCCTAGCCAGGGGGGAATTTGGGATCTCAGGAGCTCCCATGGAAGCCATGAGAGCCAGGACTGCATCTGCAGGGTGACACTGCCAGGAAGGTGACCTGGGGAATGTCTTCTGTCATCCTGCACAGAGAACAGCTGCAGAGACAGGGTGGGAAGGCAGTGGAACAGGCTGCCCAGGGAAGTGATAGAGTCACCATCCCTGGAAGTGTCCCCAAAATATGTGAATATGGCACTTGAGGACTTGGTTTAGTGGTGAACATGGTGGTGATGGGTTGATGGTTGGACATGATTTTAAAGATCTTTCCCAACCTTTAACAATTCCCATCCTAAAATGCTCCAACAGCTTCCGTGGCAGAAGAGCTGTTGTACCTCAGCCAGCAACAGCTGAAGGACACAGTTCCTCCTGCTGAGAGCTCCCTTCCCTTCCCTTCCCTTCCCTTCCCTTCCCTTCCCTTCCCTTCCCACTGTGCCATTTGGGACACACAGAAGGCATCCTTCACTGACTGCCACATTCCCACCAAGCCTCATCCGACCAAAGCTGCTCAGCTCCTTGGACTTGTGCTTGGAGGAGTTGGAGCTGCACCTCGGAAAGAGAACCAAGGAACCAGAGATCCCTAAATCATTCTGGGAGCAACCACGTTTTCACCTTTTCCTGGCAGTGAACATTTCTTGCTCCCCATATGGTTTTCAATCTGTATTGCTGGAAAACTACACACTCAGCTGTGTTTATTTGGTAACACTGTGTGCAACCTATGGTTTTCTCTGATGGCTGTTTGACTGGTAGAGCCAAGAGTTAGTTGGCAGACAGACTACATTAAAAAAATCAAAAGTATAGGGGAAAAAAATCAACAGAAATAAAAAATCTCTGTTTACCGGAAAATAAGTTTAATTTACATGATTTCATGTTCGGTTCATAAATCTATTTCCCCTAAAGTGGATTTGCTTGGGGAAAAAATAGATTAATTTTTCTTTTTAGGTTTTTTTTTGGTTTTTGTTTTGTTTTGTTTTGTTGGTTGGTTGTTTGTTTGGTTTTTTTTTTTTTTTGTTGGGTTTTTTTGTTTTTTGGGGTTTTTTTTGCTGTGATACTTAAAGACAATATTTGAGAGATGCTTAAAAATATATACTTAAACCTCTGTATTGACATAAGATACACAGTGACAACCTCATTCGCTGCATCCCTGCTCCTTTGGACCTTTGAACACTGTCCAAGGATTGCCATTACTCTGACTCTAAAGAAATAAACCCTTTCCTATGGATATATTTTAGTATTATTTTTTTTCTACCTTCTAACTTCCACTCTTTTCCCATTTCACCCGGGAATGAGGCGGGGTTTGAGCTGTGCTGTGACCCCGTGGCCGCACTTCAGGGCGCCGCAGCTCCCGGGCTCTCGGCCTTGGCCGCCGCGGACAGACGGACGTTGTCCCTCCCGCTCCACCAGGTGGACGCGGCGTTCTCGGCCGAGTTGTCGGAGCTGAAGTAGTGAACCCTCCAGCCGCAGCAGCACCGCAGCTTCCTCACCTCGCAGCGGAAAGTCTTGCTGAAGACGTAGTAAATGACGGGGTTGTAGGCCGTGGAGGACTTGGCGAACAGGCAGGGCAGCAGCGTCACCACGGGCTGCAGGGAGTCGCTGGAGTTGAAGATGGACCAGAAGCTGGCGGCTGCATAGGGAGTCCAGGAGCTCAGGAAGGCCACGGAGATGAGCACGGCCATCTGCAGGGGAATAGAGCTGTTCTGTGATTCTGTGATTCTGTTTGCAGCTGGCACAGGCAGCGTTGGATACCCTGGCACACGAGGTGTGTGTGGGACCACACCCGAACTGCAACACCCGAGCTGTGCTCGCTGGGCCCTCCTGACAAGAGAGATACTGATGGGCTGGAGCGTGTCCATAGAAGGGAACTGAGCTGGGCAAGGGTCTGGAGCACAAGTCTGACGAGGAGCAGCTGAGGGGGCTCAGCCTGGAGAAAAGGAGACTCAGGAGGACCTTATCACTCTCTACAACTCCCTGGAGGGTAGAGCCAGGTGGGTGTCAGGCTCTGCTCCTAGGTAAAAAATGAAAGGACAAGACGAAATGCCCTCAGGTTGCACCAGGGGATGTGTAGATTGGATATTAGGAAGCATTTCTTCACAAGAGGGGTTGTCAGTCACTGGGACAGACTGCCCAGAGCAGTGGTGGAGTCACTGTCATTAGCAATATTAAGAAAAATGTGCTGCCGTGGTGCTTAGGGGCATGGGGAAGGGGTGGATCTGTCAGTGCTGAATTAATGGTTAGACCTGATGATCTTAGAGACCTTTTGCAGTCTTAATGATTCGGTGATTCTATGCTATTTTCGAAAGCTTGGATCAATTCTGCTTTTCCACAAGAAATGCACAACTGAAATGAATATTTGGAAAAAAATTATTAATACTTAATATATTAAAATCCTGTTTCGATACAGAATTTCTGTGTAGGTCTCTGTAATTCCAGGATTTTGTGAGCTGTGCATGAGCAGAGCCAGCTGTCTGCCAGCTCCTGATTACTGCACACTCTTCCCATCACGGGGATAACTCACCAGAGTCAGCTTCTTCTCCAGTTTGGCTGCATTGGGGATCCTGTCAATATTCTGGATCTCTTGGTAAGCTTTATGAACCTTCCAGGCAATCCCCAAGTAACAGGCAACGATGGTCAGCGCAGGCAGGACCGTGCACAGGAGGAACATGCTCAGGATGAAGGAGAAGCCATTGGAGGAGTTGTGGAACTTGCTCCAGGCTATTGTACAAGAGATGCCAAAGGGCTCAGGGCCGTAGTAGCCCCAGCCCACCAAGGGCAGGATAGCCCAGAGCAAGGAGTAGAGCCAGATAAAAGCAATCAGGATGCAGACAGTGTTCTTGGTGATTTTGTTACCTGCAAGAGAGAGGAAGGGCAAGAGTATATGGATCCTATCCCAGCCACACGGGGGTTTGCCACAACTTCTCCTTAGACAGAAGGATGGTGGCTACAGATACACCTGGGCTGCTGCTGCAGGTCCCTAACCTTTGGGTTTCTAGAGAAACAGTGTCAGAGGATTGGATGACACCTGAACACAGCCCTCAGTGCTCATCCAGAGCTTAGTTAGGCAGGGAGCATTACAAGATCAATTTCACCTTGAATGTGCTTGGTCCCAGCCCAGGAATGCTAGGAGGATATTCCTTACTTTTAAATTCCAGTGTATCTGCTTGGATACAAATAGGAAGGGAAGGCAGTCTGGTCCAGGAAAACATTTTTGTGCTCTCCTTTCTCAGGTAGTTTCACTTGATGAAACTGCAAAGTGAAAAACCTCACTGTGTCATACAGAATTTAATCAGATCCTTCTGGGAACACCAGGATTTGATATTGCACTAAAAGTTGAGGTTTATTCTGCTGTTACTGACCTGATATTCCACGCCACATTCTGTTGGGAAAGATGGGATAGGAAAAGTTTACAAATACGATTGCTTAGCAAGAGATACTGAGAATATAAAACTTTTGAATGAAATAGAAATGAGAGCTAGCTTTGAGATGTGATCATGGCAGGCAGGAAGACGGTGATTGTAACAAACAATGGGACATCAAGGGACTTAAGGGTGTAGTCCCACTTTACTTTGCTAAGGTTTTGGGGAAAAGATAGATAAGAAGATAGTCTTCAGAGTTTAGAATACAGAGTGATATGGTAATGTAGCAGTTTTTATAGGCTGTATGCAAAGTTTGTAGGTTTTGTATTTTGCGTGGGTTGGTCACTGTAAATTAGAATATGCAACACATAAGGAGATATAATGTATTGTGACAAGGTTTTCGCTCTTTTTTTTTTAACTCTTTTTACTTTATCTTTTTTACTTGGCTCAATTCTTACTTCTGACTTTTCTTCTCTTACCTTACCTCGCTTACCCCTGCTCTCTCGCACTCTCTCTCTGAGACTTCCCCTCAGCCCAGGCTGGTGGCTGAAGGCAAAAGGCCCTTTTTACCCACAACCCTTGCAATAAAACCACATGTTCTCTCAAAAGTGTCTCAGGTTTGCAGAGTTCTCTCTCCCTGCCATCCACGGATGCTCCCACAGGAAGGGAAGGCAATCTGGTCCAGGAAAAACAATTGTGCTCTCCTTTCTCAGGTACTTTCACTTGGTAAAACTGAGAAGTGAAAAACCTCACTGTTTCATATAGAATTCAATCTGGGAACACCGGGATTTGATATTACACTAAAAGTTGAGGCTTACTCTGCTGTTACTGACCTGACATTCCACAAAGCACCTCCCAGAGCAGCCCAGCCCAAGCAGAGCACCACCAGGGGAGCAGCCAGGAGATTTACTCACTGTTGGATTTGGATGAGTTGGTGACGAGGAAGCGGATCACAGCCATGGCACACAGGGTCATCATGCTGCAGACCCCGAAGAGAAAACCCATCAGGGCATAGTAAACACAGGAGGCGTCTCCCCCCAGCCAGGCGTGGTTCCAGGCAGAGGCAATGGCCAGAGGGTACATGCTGAGGGCCATCCCAATGTCTGCCACGGCCAGGTTCACTGTCAGCAGCTCCGGGGACTTCAGCAGGGAAGAGCGTTTCACAGCCGTGGCCAGGACAGCTGAATTCCCCAGGATTGTCAGGATGGCTGAAAGGGAAGGATCAAGGCAGACAAGAATATCACACAGATAACTCACCTGTGAAATCTACTGGAAGTGTGTGAAGTGCCTGAGAGGGCCTACAGCAGAGCAATCTTCTTACAAGATTATGTAGTGATAAGGGGGAATGGCTTTAAAGTGAAAGAGAGCAGGTTTAGATTTGATATTAGGTGTTCTCCCCTGTGAGGGCAGTGAGGCCCTGGCACAGGTTGCCCAGAGAAGCTGTGGCTGCCCCTGGATCCCTGGAAGTGTCCAAGGCCAGGTTGGATGGGGCTTGGAGCAACCTGGAATAGTGGAAGGTATCCCTGCCCATGGCAGGGGGTGGAATGTCCCATGACTGTCTGCCTGTGTGAAAAGTCACTTTCTGCCTTTTTTTATAAGCCCCCTTTAAATTCTGGAAGGCCACAATGAGGTCTCCCTGTAGCCTTTTCCAAAGAGAACCCCCCAGCTCTCCCAGCCTGTCTCCAGAGTGAATGTTCCAGCCCTCAGAGCATCTTTGTGGCCTCCTCTGGACCCACTCTAGCAGGTCCACATATTTTTTGCACTGAGAAAGAATATCCTCCCATCTCCTTCCTGCTGAAGTACTCCAGCCATCCTGCCCACCTGTCCCCTGCACTTCCCAAAGCCTTCCTTCTGTGTGACTTCCCTCATCTTCAACTGGAGCCCCAGCACTGAGCTCTGAGCTGCCTGGGTGGTGGGCATGTGCTGGCTGGGCAGCTCAGAGTCCTTGCTGATCCCTGAGAATCACCATGACTGTTCTGGTGGTCTCTGAGAGTAGTGGGACCATGGGAGTTGTTTAGCCAGGGGCATGCAACAGACCCAGAGCTTGTTTTGCAAAAGGAGCTGTCAGACATACATTATTTAGGTGTGCCACAGGGCTTCAAAGTGCTGGTGACAGCAGTGTCAGAAGTACATGCACCAAACAACTCATTTTCTCTCTTCTTTCAAGTGAACACGGTGCTGTAGCAACATTTTGATGAAAGGTTTCCCTGAGAAGGTGTCCTCTAAAGTCAGATGTGAAAGAAGGAGACAGAAAAAGATTCTGTCATGTTCCCTTGTGGCTGTGAATGCAGGAAGGCTGCATTTGCTCACAGGTACCACTTAAAGTGTCCACAGAGCACTTAATAGAGGCACATGCAGTAAAATGGAATAAATATATTGGTGTAAGTACAAAAACCTCAGAGGTGTCAAGAGAAAGGCTTAACTGAAATGGGGACACAAATGTGAGACCCCATGTCCCTCCTTCATTCACTTTCTGACCAAACACATTCACTTGCCACCTCTGGATGCCCTTGAAGGGTTCCCTGAGTTCTCAGGATCTCTGTATCTGCACACACAGAATGATGCCCAAGGGGGCTTGACCACTTGCTGACAGCAACCTGCAGTGGGCAGAGCACTCTCCACAGGCTGGGACATGGAATCATGGAATCATAGAATCCTTTCAATTGGAAAACACCTCTAAGATCATCAGGTCCAGCCATTCCCCAGCACTGACCAGGCCACCTCTAAAGCATGTCCCCAAATGCCTCATCCACACAGCTTTTAAATCCTCCACCACTGTCCTGGGCAGCCTGTTCCAATGCTTCACAGTCCCTTCCATGAAGAAATGTTTCCTAATATCCAATCTAAACCTACCCTGGTGCAACTTGAGGTAATTTCTTCTTGTCCTGTTACTTGTTATCTGTGAGCAGAGCCTGAATTCCCCTGGCTGTCCTCTCCTGTCAGGGAGTTGTGCAGAGCCAGAAGGTTCCCCCTGAGCCTTCTTTTCTCCAGGCTGAGCCCCTTCCCCAGCTCCCTCAGCTGCTCCTGCTGCTCCAGCCCCTTCCCCAGCTCCGTTCCCTTCTCTGGAGTCACTCCAGCCCCTCATTCTGCTTCTCACAGTGAGGGTCCCAAAACAGAACATCCTCAGGCTTCAGGAGGAAAAACGAACCCAGTTCACTTTCTTCTATTAGAGCCCGACCTTTACACAAGATGCAGGAAGCAGCTCTGTCATCAGAGGTGACATCCAGGCCCAGCCTCTCTTTTACCCTGACAGAAGCTCTTCCCCTCCATCCCACAGCCTGTGGGCTGCTGGCTGGCCCAGGACAGAGCTGTAACTGTGGGACAGTAACCAAACAGCTGGTGGTGAGTGCTGCCACCCGTGGCCTGGCCTTGTTCCCAATAAAAACATCATTTCAGGGTACAAACATGCAGTGAGGTGGAAAAGCTATGGATAAATACAACACCTGTTTCCAGTTCAGCTCCCTGCTTTATTTCTGAGAGTCCCTGCAGGATGCAGTGAACCTGGCTGCCACACAGGGCTCTGGATCTGATGCTGGAAGCTGTGCCTGGAGTTTCAGTGCCTCAAAGTCCTTCAGGAGAGGTGTGAGGCTGCAGCATGGTGGAACATGAACACAGGGAGCTCCAGCCTCCAGCCCTTTTTTGTTGTCTCTTCCCACTGCCTCAACTGCATCTAAATGCATTTACATTTCTGGGAGAAGGGAGCTGGCATCCTGACTTGAAAAAGCCTTTCATTGTTTTGTAAAAAATTTCTCACCCTGAGTTGTGCTCTGCTGTGCAGAACAAGAGGAAATATGAAGTGCTAAAATCCAGCACTTCTGCCCAGGGCCTCAGTATTAAAGCACATGAAAATACAGGCTTGTCTTTCTCATGTCAACCAGAGTTTTCAAGGGAGCTGAAGGAAGGAATCTTAGAAAAAATTCAGGTGGAAAGCATGCCTAAACAAGTTCCACTCCTCTCCAAATCCACGATGGTAGAAAACAAATGCCTGTGTACATGCAAGAAGCAGACAAGGAAGAAAACACTTAACTGAAGCCATGGGCTGGTAGCTATCCTCACTTGTATTTAGTTTTCAGTCTGCCTGCAGCAGGGCAAACAGGCTGCTGCAAAACCCAGAACTGCTGTTTGGAAACACTCTGCTGTCCTGTGGCAGCTCATCCTACCAAGACACAGCAGAATGACACTTCCCCCACTGAGGGTCAGCCCACAGCTGCTTTCCCCTGACCAGTCCCATGGACTGAGCTGCCCTGGCTCAGTTCTCAGGGCTAAGATGTCACAGAATGTGACAACTGATTTTGAATATTTGTGATACCACAGAGGCAAATTTGTGGTGGCCATTCACATTCTTCAGCGTCAAAACAAGATTTCAAATCCAAGAGTGGAGGTTAATCCTGGCTGCCAACCAACTCCAGGGCATTAAGCAGGGGAATCTGTGGGGAAATATTTGCTGTCATTTCCCTCCAGGTTCTTCTGCCTGACCACAGCACAGGCAGGGAACCCCTGTATCCTTTTCCCTGGCCCCAAGCAAACGAGCAGGCTGTGAACTCACCTATGATTAGAAGAAAGACCCCAGCTCCATAATCCACTACTGGGTGAAGTTTGGAAATGTACTGCTCCTCCATGGTCCCTTGTGGAGACGGGTGAAGGTTTTCAATCAAGGGTGAAGATGGTGCAGGAGCAAAGAGCTCGTCCTCATGGTTTGCCTGCTGCAGGTAAGAGCTGGTGTTGGGTGCTGGCAGTGCAGGGACCCTTCTGCTGCCTTCTTGTCCTGCCTCTGGTGTGGCAGGGGGGAAGCCTGGAGTGAGAGGAAGGATTTCCCCCTGGGAGCAGAGTGGAAGCCAGGCAGAGCTGCTGCCAGAGCGATCCCGCCTGCCTGGCTGGCAGAGCAGCTCTCCTCCCACCCCTCCTCTCCCACCCTTCTGCTCCTTGGCTTGTCGGGAAGATTCACAATGCAAATCCCCTCAGATGAGCAAAACCAATTGTTCTTCAACCATCAGCAGCCCTGGGAAATAAAGTCAGGCTGAGGGGGAAGGCAGGGGAAGGAAGGTTGGGAGTTTTGTTTTCCAGCTTTATGGCTGAGTATGGGAGATCCGAGGTTGGGGCAGGAGTCTCTGAGTTGAAGTGTTAGAGGAAAGGTGTTTGACCCTGCTGAGCCCCTGCAGCAAAGTCACACCACTGGGGACAGGACTGCCTGAGCTGTTCTAGTGCAGAACTAGAGGATGCTCTGTCCAGTGTAGTGTACCAGAAAAGAACCAACTTCTGAGGTCACTCTGTGACACTCCAGAGGTCTGACCTGGCAAGCAGCCACAGGAACATCTCGCCTCCATGTTTTCCTTCTCCTTATAATATCTGAGCCTAAAATCACCATAATAAGCAACCTGGCTTAGTAGGTGGTATCCCTGCCCATGGCAGGGGGCTGGAACTAGATGGTCTTTAAGGTCCCTTCCAGCCCAAACCATTCTGTGATTCTGTGATAAGGAATTTTTAAATTCATAAGAGCATGGAGGCATCTCAAGTGTGATTTAGGTGGAATTTAGGTGCTCGAGTACAGCAGTAACAGCCTTAACGTAGGAATTGGGGAGAGTTCAAAAACCCTTAGTTTCAGCAGGGTTCCATGTATCTCCAAGCATGGAGACTCCACAACAGTTGTTCCAGTGCCTTTTTGTTCAAAGTCTCACACAGTTCTGGAATAAAAGACACCACCCAACTGATGAAATCCAGCAGCTGCTCAGGAGCTGTTCAGTGCAGGTGTCCTTCCCTAAATATTCCTCAGCAGGGGAGATTCAGCTGAATGAATGAATGTGGCTGGTTATTGATGTTGCAGTGCATGTTGCAATGCTCTCAAGCCATGGGTGTATAAGCAAGACTCAATTTAGCATAGGAAGGTAGGATATATACAGTGTTAATCATAAAAGGAAGTTCTTTTACCAGAATAGAATAAAATAGGGAAGAGGTGATGGCTCAAAAACATGCCCAGTACTGAGAGTTTCAAACAGCTTGGTCAATTCAGTGTAGTCTGTGTGAGAAAGAGAGGTTGCCATTTGATAGCATTTTGGGGAAGTGTCCTGGTTCTGGCCAGGACAGGGTTAATTTGGCAGTAGCCAGAAAGGGCATGGCCAGGACCTGGAGGTGATTCTGTAGCACCTGGGCAGAACAAGGACAGGGAGAAATGTCTGCTAGGAGCAGCAAAGGACACAAATCCTGTGGCAGAAAGTAGAAATTTGCCATATTCTGACACTTACTCCAGTACATAAACCCATTGCATTGGTTTACAACTACACAATGCCAGATCACCACAAAGAGGCTGGAGTCTGATGCTTACCTTGCTAAATTCACAAAACAGCTCCTGGCACTGATTTGGGCTGGACCAGCTGGCACTGTCCTGGCATTCCCAAGCACAGGTTAGCTAAAACGAGCCCAGGATTGTTCCCAGCAAGCAGTAGCATCATCAGCTTTGAAAACAAAGAGTTTTGTTCCCTGGTACAGATGTTCCCCATGGGTTTTGCTCTTATCCTGAGTGCAAACATTTAGATTCTCAAGGTGCAGTCATTGGACGAGGATTGAATGTTTTAAAGTTCTCAAAAACATCTTTTAATTCTGATAAAACCCTTTCTTGATAAAATTTCTGGCCTGTGCTATGCAGTCATCTCACCTAATGTTTTTTTTTGGTCTTTCTTGGTGAAACCATGGCAGAGGGCTCAGTTCAAGGAGCCTGATGTCACCCAGTCCCAGCCAGATCTCCTGCTTTCCCACTTGTTGCATGGTCCAGCCTCTCTCTACTGAAATAAAACACTGCCTTTCTTCAGGCAAGCACGGAGACCAAGGGCAAGATTAAAACGATTTGCTGAGAATTTAATTGTTAATTATTATTTAATTACTGAAGACTCCACTGGCTACATCAGGAGGCCAGTCCTATGCCAGCTCTTGTGGGCACCTTAGATTACACTGTGTGGCTCTTTCATGCTGGTTTATATGGCATTTCATTTATTGTGAAACCCTCAACATTCACATGGGGCAGGATTACATCAACAGTCCAGTTACGAAATGGAAGAAAAGAAAATGAATGATTAAAACCAGAAGAGCTGATGGATCCCAAACCCAGTGCATGATTCAAGTGGTTTAACAATAGCAAGTTGTTCTCATCACCATCTTCCTGCACATCAGATCAAGCCATATGATCTGTTCCCAACAGCCAAAGTTTATGTATCTTGACAGGCCCAGATTTGGGGGGGATCATACTTTATAATTGTCTTGTGAAAATTACTTTTGATTTAATAAAGTAGTCATGAAGTGAGGGGGAGGAAGGATGAAGTTAATAAACTCACCATAAAACTGTTGCACATATTTGATGTAAATATGGACATACATATAAAACAAGTTCCCATTGTTGGCATAAAGCAGGATATGAGTTTGGATGTACCCAGTGAGAATGTCCTACAACTTTACTTTTACTTTCCACAGGGAAAAAAAAATAAAGAGTATTCTGAATCTGTAGGAACAAGGGAATTGCTCTGAATTACCAGTTCACCACTATGTAGTGGTTCATTTTGAGAGATGAAATATCTTAATGTTTAGAGCTGTTTGGGACATGAATACTGGCTTGTGTTTGGTACTATATACCAAAATCACTGATATTTCCAGATATCTGGGGAGGGCTATGAATCTGTTGGTCCTTATCAGGAATGTCTATCAAAAATAATCATGTATCATGTGGAAGAGGACATGACTTTGTTATTCCTGTTTCTCTCTGGCTGCTGTGTCCAGATCGTCTCTTTGCAAAGACTGTGAGATCTCAAGTGAGTAGAGTGTGTGCAAACAGTCTGGGGGACAGACCCTTTTGAGTGCCCCCTCCTTGCTGCAAAACACATCTGCCACGATGCACAACTCAAGCTTTTTGATTAAAAAATGCCACCTTTTCCAAACTCCTTGGAAGAGACAACTTCATCATATTCTCCAGGAATTCCTACAACTTCCTTCTTTTTAAATATTCATTTACTTCTGCAGTTTTACTCTTGGAAGCTCATCTTTGAGCTGAGACCTCTAGCTGAGCTTCTCTAGCTTTCACCTTTATTTATGAAAACTAGAACCAGCATTTAAGTGGAATTCTCAGTCTTCTCACAGAGTTGTATGTTTTCAACAACTAAGTCTTGTTTAAGCTGGTATTTGCAACCTCAAGCATAGTAATTTTTAAATTGTTTTCTTCTGGCTGCCTACACTGACTTGCATGTTACTGCCTGAGGGTTATTTACAAAGTCTAAATTCAGTCTAGGGACACTAAACTCCTTAACTTCCCTTGGCAGGAACTGAAGAATCCAGTTGGATCAATACATTTTGCTCTTTCACTACAACCAGTTTAATATATTATACTTGTGTTGGTTAACCCAGTCCAAGTGAGTTACTTGGGTCACAACAACCCCTGCAGTGCTGCAGGCTGGGGAAAGAGTGGCTGGAAAGCTGGAAAAGGACCCAGGTGTGCTGGGGACAGCACTGAACATGAGCCAGCTGTGCCCAGGTGGCCAGGAAAGCCAGTGGCACCTGGGCTGTACCAGACATGGTGTGGCAGCAGGACCAGGGCAGTGACTGTCCCCTGCCCTGGGCACTGCTGAGGCCACACCTCAAGTACTGTGTTCAGTTTTGGGCCCCTGAGGACAAAAAAGAGGTTGAGGGGCTGGAGCATGTCCAGGGAAGAGCAACAAGGCTGGGGAAAGGTTGTGGAACTGAAGCCAGAAGCTCACATTTATTAAACAAAGTCGTTATTTGTTGTAACCATGATATTCATGCTGCACTGGTGAAAAAAAAATACCAGGTATGCAGTGAGGAAAGTCATATATGGAGTAAAAATGTCTCTAACATGACAAACCAGCTCTTTTCAACTGGGCAATAGGCTGCCCTCTCAGGGACAATTTCTTTTTTTAATCTCCCAGTGTTCTCAAATATGCAATGAAAGGCTCTAATTTGAGAAACCAAGGCAAAGGAGAAACACAGCAGGAGGTGAGAAAAGAGAGATTGGAATGAGATATGAAAAGGTTAATTCAACATTCAAGTATGAGGCATACTACAGCTGCTTCAGAGGTGTGAGAAGACAGACTCTAATATACTAGGAGTGGAAAGGAAAGGTGCTAAAATAAAATGAAAGCTACTATTGTGTCAAGAAAAGAGAAGAATAAAATATATTGCCCATGCAATGGAATTTGACATTGCAAACCTGCTCATATTTAGTATGGTGACCGTGTTCCCAGATCTCAGTTTAACAGTGGTATGAACAGCAGCTACTCTCATTTTCAAGGGCTCAGAGACACAACCATGCTCTGTGATCCTGGATATTGCACAAACAATCACACAGGGACACTTTCTTGGGCGTTTTATTTTCAACCATTTATTGACATGTAGGTTTTGGTTGCAAGCTCTGCTGACTTTTCCTTTGCATTTTGGTCCTGTACTCTATTCACAATTCCTTTGTGTCATTCAAACCAAACTCCCATTTCCAAACAATGGGAAAAAAAAAACACAATTTGTAGAATGGAGCACCTGGGCCACCACAGGAATATTTCTGTGCAGCAACTCTGTCTCTTCATCCTCTGCACACCTCTACAGTGAGCACACCTCTGGGCAAGCACGAGTGTGACTACAGAGAGGGGGGACCTGGAAGCAACACATTCCAGGCATTCTACCTTCTAAAAAGCCAAATTCAACAGATTGAATCATTTAAGACTCTCCAGTTTTGTGTTACTGTAGCATGATGGCAATAAGGACTTGATTGTGATCCTAAGATCAGAAGTGTCCTGGAAGCAGCAAAGCAGCAAAAAGGACTGTGAGACAAGGGATCACAGTGTAGGGTTGGGACCAAACCTACCCAGACCCTTCCACCAGCACTGGGAGCAGGAAAGCCAGCTCTGCAGGAGTCTGCCCAGCTTCAGGACCAGTCCCAGCTCTGCTCCTTTATCTTTTTTTCATTTGACCTAGTGCTGATTTGGGCTCAACCCTTCCTCTTTTGAATGACAGAACTCCATCCTCTCCTTTTTGCTAGAAAATCCAGAAGAACCACGCTGAGAGGGAGCATCCCTCCAGCAGCACAGGAGGAACTGGTCCTTCTCTTTGTTCCTTAACTTTGACAGCAGGACTAGGTACTGGCAGAACTGAGACAGGACCAAACAGGCTGTGGTGGGATATTTGGGATGCAGGGCCCTCCCAGACACTGGCATGAGGACAGTGAAGGCCTCCCAGTGCTGCCTCTAAAAGAGTTCACTGGTTGCAGCTGGTGCTGCTGTTCCTTACTTCACTGAAGAATGGAAAGGGGATTTGTTTTGAGGAAATGTCTTTACATTTATTTAAAAGTAGTCAAAGAAAAGGTTGCCAGAGTGGAAGACAAGAGATCAGGGTTTTTATACAACTTCTGTGGACGGAGCTGATTATATATTGATAATCTTTACCCAAATGGTGTAACCCAGTTGTGTTGACACCATGGGCTCTCTGAACACTGTTTGGGTGCACCCACCTCTATTCCCTGCTCCAGTTTCTCTGCCAAGCAGGAATAGAGCAGCCCAGGGATGTGATCCCAGAGCAGGCATGGCTGTGTATCCCATACAGACAGCATGGCAGGTTTCAAGGGTGCAATTCTATGGCACTACAGATGAATTCCATGGCACTGCCCTGGCTCTGCTGCTGCCTACTGTGTGACACTCCTCAGGTCACTTCCTTCCTCTTGCAGCCTCTGACTGACCCACTGAAATTGGGCATTTTCCAAGGTCTGAGCAGTCTCCAGCTATTTCTGCCCAGTGCCTGGTGACAAAGCAGCGCCGTTGTTGGCTTGTGCCTCTCAGCACCATTGTGACACAACAATAGCTTAAAGAGGCCAATTTTCTTTCATATTAGAATTACTAATTTCTAAATGCACACACACTGGGAATTCAAAAATGCCAGGATTACAACTTATTATTTAGAGAAACGAAAAATAGCTGAGATTGAATCCTGTAAAAATATAGATAAGAGGGGAAATTCATGGAGATTCTTCTCTTGGATGGAAAAGAGCAGTTTTCCTTGTTCAATCTGGAACACAAAGTTTAATGGAGAAAGAGAAAAGATTGGGAAACAAGGGCATAACAGAGGCTTGATGATAACAAATCTCTTATTAGGTAGAATGGGGAAGACAAAACTCCTGCTCTGCAATAAACTGTGGTGGCATCACCAGCTCTTTGACAATGACCCTGTTAAGGACAGCATTGAGCAGAGCTGCCTGACTGACAACTATCACAGCAACCTACTGCTAAGGCAACTTCCCTGGATTTTAACTTCCAGTGAAAGACACTGCTTGGACTTTAAGGGTCTCCGGCAGGAGGGAGAGCACCAGAAGCCTCATGTCAAGACCCTCTGTCATTTTCTTCATCAAATCATGTTCAGGTCTCTTTTCCAGCCTGCAGATTGTAATCATATGAGTGAGAAAAGCCACAGCTATTCTGTCTTGACTTCCTTTCTGAGGTCTTTTGACCCTTTAAGCCAAGTAGTGGTTAATTTCCCCTACACAAAACTGCCAGCTCAAGATGGCTGTAAATATGGCACCGAGTAGGACTGTGAGGGAAAGAAGAAAAACTACTTTCTCCAAATTATTATTTCTTAGTCACTAGCATTTTAATTGCTTGGGTTTTCAAGGTTAACTGAGCTGCAGCAACATGTTGCCCTCAAGAGAGCATTTTCCACACCTTGGAAAGTGCTTTAAGTTTTACTTCTTTGCACTTCACTCCTTCGCAGTGGTGTGAAATGACCTTTGCAGGGATATAAGAGATCATTAAACTTGCAGAACAGTAACCCCACAAGTGTTATTGACTTGCAGCCAGGTCCTTTACTTATTGCTCTTGATACTTGACAGGAGAAAAAAGTGTAAGTTAAATATCTAGTGGATATTCCCTGCATTGTCACAAAGAAACTTCCAGCTCTTTCCCCCATGTCTACACAGCGCTCAGTTTGTTTTGCTAGTATTGAGTTATCCCTCTGCTTGCCTTCCCAGGGCCAGTCTACAGTGAAGAACTCATAAGACAAGGAAGGGCCTCAGAAAAACATCACTGCAGCCTCCTTCATCTCAGATAGGGATGACATCAATTCCTCTGCTGCTCACATTTATCTGCTGTACATCAGAAAAGTATTGTCTTGCTTCTAAGAGGCTGGTTCAGATTATTCTCTAATAGACCGTGTTCAAAAACAGCAACAGCGACTGTGAATGCTTCCCACTCAATTACACTGAAAAAATGGAGATGAACCTACCCTCAAAAAAAAAAAAAAAATCTTGTGGTGAGGGCCCTGGGGCATTCTGGGTTCAAATCTTTGCCTTGCCACAGTCTTCCTGCCACTGCTTTTTGGCCAGGGATTAAATCTTTCTGTGCTTTAATGCCTCAGAAATGGATGCAAATAAAAGCTTTCTTCTTTATATCCTTTAAACCACTGTCACACGTTCATGGGAACAGAATGGTTTGCGTTGGATGCGACCTTGAAGCTCATCTCATTTCACTCCCCACCATGGGCAGAGACACCTTCCACTATCCCAGGCTGCCCCAAGCCCTGTCCAACCTGGCCTTGGACACTTTCAGGGATGGGGCAGCCACAGCTTCTCTAGGCAACCTGTGCCAGGGCCTCACCACCCTCACAGGGAAGAATTTCTTCCTCATATTTAATCCAAGTATAAACCCTGTCAGTTTGAAGCCATTGTCCCCTGTCCTGTCATTAAACACCCTTGTAAAAAATCCCTTTTTGGCTTTCTTGGAAGCCTCCTTTAGGCACTGGAAGGGGCTCTAAGGTCTTCCAGAGCCTTCTCTTCTCCAGGTAAGCATCCCCATCTCTCCCAGCCTGGCACCCAGAGCAGAGGGGCTCCAGCCCTTGGAGCATCTTTGTGCTCTCCTATGGACCTGCTCCAACATGTCCCTGTCTTTTTTTTTTTTGTGTTGGTGCTCCCAGAGCTGGATGCAGCACTCCAGGTGGCATATCACAAGAGCAAAGCAGTGAGAGAATCACCTCCCTTGACCCACTGCCCAGGCTGATTTTGATGCAGCCCAGGACACCGTTGGCTTTTTGGGCTGCAAGTGCAAGAAATGACCAGTCATTGCCAAGTCATGCCCAGCTTTTCACTGACCAGCACCCCCAAGTCCTTCTCAGCAGGGCTGCTCTCAATCCATTCTCTGGGTCAATACCAGGAGTTTTCCTGACCCAGGTGCAGCATCTTGCACTTGGCCTCACTGAATTTCGTGAGGTTTGGTGCTGGGGCCTTGCTGAACCTAGATCAGGACATGGGGAAAAAGGTCCCCACAGCTCACTTGGGCTTATCTGGAAGTAGAGCTGCATTTTCTATTCAGTCTGCATTGCAACTATTTGTTTGTTTGTTTGTAGACTCCATGTCCTCATCAGAAGAGAATTTCTGTGTTCATCCAGAAGAGGAAATTCTAGGCCATCTCCATCCATTACAGTTATTTAGAAAAACTCTGACAGCATGAATACAACAGGCACACAAACCATGAGGTAAATAAAGACCCATAATTATGACCCTTTTTTCACTCATCATTGCTGTCATACTTTTGTCACATACAATTGTGACCATTTTAATGCGTGGAGTTGACAGGGTAATACCAATCTATTTTTGCCTGTAACTGAATATATAAAAGTATTTTCCTGTCACACATGTTGAAATGGTTTTTATAACCCGAACATTTGAAGCAAACATTTATTGGATTGTAACTGAATATATTAAAATCTGTCACATGTACTTAAATAGATTTTATAGCCCTAACTTCACCAGAGAATGTATTTCAGCTAAATAAAACCATTTAAAAGGTTCAGATCTGGTTGAAACTGGTCATCCAGACTTCCCCTGGAGTCAATAGTGAAAGATCACTGAAGAGAAAGACACTCTTGGTGGAGAAATATGCATCTTCTCTGGATGACATCAGTTGTTATTTGGAAGTGTCTAATGACATTAAATTTAATAATAGCAATAATAGCAGTAATAGCAAAAATGGCAATAATAATAATAATAATAAAAATAATAATAATAATACCAGCATTATTCACTGTGAGGGTGGTGAGGTCCTGGAACAGTTGCCCAGTGAAGCTGTGGCTGCCCCTGGATCTCTGAAAGTGTCGAAGGCCAGGCTGGAGGAGCTTAGAGCAACCTGGGATAGTGGAAGTTGTCCCTGCTCATGGTAGAGGGTGGCACAAAATGATCTTTATGGTCCCATCCAAGCCAAACCATTCTGGGATTACAGAGAGCCCACAGAGGGGTCTCAAATAAGCCACCCAGTTTGAGGTGGCTAAATTTGGTTCATTTGAATTCTGTCCTGACAGACATGCTAAGAAACACAAGAAACCTGTAATAAAGGGTGAACTGGAACATATGGTCCCAAATCTTGAGTTAAGGCTTTCAACTGTGTTACATTCACCTTGTTTCCAGTGCTGCCAAAACTGAAATTCCTCAGAGCATGCAGTGGTTTTGAAGCCTGCTTGATATTTAAAACAAAACCAAGTATTTTAGCCGTCCAATTTTAATATTATTTTCCCAAAGATTTTTAATTACCAGTTCCTTCCTGTAGAAACATGACCAAGACAATGATGTTATTAGTATTTGAATGATCTGGGTTTGACTGTGAAAGTCACATCACAATGACCTGGACAACACAGTGAACTTGAGTTTGCCCCTTTTTTAGTGCAGAAAATTGTTGGTACCTGTAAGGCTTTCCTGGTAAGGCAGTAGGATGTTCTCTGAAGCACTGTGTGGGCTCTAAAAGAGTAATTTTCCCCAGATAATGAAAAGGATGTTTGGGGCAGTGGAGTGAGTAAAAGTATAAGTGTTGCAAAAGCGTCCACAATACCACAAAAATAAGCAAAATATTTAAACTCTTCTGTTTTCTCTCCAAAGTCTTCACTTGCCCTCAAAGCTGTAATATCTTTTCAAGTTATTTAATTGTTAATTAATGAAGTTTCAAGCTTCAGTTATACAATTCAATACTGAATTTTCTCTAATTAATTTTCCTTCAAATAAGCAACATCTCTGCCTGCCTGGCAGAAAGGAAAAACATCCAGTTTTTACCCCAAACTTTTTTGTCTAACTTGAGTTCTTATCAAAGGTTCTTTCAGCCCCCTCTTTATCAGAGGTAATTTGTTCAATCCACCAGACTTGCTACTGAGATGCAGCTTCAAGGTGGTCAAAGGCTGAAGGGACAGAGATCATGTCAGGGGAGTGGGGATTGGATGGGGAGGCTGTTCTTTGTAAACCACAGATCACTGGCAGCCTTGGAGAAAGGGATTCAGTATGGATTTCTATGATGATGAAGACTATGGACTAGATAAACCAAACCAGAGGAGACCCAGGTTGCCAAGGAAAGGAATAATCTGTTTGGACTAGCACATGCACTGCCTTTATGACCAAGTG
Source organism: Trochalopteron elliotii (assembly GCA_024734555.1). NCBI lineage: Eukaryota > Metazoa > Chordata > Aves > Passeriformes > Leiothrichidae > Trochalopteron > Trochalopteron elliotii. The sequence continues at coordinate 1,382,914 of JANPWX010006184.1, forward strand.
AACTGCTGTATTAGTCTGTGGCTAACTTTGGTCTGCCAGCTCTGCTGTGAGAGTGCTGACCTTTGGCAAAACATTGATAATAAAACCCAGGAGAATGATATTATCTTAAATTGTGGCACCCAGCTGCTAAATTAATGTATGCTGAAACTCTGGGGTTTGCAAGACCCACTGAAGCCAGTGGAAAGATTCCTGTTGACCTCGGTGGGCTGGGAATCATTCTCAAATGGAAATGGAGCTCCAGTTCCAGTGGCTGGTCTCATCTCCATGCAGACTTGTCCTGGGAGAGATCCCGTATCAGCCATGGCATTTGCTGGGTGATAAAGCTATTCCTGATAAGGCCAAACCTTGTACTCAGAAGTGGGGATGGGATGAGTTCCTCCAATCCCATCAGTCACCTGCATGTAAATCCCCCTCTGGCCCTCCAGTACTCAACGGGGAGAAATCAGCATTTCATCTGCAACTCATCACTCCGAAATGGACATCTAAAATAGGTCAGATGACTCACACCCTAAATTCCTGCTTCCTCCCATCAACAATAAAGGGAATAAAGCCTGAAGTAATTTTCTCAGATTCAAGCATGTGGTTGGAAGAACATCACTCTAAGCATCTTCATTAGACTGGCTTCCAAAATGTTGTCTTTTATAGCTGATTGCTAAATCAAACAGCAAAGTCAACACAAGATCCTAATGGAGACAGGTTCAGATAAACCCAATTGGTTTTGACTTGTCTTGCATGAACTACAGAGCTTTGCCTCAGTAGGATTTTATATTAACAACTTAAAAATATTCCAGTGACAAGACAGGCTTTGATGTACCCTGCTCTGGTTACGTGTTCCAGATCACAGGCCCAAAATGGTCTCATGCATATTATAAAGATAGTAACAATAAATGGACGAGAGGCTTCAAGTTATTGTCACTAGCTCTCAGAAAGCTCTCATCCCACTGGTGAACAGACTAGGGGGAAATTCAGTACCAAATTCAAACCTAAATGGACATGGCTACAACAGTCTAGACTCCCGTTATGCTTAGTAGAGAATGACTCAATACAGGCAATGGAGACAGGAAATCTCTTTTTTAAGTAGAGGCATCTAATTTAAGACTGACTTGGACTACACGTTTCTGGCTGTAGAAAATCCCTCTCCAAATCAGGAATTTGGCCAAAAAGCTCCAATGTAGTCAAAACAAAAAAAAGCCACCTAAAATTAGGTAATTGCTGATGAATCTCATCCACTAGAAACTGCCCATGTAGTTGCCCAGCAATAGCATCCTTACCTGGTTCTTATCCTGACAGGATACAGTGTGATGAGCTGGGCCATGTCCTGAATCATTAAAACTGTTGTGTCAGGAGAGAATCATTGAATCACAGAATTGTTTAAGGTATAAAAACCTCTAAGATCACTGTATCCAATCCTTAACCCAGCACTGCCAAGCCCGTCACTAAACCATGTCCCCACGTGCCACATCTACATGTTTTTTAAATTCCTCCAGGGATGGTGACTCTACCACTGCCCAATAATTGACAACTCATTTAATAAAGAATTTTTTCCTAGTATCCAATTTAAACCACCCCTAGTGCAACTTGAGGCCATTTCCTCATCTCCTATCACTTGTTCCTCAGGAGGAGAGCCTGACTCCCACCTGGCTGTCCCCTCCTGTCAGAGAGTTGTGCAGAGCCAGAAGGTTCCCTCTGAGCCCCCTTTTCTCCAGGCTGAGCCCCTTTCCCAGCTCCCTCAGCTGCTCCTCCTCAGACTTGTCCTCCAGACCCTTCCCCAGCTTTGATGTCCTTCTTTGGACACAAACCAACACCTCATACTAAGATCAGAAACCAAACAAAATAAGTTTTGAACTAGTAATTCAATTTTGAAGTGGAATTTCTCTCTATATATTTATTCTTTGTTTAAAACAACACCTTTCTAAATGGGCAGGGAAGGCTTTATACTTGTGGGTGTGTTCATATGAAGAATAAAAACATACTGTGAAACTTTGACATTTGCCATGAAATGGAAATGCTGAGTTTTCAGACAGCTCAAGAAAATTCAGTAATGCCCTGCAAAGTGTTCAACATCTTCAACACAACCAAACCCATAAAGTGGCTCCATAAGGGGACATGGGAGTACCACTGCCAGTCTTTGTTGTGCCAGTCTGATCCCCTTCCACCAGATGTTTCTGGGATGACAGTCCAGACAAATTACCTCAAACATAATAGACCCCTTGAGTATTTGAAAAACTCTATTCAGAATCACAGCTTCTAACTTGGCACTTACCTCCAAATATTCCTGACTGTCAGCAGCTATTAAAAACAAGAATAACAATGGCTATTTCCATAATAGCTGTATTTTGAAATCTCAGAGCACTTTGTGAACTTAACAGACATATTTGAGATGTATGGATTCATACCATCTATCAGGGAATGCAGACCTGTTTGGGCAAGATATGGATTTCTGGTTTTAAATATTCCACAAAGAAATACAGATAAGGAATGAGATTCCTGAAGGTAGGAACACCTTCCATTAGGCCAGGTTGCTTCAAGTCCTGTCCAACTTGGACTTGAACATTTCCAGGGATGAGGCAGCCACAGCTTCTCTGGGCAATCTGTGCCACGACCTCACCACCCTAACGAGGAAAAATATAAATATAATGCCTTTAGACTGCTCAATCACCCTAGTAATGATCTTTCTTTAATGAGAAATCTGTAACACTTGGTGAATGTCTCAATCACTTTCAAAGTGCTGTGTAACTGGCATTTATGCAAGGCAAAATTATAGAAAAAAACCCAGTGTTTTGCACTTGGTAAAAATGCAAAAATACCTACAATATTTTAAGATGGAATAATCTAAGATGCAAGGAAAATACAAAAATAAGCTAGGAGGGACCTGATATATTTAGCTGAGGAAAAGGTTGCAAACACAAAAAGCTTTGGCTTCTCCTTTTCCACAATTTTTCATTATTTTTAATCTTGTCAGCATGAATAATATTGTTGATTTCTGCTGTGATTTAGAAGCAGCTGCAGAACATAAAACAAAGTTGAAAATCAGTTGAAAGACCACTCATCTATTTTGCTTTTAGCTGAAACACTCCTCCCAGCTGCAGACAAGTAACCAGACTGACTATAATTCCATAAACTACATCTGATCATCATATAGTTCAGGCTTGGGGGGACTTCATAAGAAACGTTTTGAAACATACAAACAAAAAAGTTACTTGCATGTTATAGCAAACATCTTTCTAGATGGCATCATGAGTGTCCGAGGTTCTCATCTGATTTTGTACAGGCATTAATCTTCAGAGAAGAAGTCATTCTGTTTACTTCTGTTCTGGGAAATTAGCCTGGCCCATGCTAACTCCTAAACTGTACCTGGAAACTGATAGGAGAACTTTTGTTTGCCTGGATCCAAGTCAGAGTCACCTGGCCTGTGGAAGGTGTCCCTAATAACCCAGTTTGGGAGGGTAAACAGGAATTCAAAATAGGGCATGACCAGATCACACCCAAAGGCCTCCAATCTGCAGAAAAGCCCTGCCACACAAAATCACAGAGTCATAAATGGTTTGGGTTGAAGGGACTTGAAACCTCATCTCGTTTCAGCCCTTGCCATGGACAAGGAAACCTCCTGCTATCCCAGGTTGCTCCAAGTCCTGTCCCACCTGACATTAGACACTTCCAGGGATGGGGCAGCCACAGTTTCCCTGGGCAACCTGTGCCAGGGCCTCACCACCCTCAAAGGGAAGAATTTCATGTAAAAGCCATGTGAAAAAAAAGCTAAAAAATCAATTAACATCCAGTTAAAAGCAAATAGAACATTCTCTGTTTTGAGTGAGGCATCTTTTCCTTGCTCTATTAAAAAAAAAAAAAAAAAAAAAAAAGAAAAAAGAAAAAAAAAGTTTATCACATGTTCAAGTTGGTCTCCAAACCTTGTGCCTAAGAAGCACCTTTTCCACAAACTAATTATTCTATTTTATCTTATCTGCTGTGGATGTGTTATTTTAAGTTAATTTCAGTCCACTAGGGATACAGAAAAACTAATAGGAGAATTTTTGTTGTTATTCATATTCAGACAACTGAATTAAACTTGCAGCCAATATTATCAATGGAGTCTAGAGACAGATTAGCTGGTGTAATGGAGCATGCAGACTGCATTGTCTAAATAAAAATCTTACACGCTCCACTGAAGGACACTTCACCCAGATGGTGAATCATTAAACTCCTGCCACTAAGCAAATACACTTCCCTTCACCTGTGGGTTACCCAGCAACTGGCAATGTGGCAGCAATACACTTATTCTGATTAACTTTGTCAATCCACAGGCACTTGCTTTCCCAAAGAGTGGACCTTTTCCTACATACTATTTTTGATAAGCAATGGCTCATTACCCTCTGTAACTGTCAATATTTTAATGTTCAATTTTGAAATTATTATAGAAGGCAGAAGCACCAACACTCTATTAAGATTTCCTCACACTTTCCAGGATGGGCCTTGTTATGCTGGAACTTTCAAGCTGAAATTTCCTTTGCCACATTTGTTTCTCTCAAACTGCAACAAACTCCACAATTCAATTTTGGGCTAACTTTGTTCAGATCAGTGTGGCCTCAGAAAAAGCAATCATTTTTGATTCAGAAGTTCTCTGTCTTTCACATCAGAAAGGCACAAGAGAACTGCCCCATCCCTGGAAATGTTCAAGGCTGGGTTGGAAGGGACTTGGAGCAACTTGGTCTAGTGGAAAGTGTCCCTGCCATGGCAGTGGGGTTGGATTCAGTGACCTTTAAAAGGTCCTTCCATCTTAAACTATTCCATGACTCTATGAAGAGAAAAAGAGCAAAATCAGTAGAATGGACCATGTTCAATTTGCCAGAGAAAAGGCTCTGCATTTCCAGGTTTTCCTGAGTTCTACCTTAGATACATTTGTCTCCAGACTTAGGGAAATGCTGCATATGGCAATAAATAATATTCTGCTTCCAATATTGAGAGCTGAAAACGTATAAAAGCACTGCTCTGTTCTCTTAAAGCAATGTGAAGAGCTTGAAACACTCTGCAAACAGGGATTTTCACAAACCTGCAGAAAAAACAGGAATGAAAATCAAACTTCCTGGCTCCTGTGCCCTAACCATACGACAGATTTTTTTTCCTAATCTTGCAGTTTCCACAAGTTCAAGGTGAACTTAGTGATAAGAGACCTGCTTGGGGCAGAAGGTATTGGAAAACAGAGTGTGCTGGGATTTTGTGTGACTCTTAATCCTCAGCTGCATTCTCTGTGGGCATTTGGTGTGAGAAGGCTCTGTGCCTAAGTGCTGCTCAGCTCTTTGTCCTCACTGATGTGCTTTCTTCTCTTCCCTCTGGAACAGACTTCAGTGGAGCTGTTTTCAAAAAGGGGCAAAAAAAAAAAAAAGAGTCAGTGGTAGTGTGAGAAAAAGAAAAATAAACCAAACCATCAGGTTTTACAGTTAAAGAATTCACTTAGTTACTAAGCCTTGGTTTGATAAAGCAACATCTGTTAAAAAGCTGCTAAAAAACTCCCAGTCCCTGTAGTTCACAGTCCTAATACAGCGGAAACTGCACTGAGCAATCCTTCTGGAGATATTTCCCTCTTTAAATTAGCTGATATTGATCAATTACTTCATTTACAACTTATCCAGCCTCTTTTCTATGCTTTTCCAGCTGGACTTGTATTCAACTACCACTTCTGCTCTTATTGCCAGACCATACACACTTACATTATGCACCTACATAATTTAAGTTTCCCAGGAACAATTCCCTGGTCTAAAAGGGACATTATCTTTTATCCCTCAACTTCTAGGCTTTTTGTTCAATATTTCCAGCTTGATTTTTTGTTATGTGCCATGGCTGGTAAAGTGAAGGATGCTGATGTAAGACCTTACAAAATTACTGGCACAGGCCCTTCCAAGCTACAGGATTAAATGAAAAAGGATAAAACCCATTTGCAGCCTAAGGTGACTACATTCTCAAGTTACACCTTTTTAGGTCAATATCTTATGTTAGTTGAGGTAACTCTGTGCCACCATTCTGGCCACAAAGATGTCAAAAATCCACACTTCAAATAATCACAATTTATTGGGGGTGCTTGAATTTCTTATAGTATCTAATATTTCACATAACCAAAAATGGTTTGGGTTGGGAGAAACCTTAAGGATCATCTCATTCCAAGCCCCTGCCATGAGCAGGGACATCTTTCATAGACCAGGATGCTCCAGTCCAATCTGGCCTGGAATATTTCCAGTGATGGGGCAGTCACAGCTTCTCTGGGCAACCTGTGCCAGGGCCTCACCACCATGAGAGGGAAGAATTTTTTCCCAATACCCATTCTAAATCCACCCTCTTTCATCTTAAAGCCATTTCCCCCCTGTCCTATTCCTTACAAGGTACTTTCCACAAGTTTTTTCATGCTGGAGTGTGGGCACAAGCACAGGTGCAAGCAGTTCAGATCACTCCATCACAGGCTGAATTTGCAAAATGTGGTTTCATGCAAAGGGCTTGTAAAGACAGATGAAGCCCAGACTGACCAGACTCATTCCTCAGCCATTTCATGGTCACTTTGTTTACTGGATGATTTACTAGGCTGAGAGTAATAGTCTGTTCCTTTAAGAAAAAAGTGGAAAGAGCCATTTTTGAGGAAAAATGCTTGGATTAACATATTTTTAAAGTTTTTGCAGAATTTTGCATGTTTTCTAGTGAGGGAGATATCTTTCAAAGGAGATTATTTTAAACTTAATGCTTTAAAAAAAGAGAAATAACCAGTAATTCCAGGCTCTTCCCTTGCAGACCCTATGGCTGCAGAGCCATCTTGTGGGGGAGACTCAGATGGTTCTGCCAGGAGAAGACTTTTTTTACATTTATTTTTTCACATGCTGTGGCTTGCTCTGGCAGCAAAAAGTCTATGCAAGACCTGGTGCTCACCCCAGCATCTGTTTCAGCATCTGTACCTTGGAGTATCAAGTCTTCTCACTCTGTAGAGATTCCCAAACTCCCTGAGAGCTGAAACAAAAAAGTCAATATTCCTCTCATCTTTCCCTAATTTAATACTGCCAGTTAGGAAGATTTTGGAAATATTCCTCCCTCGATATTCCATCAGTTTTATTTGAAAATAAAAAGATTCCACCTAAATTTCACAAACTGAACAAATATTTCTACAAATGGGTGCAGCTCCATACACAAGAAGTGCAAGGCTTTGAAATTAAGGCAGATAATTGGTTCCATGATTTTTACTGGGGGAAGAAGACAGGGAATAGGACAAATTCCTCTCATTGGAGTGGCTAAATGTTCCACCCTCTTCTGGAGACACCACCATGGAGTGCTGAGCCTGGAAAATGAGAACTGGGAATCCTCTAGCAGTGTAGACTGTGGGATCAGAGCTGGGGGTGAGGATAAAATAATGTCAGGAACAGGGTGCTGGGAGCTGGGGGGATCCCTGGGATGGCAGGACAGGGAGCTATTGGGGACGCCTCAAAGATAATGAGGCCTCTGGAGCATTTCTCTTACAAGGAAAGACTGCAGGAACTGGGTCTGGTTAGTCTGGAGAAGAGAAGATTTGAGAGGGGATCTCAACAATCTATGTATCTCCAAGACAGGTGCCAGAAGGATGGTGCCAGGCTCTTTACAGTGGTGCCCAGCAACAGGACAAGGAACAATGGCCATAAAATGAAACACAGCAATTTTCCTCAACAGGAGGAAAAACTTCTTTACGTGGAGGGTGGCAGAGCCCTGGAGCAGGCTGCCCAGGGATTTTGTGGATTGTTCTTCTCTGGAGGCATTCCAAACCCACCTGGACACATTCCTGTGTCAGCTGCTTCAGGTTTACCCTACCTTACCTGGGAATTTTGGGTTGGATGGTCTTCAGAGGTCCCTTCCAGCCCCAACTCACAGAATTACAGAATGTTTTTTGTTGGAAGGGGCCATCTCATTCCAACAACCTGTCGTGGGCAGGGACACCCTGCATGTATATAAATTTACATATGTATATAAAGATCTACATCTCTACACATGCAAATATGTATGCACAGCTTCATGTATTTTCCACTTGCAGCCTGAACAGCCAAGGAGGAAAACAGGATGAAACCAAAGGTGCTGTTTGATGTTTCCACGAATTTTGTGACTCCGGCCTGCGATTGTGAATCTTTCTGTCCCCAGCAAGGGAGTGCCTTACTATTGGCACAATTCGGGTCTTAAGAGTATGATCGGTATTGGCTGAGATCTAATTTTACAGGAAAAGAAATAAAAGCCAATCAAAATTGCTTAAACCGGGAACAGTTTTCGTGATGAAACGGTGTTTTCAAACCACTGAAGTGCACGTCTAAAACGGAGTTTTAACGCGCACTTGAAATCCTCAGGGCCCGCCCCACACACACCCCAGGCTACGCCCCCGCCTCGCCCTCAAATCGGGAGGCACCAGCGGCGCTCTCTCCACCCCGTTGCGCATGCGCGCAGGGCCGGCGGTTCGAGTCCCGCGGCGGAGCGGCCCGGAGATGCCGACGGAGGCGGGAGAGCCACTGGCGGCCGCGGAGGGAGCCCCGCAGGCGGCCGCAGAGAGCGGTGAGTGCCGGCGGCCTGGGCAGGGACCCAGCGCGGCTCCCGCGGCAGCGGCGGTGCCCGAGAGGCCGCGCAAAGTGGGGACGGCGGGAAGGGGTGAATTGCCGGGTTTGCGCATGCGCGCAGGGCACGCGTGCGGATTATGGTGGACGCGGTGCCGTCGGGTTTTGTTGTTTCGGGGTTTTTTTGGGAATTGCGATAATTTTGTCTGTCTCTCCTCGCAGAGCCCGAGGTGTTTGAGACTGTGCTCCCAATCACTGTCTTCGTGCTGAGCGATGAGGATTTTCTCCAGGATGATGATAAGGACCATGAAGTGTCCATTACCGAGGTGGAGCAGGAGTTTGAATTAAACAACAGCCTTAGCCTAAAACATGAAGTGGAGCCTTCAAACGACAGTAGCAGTGTAGGCAATTTGGATGCAAACAAGAATGTTTCAAATGGAGATAATTGTATTAAGCACTCTGAGGGTAAATGGTTTGCTGAGAGCGTATGTAACACATCAGAATTATCTTTAAGTGATGGGTGTGGTGCAGACACGGATAAATGTGGTGAAAATCACACTTGTGAATCACTTTGTGAAACAGAGCTTCCAGAGATAATAATGGAGGTGGATTGTGGCGATAATGATGACTTTCAGAAGATTCCTCCTCTCCCCTCCTCTGCTGACAGCGACAGAGCTGCCACTTTTGAGGCATTGGTAGTGGAACCCAAACATGAAGAAGAACCTGTCAGTGTTGCAAGTGTTCTTCTGGATGGCAGTCCACAGAAACAACCAGATATCCACAAGGATTCTGCTGACAGTGACAGAGCTGACGCTTGTGAGACACTGGTAGTGGAACCCAAACATGAAGAAAAACCTGTCAGTATTGCAAGTGTTCTTCTTGATGGCAGTCCACAGGAACAACCAGATATCTACAAGGATTTGCAGATAATTGTTAAAATGGAAGGTAATGTATTAATAAGATTCTTGCAAGAGTTTAAGAAATACAGTAAACCTCGAGTTTTTGAAATAAAAAATTGTATAGAAATACTATGAAACCAATTTCTTTTAGAGTAAGCATTTCAAATTAAATTGATAAATGCAGCAGAAGGAAAATATTGCCCTGGAGTATGCTCAGTTCTTTCACAGACTCCTGCCAAAGGCAGTGAAGCTACAAAAAGTCGGTACTTTGTCATTCTCCTCCAATGAGAAAAAGGGTGACCTTTCAGCAGGGAAATGTTCTCAAAATAAAAACACAGAAAAAGCATGGTATTGTGAAAATGGAGCATTAGAAAAGCTTGGTGTTAGTACTTAGAGAGGAATCCTGGCACAAACTTGTTCTGTTAAAAACTGGATGTGGTGTTGTCCTGTGAAGTTCAGTCTTGAGTGAAAACAAAGCATGAAAGAAGGTGGCTTCTAACTAGGAGCAACACTTAAATGTTGGGGGCAGGGGGGAGCATGAAGAGAGGCATTAGGGGAAAAAAATGGAGAGAGGAAAATAATAAGGAAGCAGAAGTAGTGAAGAGCAAGCAAGTTGTTAGGCAGTTTGGGATTATTGCTATGAATTAATCATGAATATTTGTGATTGTATGAAATGTGACTTTTTGTATCTCCTTGTAGATCCTGATTCCTCAAAGACTGAACGTAATGAACTTGATTACAGGAAAATAATCAAATTTGAAGATGAAACTCTGAGTTCTCTTTTGGAACCTGGCTTGAAAGAAGAGGAGAAATTCACCTATAATTGTTCCGATCCATTTCTTAATGGATGTTCTCCTACTTTTAAGGAAGATCTAGAAGATGGAGGGAGACTTAACACAAATGCTTCCACTTCTGCTGAATCAAATACTGCTGGAGAGCATATTTACAAGATGTTAACACCATTCAGTAAGAAAAGATATCAACAACAAAAAGTTGTTTCTTTTGCAAGCCCAAAAGAGTTCCAGAGCCAGCAAGAAGGTTTAACCTGGCTGAATGGCAGCATGACCATCACACCTCTTCCTAAAACGTCTTCTTTTACAATGGAGAATGAAAGATCAAGTTTCAAGTGCAGGTTTTGTAGCTCTGTGTATAAATACAATGCTCAGCTGAAGAAACATATTTATTCAGCTCATAAAGATAAGAAAATACATAAATGCTGCTTTTGCAAAAGAACTTTTTTCTTTTCTTTCAATCTTAAGAATCACCTTAAATTTCATAAGAAGATTGCTAGGTTGCAAAAGGCAAGAAAAAATAGAATAAGTGCAAGAAAAGGGAGGCAAAAAGGATCTGAAGAAAGAGAATCTGAGACCAAGAAAAAAGAAAATAAATACAAGAAATTTTTCATTAAAATTGAAAGGGACTTAACACCTCTGGATATGCCAGTTAGCTTTTCCTGCAGAATTTGTTTCTTTGCTTCATCAAGTCCTAGGAATTTTATTCATCACATGAAGGGACACAAGGAGAGACCACCTTACCAGTGCCCTCAGTGTGATTACTCCTGCAGCAGCTTGTCCTACCTGTTAAATCACATGTACTGGCATGCTGGCTATAAGCTCTACCAGTGCAGGTTCTGCACCTTTTTTTCATTGTATTTTGCAAGCATGGTGAGGCACAGCCATGTCCACACAGGGGATAAACCATATTCCTGTGAGCTCTGCCAGGCAGCATTCACCAGCACCTCAGGCTTGGAGAGACACAGGAGGACACATGCAGGGACAGAAACGTGCCAAGCACAGCAACCCAACTGCCTGAGAAAGAAAACTGAAAGACCTCCAAAGAATTACCCATGTGATGAATGTAACCTGGTGTTCTACACTAAAGGACAGCTCAGCTTTCACAAGAAATTTCATGAACAGTTAAAGGCTAAGGGTTATGTGAGTCAGAGCAATAAGTACTGTAAAAGCAAAATATGCAAAGCTGATTTGGATTCTCAGGGCCATGTTTCTCAGTCTGTTTTTGGTAGAGAAAATGATTGTCTGGGTGGGGGAATCCTGGCTTCAGAAGCGGAACTTGAGCAAGCATGTGATGTGTGGGACAATAAGAAAATATGCCCTGGAAAGAAACTCCTTGAAAACAGCCAAGGAAGCAACAGCGTGGCTGTTACTGGAAACAGATCAGAAGTTCCTCAGACCTCTTACCAAATGGATAGTGTCACTTACAAAGAGGAACCTTTCTTCCAATCAAAGGTCTCTCATTCACCAATTCAAGATGATGCCTCATTTCATAACTTCGTGGAAAACTTCAAGGATACGTGTCCTTCTAATTCAAATACATTCCAAATGTACAGGTGCCAGCACTGCAGTTATGCTACTGCTGTTCTTAACAACTTCAGGCTGCACCTAAAGATACACACGAATGAAAGACCATTCGTGTGTGAAGAGTGCAATGAGGCATTTAAAACATTAAGCCATTTGCAGAAACACAGCCTCCTCCATGTGAAAAATGGACAGGAGTTTGGAAGTTGCCTCTTTGTAGAGAGGTGTTTAGAGGATCTTGAATTGCATCGTGAAATCCAAAGAGGCACATATCCAGAAAGGGATTTTGATTCCTGCAAAGGCTCAAACAGCTCCTTGCTTGATTCAGATGTTCATGGAGTTCAGCGAGGCGTTCAGAGGGGCACAGCAAATGATGTGCAAGCACAAAGTCAGCCGCTGTTATATCAGTGTGCAGAGTGCAGCTACGCTACTGGCATTTTGGGCAACCTGGAACTCCACATCAGGACTCACACAGGTGAGAAGCCCTACAGCTGCACCGTTTGTCAGAAGAAGTTCCGCACTTCCAGTCACCTGAAAAGGCACAGACTGACCCATCTGAACGTGGGGCATTTCAAGTGTATGAGCTGTGACTACTCAACCAACAAATGGCTGTCCTTGAAGCAGCACCTGGCTTTGCACACCGGGGAGCAAACCTCCGCTCCTGGCTGCCTCTACGAGCACGAGGAGCTGCCTGTCAAGACTTACAGATGTGAGGAGTGTGGCTATTGCACAACCCACAACGGGAACCTGAAGCTCCACCTGAGGATCCACACGGGGGAGAAGCCGTTCCAGTGCCGGCAGTGCTCTCTGGCCTTCCGCACCTCCAGCCACCTCAAACGCCACCTGCTGACTCACCTCAAGCTGCACTGCAGGAGGTGCAGGTATTCCACCGTGGATAAACACGCTTTCCAAAAGCACATCAAAAAGCACAAAAAGAAGTGCAGGTGTGCAAAGTGTAACGTGGTGCTGCCCAGCAAAAAACTGCTGGAGAAGCATATGCAGCATCACCAGCTTGGAATGTAAGGCTGAGAATTAGAAGTTGGTGCTTGGTTTTGGACAAGTTTGCATGTCCTGCATTTCTTTATGGCTTTTTGTTCCTTTCCTGTGCCCAGAACAATGGCTGGTAATGGATGCATCCAGCATTTTGGTTGAGAGAGTGAAACCCAGGGTATTGGTTTGTTGTAGGTGTTTCTGAGAACAGCAATTCTAGCACAGGCTGTGCTGAAGATTTTGGAGACACTTTTTCATCCCTGAGTAACTGCTTCAGTTGAGGTCCGTTATTTTGGCCAGTGTTCATCTGAGTTTAAACAGTTCTTCTGTACCACTTATTTTCTGGTAAAAATCTAGTAAGAAAAAGAAAAAAAAAATCTCTTTTCTAACTGAAAGAATGTCTAAAGGGAGGGAAGGAAGGGCATGTTATATTTTGTAGTAATAACTTTTCATACAAAAATTATCAGTGTAACTGGATGCTACCTCCCATCTGCTGAAAGTTGGTGAATGTAACAACTTTCCTCCCAGGTGCTTTTGCAATACTTGTAAGAGGAAAAAAATAGTATTTCACCAAATTACAGAAACAAAATAGCCATGTCATCACTGGGTAATTGACATGAAAATGTTTTACATGGGTCTGTATGTATAAGATGTTCATTAAGCTTCTTCCTTGTCTGCAGTTTTGGTAATTTTTTGAGTAGTCTGGCAGAAATGGTAGTGTCCAGAAACATATTTTATGATACTGGGAATCTTTAAATCTTCAGTTCTCTGTGAATGTCCAATGTTAATACAGTGTGAAATGCCTTACCCTTTCTCAGGTTGGTAGTTACTGTGTTGTTTGTTAAATTAGATTATACACTTTTCAAATAACTTCTGTTTATCAGCAGTTGCTGATAATTGTGAATGCTATTTAGTTATATTGAAAACCTTAGCAGTGTCTGAAACTGTTAAATTTATTTTAAGAACTTTAAAACACTGTGTGTAAGAGTACTATGCAGTAGTACTATGCAGCAGTTGGTGCAGGGGATGGTGAATCAAGATGGATGCTGCTTCCAATTTATGTTCAAATCTAGACAAATCTTGGTTTGTTTTGGAGTTATGCAGTGCTAGCAACTCTTTGAGTGGTTAAGTGGTTTCAATAATAGTGTGTTATCCCCTGGTGTGAGGAAAGACAACAGCAAAGGGTTGGTGCAAACTGTCCCAGTGCTACAGCTCAGTCCATGGAGCAGCAGAACAAACCTGTGGTTTAATTTAGAGAATGCATATGTGGAATTCAGTGCTGGTTTTTTTTTCTGCTCCTGGATGTGTGTGTTTCTGTAGAAATACAAATAATGTCTTGTAGAGGCTTTCTGGTAGGAGACAGGCTGGGAAGGGCTGCCCAGAGAGGTAGTAGAGTTCCCCTCTTTTAAGGTATTTAAAAGCCATCTGGATGTAATCCTGGACAACCAGCTCTGGGTGGCCCTGCCTGAGCAGGGGCTTGTCTTCCAGAACTCCTGCAGCCATTCTGTGATTTGGATGACATTTTTCAATAATGCATTGAAACTCATGGACAGATGCATGTATTCAAGGCCAGTCAGCAAAGATATTCAAGTGATCCAGTTCTCTGTAGCTTCAGTAAAGTCAGACAAGTATCTGTGCCTGAACCGTGGTGGTTACAGATGAGTGATTTACACCTTGGAGCCACCTAATCCAGTTGTGAGAAAGAAGAATGTTATCCTGTATGAAGAATGTTATCCTGTATGAAGAAAGAAAAGCATTCCTGGGAAATATTAATGGGTTACTCAAGCTTGGAGGAGTTTTTACTTGTGTTATGTTACAGTTCTGATCATTTATTTGAAAAGAACAGGTGCAAAGAGAACAAAAATACTGAAGGAACTGAAAGCCTCTATATCAGATGAGACTAGGAAGGCTAAATCTGATAGAGCACAGTTGTTTAAAAGTATGGTAGAGCCTGGTTTAGGGGGATAAATTAACTGCAGTAAGTTTTTGAAAGAGTTTGTAAATCTAAGTTTCTTCAAGTTTTAAGTAAGAAGGTATTTTCAGTTGGGGCTTGCTGATTTTGTAAAAATCGTTATTCCTAGTCAGTCTCTCTAATAAAAATAAACAGTTCAATGACTCCTGACGTTGCTTTATGTTCATTATGCACTGAATTTTCGGGCTTTCAAAGGTATTCTCAGTCTGCTAAGTAAGAAATTTAAAGGTTGAGGCATATTCAGTTTCAAATAAGACATGGGCTGTTGGTATTTTTTTTTTTTAGTAGCTAGAAGTGTGTAATATTTTTTATTCTGAAGTTTAAACAAAAATCAAAGCTTTTCCTAAATCATACTATGAAGTTTCCTATTTAAATCAAAAAAGTTTGGTAATTTTCTCCATGAGCATATCCTGAATTTGGACAAAACAGAGAAATATAACAAGACAAATTGAGCAAAAGGCTGTCATTTTACCTGCTGTGCATCTGCTAATTAAATACAAGTTAAACTGGAGGTGATGTAAATGAACAATAGTGAGCTACACCTGTATGGTGTGGTGGTGCATCCTCCTGTTTGGGCCACGCTGGTCTCAGAAAATCTCATTAGGGCTTGGCCTTGAGGAGCTGGGCTGAGCTCCTCTTGAGCTGATCCAAAACACTGTCTGCTCCCAGGAGCTTGTGCTGGGTAAGGATCCTCTTGGGTTTTAACAACCTTTGGGAACTTATTTTTCTTGCCTGAATAACCACCCAGGTGGAACAACGTTTTTGCTTTTGAACTTTCAAACAAAGTGCCAACCTGAATTGGGTGGAAAATTGCCATGAGCAAAGCCAAGTCTGTTGGGACTCTCTGAGCAGTGTTATTTGAGACCCTCTGAGCTCTCCAGGACTGCAGTGGGCTGAGACCAGCACTTTCCTCTGAGTGGGACCTCTCTGAGCCACACAACTCCCAGGCTGGAGATGCCTGAGAGGCCACTCTCTGAGACTCAGCCCTTCATCTTTTGACAGTGACATGAGTACTTGCCTGTGAAAATCTCCTGAGTTCAGGTATGTACCTTATACACACTCCCTTAGTGTATATGCAAATACACTATCAGTGTTGCTCTCTTGTAGACTAATGGAATAGTTCTGCATTGGCACCTTAAAGATTATCTCGTTCCACCCCCTGCCAGGGGCAGGGACACCTTCCACGATCCTAAGCTGCTCCAAGCCCTGTCCAAACTGGCTTTGAGTATTTCCAGGGACGGGACAGCCGCAGCTCCTCTGGGAAACCTGTGCCAAGGCCTCACCACCCTCACAGCCAAGAATTTATTCCACACCTAAACGCACGGGGGATTTCACTGCAATGAACAAAATACCCTCTAAACGGAACATTAGGGAGATGCAATTACCTTCCGCTGTCCCTTTCCTCCCTCATTTGCGTCCCTTGGGGAAATGTGAAGAGTTTAATGAACGCCCCAGTTCCTCCTTTCGGCCCCTCCGCCGTGCGCTCCTCCGGCCGGCAGGTGGCGCTAGCGCCGAGCGCCGCCTCGGGACACGCGGGGGGGCTGCGCATGCGCGGAGCGGCGGAACCCGCTTCCCTGCAGCAGCAGCGGCCTCAGTTCCCTTGGAAAAGCCGCCAGTACCGCTTCCCTGGGAAAGCAGCCGAACCCACTTCCCGCTTTTCTGGCAGAGCAGCCGGCTCCGCTTTTCTCGCCCTCGGCACCTGCCGCTGCTGAGGGCGACCGTGTGCGGTCTCGGCCGGCCCCGCTGACGCCAGCGGCGCTCCCGTCCCCTCTCCATTCTCTCACTCCAGGGGCTCGTCCCCGCCTCTCTTCGCCGCCAAGATGCCGCGGATTATGATTAAAGGCGGCGTGTGGCGGAACACCGAGGTAGGACTCGGCGGGGGTTGAGCCTCGTCCCCCCTCAGGACCCGGGTTGGTGGGGGAGGCCCTCACTGGTGCGCAGGCGCGGGGGGGAGGGAGGGTCGTGGTGCGCCTGCGCGGGCGGTTCAGGTTTTGGGGTGACCCGGGGCAGGTTCGGGTCCGCTGGAGCCTCGGGGCCGGGACATCACAGAGTTTGGGGACCGCAGGGGCGAGTGCAGGGGAGGGCAGCGCAGCTGGGGAAGGGTCTGGAGCACAAGTCTGAGGGGGAGCAGCTGAGGGAGCTGATGGGGCTCAGCCTGGAGAAAAGGAGGCTTAGGGGGGCCTTTCTGGCTCTGTACAACTCCCTGACAGGAGGGTACAGCCTGTGGGGTCGGGCTCTGCTCCCAGGTAACAAGCGACAGGACAAGAGGACATGGCCTCGAACTGCATCAGGAGAGGTTTAGATTGGACATTAGGAAGAATTTTTTCACAGGAAAGGGTGATTAAGTATTGGAATGGGATGCCCAGGGAGATGATGGAGTCGCTGTCCCTGGAGGTGTTAAAGGAGAGACTGGATGTGGCACTGGTGTCATTTTGCCATGGTCTCATTGACATGGTGGTGATCATAGATCAAACTCAGTGATTTGAGAGACCTTTTCGAAGCTAACTAATTCTGTGATTCCTTGGCTCTCTGTTGAGCTGCATTCCCCAGCAACCTGTGCCTTCCTCCTTCCTGCTGCCTCAGTGGGCAATGGTGACGTTGGTGTTGGTTTTCCCTTGGGCTGCAGGTTGGGAAGATCAGCTTCGTGTGTGTCATGTCCTTGTGTCCCAAAGAAACTGTTCCCACTGCCACTGGCATGGAAGCATGGGCTGTGCTGTGCTTGGAGATGTCCCTCTCACAGACTAGAATGTGACTTGTACTGCACAGGCAGGTTTCTTATACTCTAGAGGAATCTCTTGCCCTTGAAGATATTTCCAAATTTGGAAATGGCAAAGGCAGAGTCATAGAATTTTTAGGATTGGAAAAGACTTAAGATCACCAAGTATCCAGCCATCAACCCAGCACCACCACCGTGTTCACCATTTAACCTGTTCTTAAGTGCCACAATCCACATGGGGTTTTTTATCACTTCCAGGAATGGTGACTCCACTACCCCCAGGCAGCCTGTTCCAATGCTTTACAACCCTTTCCATGGGAAAAAAAAAATCCTAATAACATATCTAAACCCCTGGTGCAGCTTCAGTCTGTTTCTTGTCAATGTGTGTGGGCTCCTCATCTGCAGCCCCAAGGATTACTGTTCCAGAAAAGAATGATCCCCACCAATTTTGCTGTCACAAGCTTTCAGAACTGCAAGTGGTCATGAAGAAGAAATTAATAACATGAGAAATCAAGGATGTCAGTTTTATTAGATGCATGTTTAAAGCAAAAGGATGTACCTGGCACTGTAAAATACAGAACTCTGTCACTGCATACTGTGAGCACCAGGCATGTACATAGTTCCAGGAAGCAGTGGGGAAAAAGTAATAGAAGATAAAATGTGCTGTGTGTGCTTTAAGCACTTGTGATGTATCAGTGATGTGCCAGGAAGCAGCTAAATTTGGGCTCAGCAGAGGACAGGAAAACTTATGTTGTCTTCACCCCATTCTTAGGGTCTTCCATACTTGATAAATTTTGGTGACCATTTCAGAGAAAGAGCAGTCCATTAAATGGAATCACAGAATATCCTGGATGGGAAGGGACCCACAAGGACCATGGAGTCCAACTCCTGCACGGAACACCCCAGGAATCCCACCCTGTGCCTGAGAGCATTGTCCAAATGCTGCTTGAACTCTGGCAGGGTTAGTGGCCACTGCCCTGAGGAGCCTGTTCCAGTGGCCAAAGAGATCCCTAGTTCACCAGGCTTTGTGTTCCAGAGATAAAATAGGTGTTGGGTTGTTTTTCTTTTATTAACATTTTGATTATACATGCAGCATTAAAAACAGAGAAAGTGGAACCAGGTGATACCAGGTCATTTATAAAATGCAAAAAAAGCCTGTTGATGTCACTGGTACAGCCCCTGTGTGCCATAGAGCACCAAGTAAGTTGAAAAAACCACACAAGTGAGGATTTATTATTTATTTCAGAACAGTAATTACATGGATTGTTGCCTGTAGCAACTCAAGCCACACCAAGAGCTGATTGTAAGCTCACAGTTAAAGCTGTTATTCTCTGGGAGATGTCAGTGGAGACAGTGTCAGGGTCACTGAACATTCACTGGGTACAGGAGAGGGACATCTGTGGCTGCAAGAATAGCTTTAATGCATTTAAAATAAACCAGAAATAATGAGCCCATCTATCAAGGAAGAGAGAAAGGGATTGATGGATGGATTGGCAGAAAATTGATGGCACTTCTGGCTTTTGGTCAAACTCAGTGCACACTTCATTGTTTGTGAACAAACAACCAGGCTCCCAAGCTGAATCTATTACATTTTTATTCCAATTGTATTAAAATGTGAAAACTAGATAATTTTATAGTATTTTTAAAACAAGGCAGCCAGAGATATCTGCTAATTCAACTTTTTTTTCCAGTTGTGTTGTCATTACCAGATAAACACTTCCTTACCTCTGCTGCTGTCCTTCAGGGAAGACACGCAGAGCCTTTAAACACTAATGGATTAGAGAGCATTGAAAGTAATCATTTGGGAAGTTCTGTTGGACATATGAAGTTTGGAACAATAATCATGTGTCTTTTTCATTTAATCTTCATAGGTTTCATGGCCTTTTAAATACAAATCCTCATTTTTCTTCAGAATAAAATGGAACAGAAGTGGCAGTGTAATGCTGTTTCATCTGGACCAGCCCATGAAACTTACCACGTTCTCCTTTGCTTGAGCTCAGACTTTCTGTTTTGCAGTCCATCAGGGTGTTTATTTATGTTTTCTTTTCAAGGATGAAATTCTGAAAGCAGCTGTTATGAAATATGGCAAAAACCAGTGGTCTCGAATTGCCTCGTTACTGCACAGGAAATCAGCAAAGCAGTGCAAAGCCAGATGGTAAGTGAGAGGTGCTGTGCCTGGGAATATGACCTTCATAATTAGTGGAAATTTAGGAAAAAATGTTACCGCAGACTAATTTATGTCCACAGAGCATCAACAGTTTTAACACTGTTGGATTTTATCATGGAAACTTCAAATTCTTACGACTTGAAAGTAGTTGAACAAAAGTGGCCAGATGTTCCAGTGACTGCAGTGTTAGCAAATGCAGGATCACTTTAAATTATAAACATTAGTTTTTCCCTTCATTTAAACATGTTTTAATCTGTGGATAATGCCAAGGAAGTAAAATTGTAAGGTACTAATCTCTCTTACATATAATTTTCTAATTTCATATAGGTGGAAGTTTGACTTGAGAGTAAATGTTTAGAAATTGCACTGTGAAATTTAATATTTTATAAAAAATAGGGGCTTTAAACTGATGCAAATACTGATGCAGTATGAATGTATTTGAGAATCAGACTTTGTCTCTCAAGTACTGAACTGCATATATTTAATAGAATAGTTCTTGTAGAGATAACAGGACTGGCACAGTTGAGGATTAGTAAGGTAATTGTGGAAGGCTCCAGACCAAACAATTCTACCATTTCTCTATCTTTGATAGTTGCAATTTTTACTCTTTTTTTTCAGGATTAATTCTCTTAACTTTGCCAGAATAGAGATAGAAAAAAGAAGAGGCAGTATCTGTATGAAAAGTCCTGGATAAATAATACATTTCATAGTTCAGATACATATATCATTAAAGCATTCTTGAAGACAAACCAGTGGAAAACTTGGGTCTGTCATCCTTAATTTTTTCCCCTCACTCCAGGTACGAGTGGCTGGACCCGAGCATCAAAAAGACAGAGTGGTCTCGGGAGGAGGAGGAGAAGCTGCTGCACCTGGCCAAGCTGATGCCAACCCAGTGGAGAACCATTGCCCCCATCATTGGGAGAACTGCTGCACAGTGCTTGGAGCACTATGAATTTCTGCTGTGAGTTTCTGCTTGCCTAGAGGAAAACCTAACCAGGAATACCCAAAAAAATCTGTGGAGTTGTAGCAATGTGTCATTCCCTTCTCCTGTGATGGTAAATTAGGGTGGTTTCTAGTTGTCTGAGTCCTTTTGTGTGAAAATCTTTAAAGATTGTTTTCAATCACTTGTGACTAACTTGAAGGAAGCTCCTGGAACCTGGAGAGCAGCTTGAGTAGAGGCAGATGTATCTCTTCTTGCTCCTGGTCATTCTGGCTAAGGGGCTGACAAGGTTTATGCTTTTATTAGGCTGTTTGGGCATTTTTGACTGGCTGATCAGCAGGAATGGATATTCCTGTGAGAAAGAAAAGAGACATAAAACACACGTTGAAATGGCTGAATGTGCAGATACCATCTCTCTGCTGCAGAGAGTTTCTTTAGGCCACAAGAAGAGAAATAATGTGCTGCTTTCCCTTGTGAGCTTTCTTAATTCTGGTGCTATTATTGGTTGAGTAGAAAAAACATAATAGAAAACTTGATTTTTTTAATTTTGTCACACCTTGAATTCTTGTTTTTATCGTTAAAGATTACCTGAGGAAACTGCTTTACCACTAGCTGTATCAGTATTGTATTTTATGTAATATTTTATTCTGGTAATGTAATACTGTGTTGGTTTCTTTCTCTCATCTTGTTTAAGGTTATGGAACTGTACCACACTCGTGAATTGTATAACAAATTTCATGTATTGTACAGAGTACAAGGTTACTGCTTTATGATCAGTCTTTGGAGACATTTAAGGGATGGTTATTACGAGTCTGGGTGAAAACAGGGAGCTGGTGGTGACAGCTACAATGTGTTTCCAGGGACAAAGCTGCTCAGAGGGACAATGAGGAGGAAACTGCTGATGATCCTCGGAAACTGAAACCTGGAGAAATTGATCCAAATCCAGAAACCAAACCTGCCAGGCCAGATCCCATTGACATGGATGAAGGTGAGTTAGGATTATGTTTTAAACACAAATCTGATCTGTTTGATTTTTCTGTTTACACAGCCAGTGTGCCTTGGTTTTCTTCTTTTTGTCCACCACCACCTGGTCATTAATTTACTTACAAATTTTGTCATATATTTTTATCTGGCCAGTGAGTTATACTTTTCCAGTTTTCCTTTTCTTGGTGTGTTTTTTGCCTCCTTATCTATCACCTTCACCTGTTACCATGACTGGCTGTTCTTTGCTTTGACAACTTCTCTGCTTGTTTGAATTCTGTATTTTCATCATTTTCCATCAGCTCACACCTCTCAGATGAATCCATGCTGAAGCACAGAACTGCCTCACTTCTTTTTTTTTTTTTTTTTTTTTTTTTTTTTTTTTTTGTTTCTTGCAATGAACGTTATGAACTGAAAAATTAGCATTGTTGAAATTCCATGAATGGACCATTGGTGATTTCAAACAGTCACAGGTTCACAAAACCAGTGCTCTCAGCTCTGGAAGTAAATGCAGTTAATAAATTCTCAAGATAATACTCTCAGATAAAGATGTAAATGAAGTTTTACTTCCATTAATGTGGTCAGTTTGCCTCTTTATGTAAATATCTTGATTTGCTGTTGATACTTATTGATACTATTTTCAACACTAAGTTTTTTTTTCTAAAAGTCTTCATTTCGTCTGACCAGTGATTGAGTAAATACATTGGGACAACTTGGAGATTAGTGGTGACAGAATGCCTGTGATTGACTGATTGAGATGGTTTAAAGATGGTTTTCTGATCTTAATATCACCTTTTTCCTGACTCTCATCTTTTAAGTGCAGATTCACTTCTGCATTTATCTGTCCTATTGTAGATGAGCTTGAAATGCTGTCTGAGGCTCGAGCACGTCTGGCAAACACACAGGGAAAGAAGGCCAAGAGGAAAGCCAGGGAGAAGCAGCTGGAAGAAGCTCGGTAAACTTACACTTGGTTTCATATTCTGGGACTGCTTTTCTTCACTCTACACTTCAAATCATGTTGTGTCACTGTTTCTTCAGACGTCTTGCTGCTCTCCAGAAAAGACGAGAACTTCGCGCTGCTGGGATTGAGATCCAGAAGAAGAGGAAAAAGAAGAGAGGTGTGGATTACAATGCAGAAATTCCATTTGAAAAGAAGCCTGCCCCTGGTTTTTATGATACATCTGAAGAAAATTATCAGTCCCTGGATGCAGATTTCAGGAGACTGCGTCAGCAGGACCTGGATGGAGAATTAAGATCGTAAGTGTGTGTTGTAATAAGGAGGGAAAAGTGTATTTGAAACAAAAGCAACCCGTATGTGTGTGTGTTTAATCCTGGAAACATAATGTGGGTGGGAAATGTATTTTCCATGGGACAGATACAAGTGCAAGTGGCCTCTGCCTTTTCAGTTTTCTGTGGTTTTATCTTTGCAAAAGCTCTAATTCACCTATTGTCTATGATCACCTTTTTTCTTTCCTCTAGTTCACTTTTTATATATCAATAAAGTTTCTCATGCATGTTCTTGCTTTTTAAGTCAAAACATTAATTTTTTGAGGTTGGTTTTTTTTTTAGCAGTTCATTTGCTTGTGTATTTAGTGTCCTATAAGTAATAATCTTATTAAGATTGCTTGTAGGAGTAGATTTGTAGTATTACTTTTGGTGGAGTTGTTCTTAAGTTGAGGTCCTTAAAAGCTTAATTTCTCCCCATCCCCCCAGAAAATCCCCAAACATGTAGTTGAGAAGTTAAATGTCACTCTTGGGTACATGTTTAGTTGTACAGTTGCATGTCCCACTATTTCTGCCAGAACTGTTTTGTTCTGCCAGAACTTTTTACTGAGAGTCCAGTGCCATGTACAATTTGGTTTATTAACTCATGTGGTGTTACTGACTGATTTTTCTGCATGGCTCTTTGTACAGAGGGTCTGGCAGGAGCTTCAGGCTGAAGATTATGATTTCACTGGCTGCCCCCATTGCTGTTTGAAGGAAATGCCATTTTTATTAACGACTGAAGAGAAATTGGTTCCCACTTTCCACAAAAGATAATGTTCATCTTCCCTTCCAGCTGGTGCAGAAAAAGGGACTGTTCACATTCCCTTATTTTTACTGTCTAAATTCTTGGCCTGATATTTTTTAATTGATCCAGTGACCCTGTTGATCGTAGTTATTCAGCCTAAAAGCTAAATTTAAAAGCATCACACTGCCCTGTAGTAGGTTCTGCTGCAGGATCTGCAGGTCACATCTAATCACCCACAAGGTTCTCCACTCTTCCTGCATTGTTCTATTTCAGAATATCCAGTATTTGATAAGGGTACAGCCTTTTTGCTCTTGGCTTCTTTGCTTTGTAGCTGCTCTGTGTGTTCTGAAATGATTTTGTTTTCTGTCGTAACAGCGAGAGGGAGGGAAGAGAGCGCAAAAAGGACAAGCAACACATGAAACGGAAAAAGGAGTCAGACTTGCCCTCAGCTATTCTGCAGACCAGTGGAGTGTCAGAATTCACCAAGAAAAGGAGTAAACTGGTGCTGCCAGCTCCTCAGGTGAGGTGTTTACTGATAATAAACAACTTATAATGCCAATACCAAACAGTGCTTTCTGTTTTATGGAATGGATCTCAAAGTTATTTTGTGTCTTACTGTGCCTTGGGGTTTTCTCTTTCCAAGATATCCGACACAGAACTTGAAGAAGTTGTAAAAGTCGGGCAGGCAAGTGAGATTGCACGGCAGACTGCTGAGGAATCTGGAATCACAAACTCAGCTTCCAGCACTCTTCTCTCTGAATACAATGTAACCAACAACAGCATAGCTCTGAGGACTCCCAAAACTCCAGCAGCCCAGGACAGGATCCTGCAGGTAGGGTATAAATGTACAGGATGGGTTTTAATTTTTGGAGCAGAAGTCAACTGAGTAGAAGGTGTAAGTGCCAGAGAAACACTCCTTAGATTATGTATGTGCAATATTGAAGCAATGCCAATCTTCAGGACACACTGAAGGACATGGAAGCGGATCTGCTTCTATTTGATCAATTGTCACTGTGTTGCAAAACATTCTGATTCTTTTTCTTTTAGTCATATATTGTGTGAAGCTTTTAACCATTCTGGTGTTTTGCATACTTTTCCTTTGTGGTCTCTCAGTGTTGAAGATGTATAAGTTCATCTCCTTAAAATAGTGTTTTATCTTGTCCAACTTTTATTTTAATTAAAAGTAGTCATTAACTGCAACAATGCAAGAATATTTTCATACCACTTTATTGTCTTAAAACTTAGACAAAACCTGCCTTTGCAACCTCTGATTGCCTGGATTTTTCAAAAAACTGGTAATGTTGAGTAACATTTTGTTGAGTGTGTGGAAATGGATAAATTAAATCAGTGCAGCTAATGTGTAGGACAAAACAAGTCTCCAAAAATCCCACTCCAAAACAAAAAGACCCTCTGAGTTGGCAATGACCTTTATTTCAGCAGTTCCATGATAGAAGAAAAGAAAAAGTTCCTGGCTGTGTAGATCATGACCTAAGTCTGTGCAATGTTTGCAGGAATGGTCAGGCTCACCTTCAGATGGAGTACTCTGACATTATAAATGTCACAGTATTATGCATATACAGAGTTCTCTAGGTGTATTAGTGGTCTTCTGGGAATATATTTGCTATTTGCAGTGGTGTAATGTGCTCATTTTCAGGGAGACTTAATTCTTCACTGTAATAAGGAAAAGTGAACTCCAAAAGGGGGCTATTCATAAAAGCCCCAGTTGAGCCATGGACCAAAAATCTGAGTAGTGACCATCTCTTTTGGAACATTCTCTTTGAAATGCAGTTTGGATGAAGTTGATTGAATTCAGGTTTCAGAGTTCAAGTGTGCTCTTCCCTCTTAAAATGAAGATTCTTAGGGTTACTTGAGTGTTCAGTCACTAACAAATCTTGGAGATTTATGGATTCTGGCAAGCTGAAGGAAGCTGAAACAATAAGTAACCCACTCATTTTTGCAACTCCAGTTTATAACTTATTTTGCTGCCTCTCAGTGGGTTTTTAAATACCAGTATATGGGTGTTAAAGCTAAGAAATTTTAAACATTTTCCACTAACTGATATTCAAATAACTCTTCAGCTGTTCTTGCTGCTCCTGAATCTGTTAAACATGACTGTGAATGTCTTGGTGAAGCCCTGCTTGTGTTGTCTGTTCCACAGGAGGCCCAGAATCTGATGGCTCTCACAAATGTGGATACTCCCCTGAAAGGAGGTCTTAATACTCCCTTGCATGAAAGTGACTTTTCAGGGGTAACACCACAGAAACAGGTTGTTCAGACTCCAAATACTGTGCTTTCCACACCTTTCAGGTAAACAGACTCCTTTTGTGATGGGTGCCTGGGTGGGCATGTGTCTCTTTGGAGGTGGGTGAACAGAGCAGATTTTGATGTGTAAAATACTACCATGATTAGAGCTTCAAAAGAAATTTTAACTCACTTTTATTTCAAGCTTTTGGTATACAAATTTCTCCTTCTCTGTGTCTTTAGAAATCTCATCCACGTCCTCTTCAGCTGTGTTCATACAGTGTATGGCTCACTGGAGTTTTGATCCAAAATGTGGCCTTCTGTGGTCTGGAGCAGTATAAATTATTCTGGAGTAATGCAGGAGTATAAATAGTAAGCTGGAGTGTCATTCTCAATGTGGATCCTGGCCTTTCCAAAGTACTACCTTGGAGTCAAAGATGTGGGAGGTCCCTTAGCCAAACCCACACTGAATTTTTGAAAAGCTGAAGTAAATATTTTATAAGCCATATATATCCAAAATGAAATATTTCTTATATTGCCAATCTAAATAGTACAGAATTGCTGGTTTAACTCTTACAGTGAACAAATATATATCCCACAAATGCTAAATACCATACAGCTAAAACATGTTACAATTGGTACATTTTGTGTGTCAGGTTTTTCCACTTAGGTTCTAAGTTTACTTGTATCATGTTAGTAGGGAAAGTGGAGAAGGAAATAAAAAGGACCTTTATGGCAGCTTTTCCAAAGCAGCTTTATTTTGTTTAGAAGCTGTGTGCAAAAGCCCTGATCTTTTAATTAAAAGAGCAGCTCCAGCAATGAGTACTTTTTTTGAAGATGTGTTGGTGTCAGTGTGGCGCAAAATCAATGTAGAATTTGACCTGGAGTGATCTGGCTGTTGATTTGGGTTATTTTATATTTTAAAAAGTAGAGATACTCTAAATTTTGTTGTCTGAGATTTTTTTGTAGTGTTTTTTACCTTCTGAAATTCAGATTTGCATATGTAAACATGCTGCATGTGGGTCAGCTTGGCTTGCTTGCAGAAATACTCTGTCAGTGGGAAAATCCAAGTCCTTGAGCAGAGGGAAAAATTAATAAATCTGTGAAATAGCCCCTCATTCGTGTAGTAGGTCATTGGGATAGAGAACAATATTCCTTCCCAGTCTAGAGGAGAAGCAATTGGGGCCAACAAAATCTAAGGCTTAATCCATGTTGCCTAACCATAGATGCTTATAAGTAATTATTATCATTACTTGTTCAATAGTCAGTGAAAGCAAAGAGGCTTTTTCAGGATGATCCATTCAATTGCATCGTGGGACAGCTGTTGGGCCAGATGATTTCAGAGTGAATGACTTCCCCAGGTGGTGGGAAATCAGAGCTTGCAATTCAATCCTGATCACTGTATCCCAGAATAATGCCTGGTGACTGGATAAGCTCTTCTTTCAAAAGCAGCAGTGGGAAATTGTGTTGGTGGAGTTCCTGAAGCTTCTCTTAAAATGATTCTGTGCCTAGATTTCAGCTTGACAGGACCTTGGTTACACACTGACAGGCTTAAACAATTTATTTTTAGTATTCTTGTAATTGCACTTCACTGTTTCATTGCTCCTGAGAAAAAACTCCAGATTGAATGTATAGACTGTGCTTATGTAACTTTTCCCAACATTCAGACTGCTGTAAGTAGAGCTCTTTAGTAAAAAACTAATGACTGACTGCACTTCACTAGAACACCCTCTCAGGGGTCAGAGGGCCTCACTCCTCGAGGAGGACTCACTCCCAAACCTGCCCTTGGCACAACCCCTGGGAGAACTCCCCTGCGGGATAAACTGAACATCAACCCAGAGGAGGGAATGGCAGATTACAGTGACCCATCCTATGCAAAACAAATGGTAAGTAGCACTTAACAAGTGGAAGTCAGTGCTCTGTTAATTTTCAGGTTTTCAGTTCTCATCTGCTGAAAAGGATTTTATTTTATAATAAATAAATGTTACTTCTTCCACCTGGCTATGGGTCTGTCCTCATCACATAATAAAATACAATCTTTATTTAAAAGAATAGAAATCTTGCCTCTTAGAATGGCTTTTAGTGTGCTCAGTAAACACACTCAAAAACTGTTCATTGGAGAAGACATAGTTAAGTTTCCATCCTATTTCTATCTTTGAAGCTGAGCAGGAAATGCATCTTGTGCAGAGATTCATTTTTCTTGCAATCCTGCACAATCCTCAAATTCCTCACCATCTTGGCTTCCTGATTTACTTACAGGACCTTTTCATCAGTCTGTCACGTTGACAACACTGAGCTAAAGGAGTTTAATTTTTGCCATTAGGAGCACTGGGGTTTGAGATGTTCAGAAATCTGAGTCCCATCCAGACTCTTTCATCACCTTTGGCAACAGATGTTTCCATTCTTGGAGATTCAGCCAGATGGACCCTGCCAATTAGACATGGTATAAAAGGGCATATACCTAATAGGTAGCACCTTGGGAACTCCTTTTATGTGGCTGATTCTGCAGCCTTGACTGTGACTTTGAATATCTCCCACCTGAGCTATTGACAGTTTTCTTTTTGGACTAGCTAACACTCCCAAGTGTTTGGCATGTTCTGTCTTCAAGTTCAAAATTCCAGAGCTCCTCTTAGCTTGAAGGAGGTTTATTTGATGTACTTATACTTAGTTCTGTCTTAACTTTTTATTGTAAAGAGATTTTTTACTGCTAGAAGGGAAACTGAGGCTTCAGATTCCACTGGCGCACTCCGCTGGTTTCCGGATCTGGTGCTTGCTGGCTTTGCATCAGACTGAGGTGGCCAGGGAATAACTAGTGTGTTGTTCCTGTCTGTTCATGCAGATGAGTGGAGTCTGACTGTCACTCAGGGTCTGAATCCAAAGCATCACATCTCTGCTCTTCCCACAGGAGAGGGAGTCCCGGGAACACCTGCGCATGGGGCTCATGGCCCTCCCTGCCCCAAAGAACGACTTTGAAATTGTTCTGCCTGAAAATGCAGAGAAGGAGCTTGAAGAACATGAAGTAGATGAAACCTTTGTAGAAGATGCTGCTGATATAGAAGCCCGCAAGCAGGTCAGTGTGTGTGAGATGGGGACGGTGCCTTTCGTTCCAAATAAAATGTGTTCCTTTGGTGGTTCCCATCGTCTCACCTGTTCAGTGGAAGAGGTACAGCTTCTTCTACAGGATAGCACAGTAAAATGCACCTGTTTTCTTTGCTGCTATCAGAGTATACATACACAGAGGCCAAATCAGTTTTCTCTCTAAATCATCTTCTTAATTTCTTGATGTTATGTATCACATCATTTTCTACCATGAAGTCCCTAAGAGTGCCTGTGTCCTCCAGAAGATAAAAATTTAATTAAAAGCTCTTTTCTACAGTGCCACATGCTTGATTTTAAGCACGTAAGAACTGTGCTCTTTTTTCAGTTTGAGGTTATTCTCTCAAGATTAAAAGTTGCTGTTTGTGAAAGGTTAGACAGGTATATACAAACTCAAGGCAGGCTGGTAGCACACAAATAACAATCTGCCATGCAGGGAACTGGTACCCTTGACCAGTACCAGAGGATTACCCAGATAGCCAAGGTGTGAATGGGTCCCTGTTGTTTTGGTTTGGTTTAGAATCAAGGAAGGCTGGATAAAGTCCAAGCCTAAATTCTGCCAGTTAAATGGCTGTACTGCCAGTAACCAGAAACACTTTAACCTTTCTAAAAACAGTCTTTTTTCTATTTATTGCTTAGTCTAAGTTTTGTGTTGCAAGTCTCTTTCTGTTGTGTATCTTACATAAATGCAATGTTTTTTATAAAAATAAATGGGATTTTTGAGTCTAGATCTAGAGAGGTTTTTGACAATAGCTGTGCTTTGACAAGTGAACAAAATATTTTAAAAAGTCCTGTGCTTTGGTATCTTTAAATGGGATAAGCATTTCCCAGAATTTGATTCCTGGTGTGTCCTATTTAGTGAGAAACATGTTTTACACATGTATATTTATGTCTTATGCATACATACTCTAATAAAAAATTTGAATAAATACAAGTAATGTATATGTTTAGAATAAAGAATCCAAGTTATACCATCATACAAGAGAAGATCATTCTGCCTTCAAGTGGAGATGTGACATGCTGGGATTAGAACATGGAAGATGTTGGTCATTGTTCCTGAAGTTCCTGACAACACTGGCTTTTCGTGTTACTTATTGTTTGAAAGTGTATTGTAAAGAGAACTCTCATGTTTTTCCACTTTCACAAGTATTGTTTTAGTGAAATACGTACTTTAAGTTATTGAAGATGACAAACAGCGTCATGGCTGCTAACCTAAGACTCTTTTCCTGGTGGATTTAATGTCTGAAGAATTAGAGCAGTTGTCACATGGAGAAATGTGTAAAGAAATCTTGCTGGAGTTGAGATTGAAGGAGAATTTGATGCCTGGAAATGACTTTCAAAGATCTCTTTTGTCTTGGAGTTAGTCCTGCTGTGCTCTTCCCATTCACTTTAGAGGCAGTAAATTACATTGTCATCACATTATTTAGCTCTGGCTTAGTAACATGAAGCCTGTGTACTGGAAGGACTCTTTACTGCAATAATCAATTAGTTTTTATATCACACACCTTCCTAGGCAGCATCTGATTGTGCTACAGAGACTGGAGTAACACTTGGCTTGTTTGTTTAGGCTCTCCGAGAAGCAGAACGTGCCAAGGAACTGAAGAGAATGCACAAAGCTGTGCAGAAGAATCTACCACGGCCCTCAGAGGTAAGTGGAAACAAAATTCACTGTTAAAAATTGAAAGTAAAGGCTTTAACCATTATAGGAGGAAATAGAGTCTAAGGAGATCATGAGGGAGTGAAATCTTTATTTGACTATGCTGATGTACAGGAAACTTCCCCAGCAGAGTTGTCATCAGGTGTTTCATCTGCACAGATGTTGAGATTGCTACATGTGTCCCACCACAAGGGATTTTGGCACCTGCTCTGTGGGGTTTAGCTAATACATAAACTTCATACTTGAGTGGAGATACATGAATTAAATGTTATCTTTGATGTAAATAATACTTACAAACTTTTTATTCCTGGGCAGGTTAATGAAACAATACTGAGACCCTTAAATGTGGAACCACCTCTAACAGATCTACAGAAAAGTGAAGAACTCATAAAGAAAGAGATGATTACCATGCTTCATTTTGATCTTTTACACCATCCATTTGGAGAGCAGTTTACTGGTAAGAAAGGGAAAGGCCCAGGATTTGGAAGCAACAATGCAGAGCACATGGCTTACTTGGAACAAAATCCTTATGAGAAGTTCTCCAAAGAGGATCTCAAGAAGGTGAGAATTTTGTGGCTTAAGGACACCTAATGTCTCCTTAGGGCATAGTTCTGTAATACTAGGGGAGAAAGCCTGCACAGAATTCAGCTGGGAGGTCTCCAGAGAGTTGTATGAAGGGCTGTAATCATAGAGTTAAAGTTGGAAAAGACCTCTAAGATAATCAGGTTTGCAAGTTAACCCAGCACTACCAAGCATTAAGTAAGGACAAGTAAATAGGTAAGGATGATTTAAGGGCACATTCTCCTGTCTGTGAGCTGATGTTAATCTGGGCTTTCAGCAGAATGATGAGGATGCTGTGTTTGCCCATAGACATTGTCACTGAGATACAAATCTAAATGTGTTGTGGTTGCTTATCATTTTAAATAAGGGTAAGAGCAATAATCCCTCAACAGTTACCAAATTCTACTTTGCTCTTTCTGTAAATTGCTGTTGAATCATTGAGGCATTAACCAGGTGTGATACCCACCTTCTGCTGCCTCTGAGTTTCATCACTCCAGAATTACAAAGCATTTTCTTCAGAGCAGTGCAGACCCAATGGGACAATGGTAGTCAGCTTGTACCTTGTAGCAGCAAATCAGGTTGTTTAATTTTGCTTGTCAAGCTCCATCCAGGCAAGCTGTGCTGGTGCAGAGCCTGCTGGGCTGTGGCAGCTGATCCTACAGCCATACCTGGTCCACAAGTGCTGAGCAGGCAGATTGGGCCGTGGGCGGCCTGGGCACTGTGTCCTGTTTTGCATTGTAATCCCAAATCAAACAGCAGCTCTGCACCAGGGCTCCAGTTCAGGGTGTTCATTTATTTAAGCAGCTACAGATGTTGCCTTTTGCTGCCAAGTGACAGATAGGCAGTTCTGTGGTTTAGCTCTTACAAAGAGCTTCACCTGTGAAGCTGTGCCAGCAACCTTTGACCAAATGCCTCCAGGAATAAAAATGAGTGAAAAGAACAAAGTCATGTTGCCATCAAGTTGTCTATCTCTCTAGACTTGTCCTCTGACAATGCCTGTTGCATCTCTGCACCTAAATCCCCTCTTCCTTTAAGGTGACTCTAAAGATACACAAGCAGATTTTAAATCCATGTCCTTGACCATATCTGACCAATAAATATAGAGCCTAAGAGAAGAAACAGTGAACAGAATGTACTTCCAATTTGCTGTTAAATGAAAAATTATACTTCAAGATCTCTTACCAGGAGACGTTAAAGATGGAAAATATAGTTAGATCATGAATTTTATTGCCCTGCCAGTGTCAGATTGTTCCCTTAGGAACGTTCTCCAAGTGCTTTCTCTGGTTGTTTTGAAGTGCAGCGAGAATCAGGTTTGCTATCACTTCCCTTAGAGACTATTACACGGTCCAGTAGTTTTTGTCTGGAAACTTTTCTTCAAAGTCCCTGGACGTTTTGTCTCCTAACTGATGGGCAGAAGTTCTTTTGCATCCCTGCTCCTGCTTGCTCTCTAACGTTTAGACCCTCTTTGTCTAAAATCCAGTTCAAACCAGAAAATTTTCCTATCTCTGTGATCTCGTCTGGGGCTTGTTTATTTTGCTTATTTCATTTGTTTTTAGAATGTCTTGGTGCTAAAACCCTTTCATAAAATACTCCTTTCTTTCCCTAATGTGCAGTTCTCTTTTGGGAAGGATTAACAGTGATGCTGGGCACAGTGTGCAGAGCTCCTGGATCTGGGAAACACTTCTGGTGCCACGAGTAAATACCCTCAAGTAGTTCCTCACAGTGTACTAATCTTGGCTAATTGAAATTTATAACATTTAGCTTTGTCAGGTGTGGTTGTGTTACTCCTATTTTATCTGTCTTGACCATCAAGAGCAAGTAATATTTTTCCTTTCCCCAGTATTTGTGGAATCATCTAATCTGGTGATACCTGAATTTCTACCTGGTCAGTCTGCAGTTACAAAACATAACATCTTGCAGTAAGATACCTACTGCTGATAGGGAAATGTGTGTTGCACCTGTAAATGCTGTTGAAAGAGAGGACATGGACATGCTCTTATAACCAATGAAGTCTGGATTGGCAAGGATTTTTTAGTTATTAATAAAATCAGAAGGACCTGGGGTGCCTGTGTAGTTTTGTGGACCAGGCTCTTTGTCAGAAATATTAAGAGTTGTGAGACCAACAAGAATTTTTTCAGTTCATCATAAACTTTGTAAACTAAACTGGAAGGAGCAGAGTGCTCCCATCACACCAGTTCTTCAGCTACAGAACGTTAGTTACAGCCAGAGTTGCGTTTCCTGCAGTGGAGCTTTTGCAGCTCACCCAGGAATGTTTAGACTTGACTTTCCAGGTTGTGTGGTGAGGGACAAACAGAAGGAAATGGAAAGTGATTTTTGTTTCATAGGACAGCTGCTTCTGTCTGTACAGTTCTCCCTCCCCTCAAGGTCCTTGCTTTTATCTTTGTTCTTGCAGCAAGATGAAGTATCTCACTGTGCCACAGCTTTCATTAGCCACGCCAGAGTGATGTCAGGTTTGGCCAAATTATATAAAATGAGGGATAGTTGTGCTGTGAGGAGCCTTCTAGCCTGGGTTTCATTTGTAATCCACAGCATCTGTGTTCGATTTCATAGTTAGCTTAACCTGATGGTGAGCTTTGGGTATGAAAAGAGGAGCTGCCCCCATGAATTGCACACTGAAGGTTTGAAAAGAAGAAGAATTTTCTTGTATCCTGTGTATTGTAACTGCAATTTCTCTCATCCTTTCCAACAGGCACAGGATCTGCTGGCACAAGAGATGGAGGTGGTAAAGCAAGGAATGGGGCATGGAGAGCTGTCAAGTGAGGCCTATAACCAGGTGTGGGAAGAATGTTACAGCCAAGTGTTGTACCTGCCTGGACAGAGCCGCTACACCAGGGCCAACTTGGCCAGCAAAAAAGACAGGATAGAGTCACTTGAAAAGAGACTCGAGGTCAGTGTCACTTTTTTCTGCCTCCTCTGGATTTTTTTTGTTGGTGTTGTTGTTTTTTGTTTGGTTTTGGTTTAGTTTGGTTTTTGTTTTGTGTTGTTTTTCATCATAGATGTTCTTGAGGTGCTTAAATCACCTTCTCTCATCTTCCTCCTTAAAATATCCCCACACAGAGTATTCCCACATGAAGTTTCTCTCTGCACTGTTAGCTGTAACACAGCTCATCCACTGCATTCTTTACTGGAGAGAAGGTCAGGTTCTCCTGTCTCTTAATTACATGTGGATTTCTTGATGTTTCCTTAATCTCTGCTGTGAGTGGATCAGATCTTTCTCAGTTTCCACTTGATTGTGGCCAGCATGAGGAGAAACCTCAGAGAAAGATGCTTAAAAAACCATCTCTGTCCCAAAGTTCCTCTCAAGTTCTCTTTCCAGCTTTACATTTGGTTTCTGACCGATTGGTAGGTACATGAAGGTTAGATAGTCTTGAATTTTTGCCAAGCTGGCAACTTCTTCCAGTTCCAGAGATTCCCTCCAAAAAAGAAAACAATGGATGTTTGTGATCCCATTTCACTTTCTTTAACAGACCCTTTGACACTGATTTCCCTTGTCCAGTCCTCTGTCTAGATTTTCACCCAACGCTCCATACAAAAAACCAAAAATGGACAATGTTCATGGTAACAAGTAAGCTGGTCTGAAACAGTTTCTTCCCACAGAACATGTTGGTTCTGACTTGCAGTAAGTCATTAAATGTTTTCTGAAGTACCATTCTAGCCTGAAAGTCTCTTTCAGTTATGCAGGCATCAGATTAATTTTTTTCCCATAGTAAAAGGAAAATTTTTCTGTATTTAACATCAACATAGCAACTTGCTAGAAGTAAACCTCCCCAAACAGCTGCTCCCCCAGAAATTACAAGAGAGGCCAGACAGGCTGAATTTTCATTTGATCCATGCACACAAAATACAACATGAGTGTGTTTTTTGTGAAGTCTCTCAGTCAAGAGCCTTGTCCAGGCACAGATCCCGCAGTTGTTAGCCTCACTCCGGGCCAGGAGCAGTTCACCTGCACGTAGCCTGGTAGTAGGGGTTTCGTATGAGCTGCAGAGCCCCTGTCGTGCTGCTGCTCACCCAGCAGAGAGCACCATTGCCCTGCCCAGCGCTGCGGGCCAGGCTCTCCCTGGCTCTGCTCTCCCAAAGCCGTGTGGGAGCTCAGCCGCAGCCGGGCCGTGCACGGCAGCGGGGCCGGGCGGGCGGTGTGCCGGCAGTCGGAGGGCTGCACCTAATTTGTGTACAAATGCTTTTGAAATTTAAATATCTGAGCTCCAAAACGACGTTAGAAGGGCGTTATTAAAGTTGCAAAGTCAAACAGTCCCAAGTTAGGGAATGCACGAACAGCCTTAATTTGCCTATGCATATGCTTTTTGAGACAGTCTTTAATTTCATGATTGCAGCCTAGTTTTTCCACAGACTCATTTACTGCATAGGGTGGATGGTACTTGCTTAATGAGTAGCTCTTGAATATTTTGTTTTCTCTTAATTGTTTGGTGTGTGGCCCTGTGCCTTTATCCTGTGCACTGTTTCTGCAGTCTAAATTGGTTACTTCTGTGTGGGCTTTCTTGTGCTGTTGATTTCTGTCCTTCTCTTCCCAATATTTGAATGAGTCGTTGGTAGTGGAATGCTTATTAAGGATACTGAAGCAAAGGGAGGTCAAGTTGATCATTTATCAGAGGCATGTATGTTTGTTCTAAATGGTCTTTGCTCTGCAGTCACAAGACAGTCACCCAGGAAGCAAAATACAAATCAGAGGTCTTGCCAAAAAAAAAAAGGGGTTTATTTGCTGCCAGCATTGCATGGGACTCTGTGAAAGACACTTAACAAAATCCTGTTAGGTGTGTCCCATCAGGCTAAGGAAGATGATCCTCCCCTTGTGCTCAGCCCTGCTGAGCCACAGCTGGAGTGTTGTGTCCAGTTCTTATCCTTGGGACAAGAGAGACATGGAGCTCCTGGAGTGTGTCCAGTGCAGGGTGGCAAAGATGATGAAGGGCCTGGAGCATTTCCCTGCCCAGGAAAGGCTGAGGGAGCTGGGGCTGTTCAGCCCCAGAGGATCCCCAGCTGAAAGGGGCCCTCAGCCCTGGGTGTCCCTGTGTGCAGGGAGGGCTCAGAGCAGGGCCCAGGCTCTGCTCCAGGGGCTCAGCAATGGCACCAGAGGAATGGGGAGGGACTGAGCCCAGCAAGTTCCACCTGGGCAGGAGGCACAACTTCTTTCCTGTGCAGTGACTGAGCACTGAACAGATTGTTCAGAAAGGGGGTAGAATCTCCCTCACTGGAGATATTCCAGAACTGTCTGGACACAGTCCTGTGCCCTGTGCTCTGGGATGACCATCCTTGAGCAGGGAGGAGGGACCAGATGAGCCACTGTGGTCCCTTCCAGCCTGACCCATCCTGTGTCTGTTATCAGTCACTGCAGTCATGAGACTCTGGCTAATGTAGCTACCTACATCCCCTGGGAGCTCAGAGTGCTGCTGGATGACACTGATGGCTTGGTGCAATTCCACACACAATCCTGCTCTCCTGTGTTCCAAAATATCACCCCCCAGTCCAGGCAGAGCCTGCAGGTGCAGTGAATACTGTGTTGCCTCTCACAGCTCACTGTTGTTCAGTGCAGGTGGACTCTGTGCAAAGTTAAATTTGACCTGAAAATCTCTCCCAAGTGTGTGCAAAATGCAGTTTAGTGCAGCTCTGTGGCCTGACCCTAAAAGGCCCTTCCTAAAAGGAAGATGTGCAGGTTATTTAAGCATAGGTCACCTGCTAAATCGTTTTTTTAAACAATAAATAAAAAGCATAGCAGTTTAATGCACAAACGAATATGCAATAAAAAAGCACAGATTTTTTTTTTCCTACCCCATTCTCAGCAATAACAAAACCCACCTTCATTTTAATGTTTTTCCAAGGAAAATTGTCTGAAAGCAATATCAGTTGAAATAGATATTTTAATGGGAAGTATCAGACAAGCTTAATGAAAAGCAGGGATAGTAGCTCAGCTTTCAGTACCCCAAGACACTTGCTTGTACTCTTGGCTTTCTTTGAGAGAAGAGTAGAAACTGTAAAACAGAGTTTGCCAGCGACAGCAACTGATGTTGGTCAGTTTTGGGGGCTGCTCTTTCCCCTTTATAGTGCACTGTTAGGGAAAAAAAACATGAGAGTGTGGTGATATTTGCCACAGCTGCATGTGGGGAAGTCACTGTCTAACACTTCCATATGGGATTGCTGATGCCCTGCAGATCTGTGCAAAAAAAAATCAAGCTATTTCTGGGTCTGTCTTTGTCTCTGAGGTTCCTGGCTGGATTGATGGTGTGGACACACACTCATCTTCCTCTCATTGTCCCGTTCTCACTGCCTCAGTGGTTTAGTTGTGGCAGCCCATGTTGACATGACTTTTATCTTTCTCAAATGGATGCTGATATCACAAACAGATTGGTGCTGTTATTGATGAACTCGAGGAGGCAAAGTTGAGCTGTTGTGGAGAGCTTCTGTTTGGCTGGGTGTCCTGTCCAGGCATCATCAGCAGTGCACAGCTCATCAGCAGTTCTGATGTTGGGAGTGTACTGCTGTGTATTAGTAATATCTTTCATTGTTTTGTTTTGAGAGTTTTGGACTCCTTGAATGTGTTACTTAATGGGGGTTAAGAGTGTTAGAGGATGAGTATGTGAACTTTCTTGTATTACAGATGGGGAATTTCAGGTCTATGCAAGTGAATCCTTGTGACCTCAGTATGTGTCTCTGGTACACCTTAGATTTCTGGAATTTTCTAATCTTTCCAGTAGCTTCTAGAAATCTAGAAATATTTTTCCAAGGCTAGGCTGCACTACAGAGCAAGTGATTTCAGAAATTGAAGTTTTCTGATGCTTGAAGTTGTGTTGAGTAACTGCTTCAGTTCTCTGAAATACCTTTTGCTCCCTTCTCTTCCAAACAATGCATTTATAAAGAAAAGCATTCCTACTAACATATGTTAAACTGGGAACATTATAAGATGAAATGAGATAGTAAAGGCATCTATTTAACAACCTCATTGCTACTCTTTGTAGTTCACAACATAGAAACTTCCTGTCATCTTTACTTGCCCTTTGAAGACAGTTAATAAAGTTGGCTTGCAGCATACAAATACTTTTATTAAAATTGTGGTAGTTAACATTATCATTTCAGTTGATTACTAAATTATGAATGCTATTGGAAGCCTACAGGGGAAAAGTTCGAGGTACACTGTATATGCAAAATGTAGTAAATTATCTATTTGCAGTATCCAAGATACATCTAGGTGATGATTTACCAAAATGTTGATGTTTGCTTTTAGTTGCAGCCCAAGTCCTCTGAATTACTTCAGATTAAAACCAACTTGCTTAGCTGGAGTTTTATAGGGTACATAGTACACTTTGCTGTAGGGTGTATCACTTAGTTTATTAGAGATTGTCTTTTAATTTCTCTCTAGTTTATGTGCTAAAGTTTGCAGTTTCTTTTGCATTTTCAGGTGTGCTGGTACTCAGAAAGCACTTGGAGAAAATAGGGGCTTTTGTAGGACTAGGAACAGAGAAATTAATGACAAAACTAAAATATGGTGAAAATCCTGAGTAGCATTTCTTTTATGGTCACGTTTTATTTAGTGCTAATGTCTTGCATTTGTGGAATACACTACTTTTAATAAGATGTGTTGGGAATGTAGTTGGCACCAGAGGATCACAGCAGAGAGGTATCAGGGGTCTTCACTGTCAGACTGCTCAGAATCTGGTAACTTAGTGTACTTAGAAATGAAGTTCAGCATTGACAAAGCTCCATTGCAAAGCCTTTGCACACCCTCACTGTTCAGAACTGACCACTGCAGGATCACCATGGGGCTTCTGCTGTATGGAGAGGGAGCCAGCTCTTTTATTTCCTGAGCTTTCACAACCCTGTCAGCCTCTGGAAGAGGCCAGTGCAGGCACTCTGGGTGTGTGGGGCTGGTGTTTGAAGGTAATTGCACTGTGCTGGCTGCCCTGTGACCTCATCAGACACAGCAGTAGCCTTGTGGCTTGTGCTTGTGGCCAATCAAAGGTCTTGGCCTCTGGTGGGTGTTGCTGTCTGTGATTTTAGTGCAAGGTTTTTCTTTCCCAGTGAGTGGTAGAGAGTTTCCAAACAAGTTTAGTAAAAATAAATTACTAATTTTTTGTCATAGACTTCTATATTCTAGACATGTTTCTGCTGTGATTGAGATAGAATCCTTGAGTCATTAAATTTGGAAAAGACTTCTAAGATCACCAAGTCCAGCCATCAACCTTGTACCACCATCTTGTTCACCTCTAAACCATGTCCTCAAGTGCCATATCTCACATTTTTGAACAGTTACAGGGATAGTGACTTCACCACTGCCCTGTGCAGCCTGTTCCAATGCTTGGCAACCCTTTCCATAACAAAATCTTTTCCTAATACCCAGTTTAAACCACCCTTGATGCAATTTGAAGCCATTTCCTCTCATCCTGTCATTTGTTACCTGGGAGAAGAGACTGACACCTACCTCAGTACAACCTCCTTTCTTTGTAGGGAGCATATATGAGTATCACTCACAAAACTGCTGGTCTTAGAGGCAGTTCTGAAATAAATATCTTCAAAATGGACTTGAATGTCATGGCTGTAGATCAGCAATGACTGCTGACTTGCACAGTAACTTTTCTAGATTATTCTGGTTCTAGGTGCTTGGATGCTGTGAACCCCTGTAGGAGCACTTGCTTTTCATGTACCCTGTATTGTCTTTATTCAACAGTCACACTGACTCATGGTGTTCAAAGACAAGTCATTCTAATTTCTGGAACATACTTCAGGGGCAGCATGCTCTTGAGTCATTAGATTTGGCTGTGAGTCTAGAGAATGGTGTTCTGCAGATACCAGTAAGTCATAATGGTACAGGATCTATGTGACAAAGTACAGTACAGGAGTTTATCTGAGGCTCCCCTATTAAACTGGGAAAAGGCAGCTTTATATTGCTATGCAAGCTCTGAACATCTGGTCTAGTTTCAGTTTGGAAGTTGTAGTTGCTTACCAGCAAGGCCTCAAGTTGAAGATTTTTTTAAGTGAGTTTTTCCATAAAAAACTTTGTGTGATCCCAGTCAATTAGAATTAATTTCTGCTTTTTCATGTCTTAACAGCTACAAGCTCAGTCCCCGTTTGACTGCTCTGATCCTGATCAGCACCTTTACTTCATGGTCCTCATCCTCCCTCGTACATTAAATAAAGCACCTTACTGGAGGTGAGGTGTTCAAGGCCAGGCTGGGCTTGGAGCAGTCTGGCCTGGTGGAAGGTGTTTGTGCCCATGGCTGGAGGGTGGGAATGATTTGATCTTTCAGGTCCCTTCCAACCCAGCCCGACCCATTTTCTGATTCTGTGATCTCTGGTCTCACAGCAGAAATGTGAAATTGTGTCAAGCCCATGGAGTGGTTTGAGTCAATGAGCTGAGTTAATGTTGTTGAATAGATTGAGGCCACACTGTTCTACACTGGACATGCAATTTTGGTTTGATACTAACTCCAAGCCTCAGTTTCCAGCAGAGTTGACTTACCTTTCACTAGCTTGGGGGTAATTCAGGCAGGGCTCTACAGAGAGTTTTGCCTGGTCAGACTCTAGACAGATATAACAGGGTTTCAAGCCAGAAATGGAGAATTCTGTCCAAGAGCTTGGAACTGAAAAAGCGTTTTCAAGTCGAGAAATTAACAACTTTTTTTTTAAAAAAAACATGCTATTGTTGAGTGCACCATAAGCTTGTAAAGGCAGATGACCCCAGCATGGCCAGAGGATTCAGTAGTGTGGGGTTCTTGTCCCTGGAGTGGTTGGAAATGCCTGGCCTGGAGCAGAAGCTGCTATCCAGCTGAGCGCTCTCACCCCAGACACTGCAGCTGAGCCAGCATGAGCCGAGCTCACAAACCTGCCATTCCAATTAAGTCAATCCATCTCCTGCCAGCAGAACTGAATTTGGGAGGGCCACGTGTGGGTCTGAGGTGAGGAAGGAAGTTACAGTAACGTTTAGAGTAGTATGTTCCAAGAGTGCCCTGCTCAGCCGGCGTGGCTGAAGCTGGCAGAGGATTTCTCTGCACAAGCGAGGCAGCTTTGTGATGATGTTGATTCTCCAAGGTCACGGAACAGGTTGGTTTACTTTGACTGGAACATGCAGCAGTTTTTCTTCCATGTTTGTTTAATCCATCCAGCATGATTAGGGAGATCAATTAAAAGACAAGAGAGCTTAATGCTGTTCAGGGATTACCAGAAGCTCCACATTAAAGGGAAGGAAAACAAACCAGTCAGTACAGTGAAAAAGCCCTTGAAATTGAGGAGGGGTGTCCTCAGTAGACCTGGTGAGATGAGAATTCTGAAAATGCAGTTTTTAAGGCACTTGAGCTCTTCCTTCCTCAGGGTCAGTTTTTCTTAAATCTTTCCCAGTGGATGTTTGTTCTCATAAGGAGTCCTTCCCTGTCCTTCATTGTCCTTAGTTAAACCTTACAACTAACATCTAAAATTTCCTTTCCAGATTTAAATTCCTTTTCCTTTCTCAGTAGCCATAAGAACAGATGAATTTTTCCACAAAGAACTTTGTGATATTTAAAGCAGGTGTTGTCTTTCTTCTTTTTTCTCTATTTTTGCTAGGCAGAGGGAAAACAAACCAAACAAACCCTGGTTTTCCAGTCAGTCTCCCTTTTCTAGATCATGTTTTATAAACCTCTGATTATGTCTGTTTCTCTTTTGTCTGCTGCTTGTTTTGGTTTCTCTTCCTTGGTTCTCCAGTGCAGTACTGAAAACTGAGCACCACTTTATGAGTCATGAGGGACAGCTTTTACATCAGAGATTTGGGATAGGATGAGGCTCTCACACTTGCCTTAACATCATATATCATCTTACCCCGTGTCTGTACATGCTGTTCTCATTTTGCTGTAGCTGGTATAAAAGTCAGCAGAACCAAAGCTGGCTAAGGAACAGTACAAAATAAATAAGTGGAGAAATCTTTCAAATGTCTCCTTACTCTTTCTGTTAGGTTCAGGGGGAAATGGTTGTCAGATTTTACTCAAATCTATTTCTTTGCTTTAAGCAAATAATGTAGACTACTGTTTAAACACACCTCTTTATAACTGCTTGGAATTTTTAGCTTGGTATCTGAGCCTTAAAATTTTATGAAGCTTGAACTGAAATTATATGCAGTTGTTGGCACTAATGCAGCAGTCAGCGATTTTTAATAAATAGGATTTGTTACAAAAGCTGAGACCTCCTTTTGACCTTTTTGTAGTAGGTCCTAAAATTTTGTAGTTGGGAGGGAGGGGAAAAGGTGGTGAGTGTTCACATTTCTCCATAAGCAGAGAAGGAAGAAAGGACTGTTATTTCTGGGTTTAGATACTTGAGAGGCTTTTTTCTTTTCTTTTTCTTGTTTTTTTTCTTCTTACAGCAGTGAGGCCTATGATAATCCAAGATGGACAAGGAGCTGAGTAAAAAGCAGTATAGCAGCATACAGCCTAAAGAGCTCTAGTAGTTAAAGAGTCCAGTATGCAGACCAACTCAGAAATATTAAGTCCAATTCTTATTGTCTGAAAATTTCAAGAGTGCTTAAATAGTCAGGGTCTGACACTGTAATAAATATTAGCCTTGAACTGTCTTTGTTAAAAGCTTCAAATTTAAAAATGCTTTACTATATCTAACACTTTAAGGCAGTACACACTTAGGGTGGGATTGATCTACCTGATCTCACGTAATAACAGTGTCTGAACAAGGAGTTTGTGCTCCCATCAGTCAGTGAAGAGCCCTTCAGTGGAGTATTTAATCTTGTCCCAAGGCCCTGGAACAGATGAGCCATTCCCTGGAGTTGCCAGTTTCTCTCCTGAGGACAGGAAGCTCAGATGTTGGTATCTAAAGCCAAGCAAAGGGAATCCCAACTGAAGAGTGTAAAAGTGGGAGACCAAGCCTGTACTGCCTCTGCTGCTGGTGATACTTGGAACATGGGGATAATCCAAGGCTTGTGACCACACTGATCCAGTCCCTTTTCTGTATGGTGGGGATAGTGCTGGTAACTGTATTTATGCCCTCAGGTACTCAGTGTTTAGCATTTTATTAGAAAATTAGGTTGTTGAGAGATCACAGAATCACAGAATGGTTTGGCTTGAGGGGCTCTTAAAGCTCAGCTTGTTCCAACCCCTTGCCATGGGCAGGGACACCTTCCACCAGAGCAGGCTGCCCAAAGCTCCATCCAGCCTGACCTTGGACACTTCCAGGGATGGGACAGCCACATCTCTGGGCAGCCTGTGCCAGGGCCTCACCACCCTCACAGTAAAGAATAAGATCTTCACTGAGGATGACACAACAGTGAAACTTTTCTAAATGGTCTTTTTTAGCCTGCTCTGAAGAGTGACATTGTGATGGGAGTTTCATTTCACACCAGCCCTACTCTGTGTTGTCTGTAATGCTGGGAGCAACATGGACAATTGATCTTTGTTACATTAGGCCTCTGTTGCAAACAAAATTCTGTTTGCTGTTGCATCCATCTATTCCATGA
The DNA here is from genome assembly GCA_024734555.1 of Trochalopteron elliotii. Taxonomy (NCBI): domain Eukaryota; kingdom Metazoa; phylum Chordata; class Aves; order Passeriformes; family Leiothrichidae; genus Trochalopteron; species Trochalopteron elliotii. The sequence continues at coordinate 1,426,451 of JANPWX010006184.1, forward strand.
TCTCTAAATGTCAGTGGTGCTCAGCACACATTTTTCATCCAAGAAACAGTAATTGGAAAATAGTTCATTGACCGCACAGCTGTATTTGTTGTTGCAGTAATAGCATATTATTTACCAATGAAGACATTTAAAGCTTTCATACTTTTCCATCAGAGAGTATCCTCACAAATCCCTAATCTATTTATTTAATTTTCTCTAGATTTATATAAATATTGAAAAAGAGGCGCCTTTCTGTATGCTTAAAGCACCTTGGGCATAGCTGAAGTCTGCATTGCAAACAGAGTTTGAAAAGCGTAGCAGTCTGCATCCCTCTCCCCAGGAGCAAACTAGACAGCTCAGAAAGTCAAATTTCTCTTTCACTCACCCATTAACAGTTTGCTCCCTTGACCATTCACTTTGTTTATCTCTGCACCACCAACTAAAACTGTTCTAAATGAGTGAGTAAATTGTTAAGGAGTAGGAAGGCACGTTACAGAAACCTGCAGCTGTGTAACAGAGAGTACCTCAGTACAGTTGGAGGGCTGGAAGGCTGATGAAATGCACTTTGCAGTAGCTTGGTGTGTAAGACTGTGATGGCTGACTGTAGTTATCATTGTGCAGGGCAGATCCCTCTTCAGTAGTTCCTTCCCAAAGGAGTTCTGTTTCATTGGTAATAAATGATATATTGGGTAATTGTAGCAATGAAAAGATGCTGCATTTTGGTTGATTATTGGTAATTTATTTGTATGTGAGAATGTTCACCAGCAAACCTTTTTAAAGAAACAAGGCAAGGATTGGTGACTCAGAGACTGTGGTTGAGTCAGTCTTTTATATTTTAACACTTGATAAAATTTCATGTTATATTTCATGTCCTATATTAGTAGATCATTAAGTGTGGCAAAAATCAAAATTTGAGAAGTTTGATTCCTTTTCGCTTGAGCTTGGCATTCTTCACACAGTCCTTTCTAAAAAAAAGGATTTTTTTTTGTTTTGTTTTGTTTTGTTGTTTTTGTTTTTTTAAGGAAGTAGCCTTAAAAAAGCCACCTCAAGGAACTTTATGTCCCTGTTCAGAGATGTGAGCTGTTGCACCTCTCCACAGTTGTGCTCAGTGGTGGATGCCTGTGTCCTTTCTTGGACATAGGATCATAGGATGGCCTGGGCTAGAAGGGACTGTAAACATCATCTCATTCCAACCTGTGCCATGGGCCAGGGACACCTTCCACTATCCCAGGTTGCTCCAAGTCCTGTCCAGCCTAAACTTGAACACTTTGAGGGATAGGGTAGCCACAGCTTCTCTGAGCAACCTCTGCCGGAGCTGCACCACCCTCATGGGGAACAATTTCTTCCAAATATTTAATGTAATCTAATCTTCATCTTTAGGCCATTTGTGATTGGGATTCAGTGTTAAAGATTTCTTTGATCCTTTCTTCCAGGCGCTAAAAATTCTGATGGCTATTTCATTCTTTTAGTGCTCATTTAATTTTACCCCAGGTGGAAAAATGCACAAAGACTTCTATTACCTTTGGTATTTATAAATGTTTTATACAATATTTACAACATGTTAACACAAATACGTTCAATTACATTAACACAAATGTGTTCGTGTGCGTTGTGTCTCAGTTGACAGAATTTTGTAATTTGTGTCATTGTCTGTTTATGGATTTTGTCTGGATTACGATTTTAGAGATGTATTATGTCTATTATAAAGATTTTAAGTCTAGGTTGTTGTAAAATGTGTAAAATTATTATTTTAATAGAAATCAAAGAATTTGATCAACTTAACACAATTCCACAGATATACTTTTACTTTTTTTTTCAACTCTTGACTTTTGAGTTCCGGGTAACTAAAACAACTCTTGGGTTCCTTCTGGCAGATCAACAGAGGCCACATGACCACTGAAGCCAAGAGGGCTGCCAAGATGGAGAAGAAGCTGAAGATCCTCCTTGGTGGTTACCAGTCTCGGGCCATGGGGCTGATCAAGCAGCTGAACGACCTGTGGGACCAGATCGAGCAGGCGCACCTGGAGCTGCGCACCTTCGAGGAGCTGAAGAAACACGAGGACGCCGCCATCCCTCGGAGGCTGGAGGTGAGGACCCAAAACCCAGCACCTGAGCTCACACACAGGCACCTCATGGAAAAGATGTTTATACAAGGCACGAGCTCCGAGCCTCACAGCCTGAGCTGGTGTCGAGTTTTTTATGTTCTCTTAAAATCATACTTTTGGCTGTTACCAGATTTCATCTGTCTTTTACTTCAGTATCAAAGGTTCTGTGATGCACATATTAGAGGCTGGGACTAATCTGGAAGTGTGTTCTCTAGGTTTGGGGTTTTTTTTATTTCCTGGTGTGGTTTATTTTATAAGTCTTCTGCAATGTGTATCAGCACAAGTTCCATCTCTCTCTTGATTTGGTTTATTTCGGTTTTAATTACTATTAGAACTTTGGGTAAATGTAGAACTTTTCTAAAATCTTCTTCCTTATAAGTCGGTGGACTAAATGCTGGTATGTACCTGAAATCACTGCCTTGGAGCCACTTTTCTTAGTTTAAGGATTTCCAGGATATTCTCCTTTTCAGCTAATGAGACAGCCTTTAATCAAGACTCAGTCCTAGGTTTGAGGCAGTGCCAGCCTTTCTTTCCAAGGAATAAGTGTTCACCTGAGCATAATTTTTATTGTAATGTGTTTTTCCTCCAGAACAGAGGCTTCCATTGAGGCTTAGATATTCTCAAACACTTGCTATAAAAAAGATAAAATGCATCAGTTCTTAAAACTGATTTTGTGAAAATGATTTAGAAATGCTGATAGATGTGTCTGCAAACTTAGATGTGATTCATTGATTTAGTGAAAGATAACAGTTAAAACATATTAAATCACTTGATAGCTGCTAATAGCACCTGTTTTTAGTAAATGGCAAAGTTCCAATTTGAAATCTCTCATTTTGAAACATTTGATCTTAGCTGCTGTCAAAAACAGGGTGAGCTACCTGACGTTTGAAGTAAGATAACTGTCATCCTTGACACTTTAAATCCACTGCTCTTGTTTTACATTTATATTTAAAGTAACTAATTTCAGTAATGTTCTGACTTGATTCTGAGCTCTTCCTCTGGAGGAACTAAAATACAACCTTTGGTAACGGTCTTCATGGGTGTGACTAGTGGACAACTGCCTGGTTGTTTATTGATGTTTTCCTTACAGTGTCTGAAGGAAGATGTGCAGCGACAGCAGGAGAGAGAAAAGGAGCTCCAGCAGAGATTTGCTGACTTCATGTTGGATAAAGAGACTTTTCAAGCAAAGTATTAAAGCACAAAATTTCATCTGTCACTGATGTAACATTTCTGAAGTGTGCAGATACTTCTCTAGCAGCTTTTGCCAGCAGTTGCAGAAATCAAATGTAGTCTGCTGTTTCCATCTTGTCAAGTTTTGTTCCTTCAGTGGACTACTCCAGATGCTCTGGTATGAATAGCTCTGGCCAGTGTTAAAAATGTGATTGAAATGTCCAGAATTTTACTGAAAGAAAAGAAAAGAAAAATCACTGGTATGATTTTAGCCATGTCTTCATTTGCTAGGGTTATCACGTTATTCCTAGTGTTTTACCAGTCTTAAAACCTGTAAGATACATGCAGAATAATGTCTTTTGAATAAACCTGGAATGTTTAAAAACAGTGAATTAACACTGTCTGTCTTTTAACTAAAACTGAATCTTCACACATCCCAGCCCTCCTTTGTGTTTCTGGTCTTCCCTTCCTCCTGCTGCTGCCGCCTTTATTTTTCATGATTAATTTGTAATAGGAATTACCTGTGCAGGAGAGTTGTTGTCCAGGTAACAAATACCATGTTCCCAACTCTTCTCTGTGCCTATGAATAAACACTCACAGCTTTATCAATGTGCTCTAATTGTCATACTGGCATAATCTCCCCATCCTGGAACTGTGATAGGAATAAGTTTTATAAAGACACCCAGCATGGCCTAACACAGCCATAGATTTCAGCAGAAAATGTACTATTAAATTTTCTGAGTATTAATTTTTTATAAATCATCTGCTTTGTTGCCCATGGTGTGGGATGGGAAAGAAGCTCTGTGTTTGCTCCTCTTCTTATTTCACCATATCTCAACAGGATTTAATTGTCTCTCTGCTTTGTCCTGAAGGGTAAGGATGGAATTAGGGAAAGGCAGGAATGTGCCTACACTTTGGATCTTTTGGCTTATGGAAAGGCACAGGGAAAAAAGCAAAACTCTTGTTAGCTGCACAAAATTCAGCAATTAAATACATCCAGTAACAGGCATCGTGCAAATTTGCTTGGCTATATTTGAAATTTAAATGGGGATTTTTGCTGTCTGGAATTATACCAGATTACAGTGTCACTTTACTTAGGTCTTGGGAATGTTACTGGAGAGCACTGTGTCAGGGTTGTGCCTGTGTAGCTCTGTCAGTGCCATCCATGGTGATCAATGATTATCAGATTTTTTTAAATGTAAACTAGGTGAGTCCTGCTGATCACTGACAGGAGTCCGGACACAGCCAACCTTGGAATGTCTTTCCCATTACTCACCAGGACATCATTCTTCTGAAGTATTAATGCAATTATAGGCTACATTCTTCTAGAAATGTGTTAAATATTTAACTAAGCCAGAACACATCTGGAATGAAGTATTAAGCATCAATCTTGTAGCATATGGAGTATTTTAGCTTGGATGGTTATACCCAAAAGGAAAAATCATGGCATATCATGTCAGTTCTTGTGGTTGTGTGGTAGCTGGAGATATTAACAGAGAAACCCTTGTAGGTTTACCAATACCACAAGTACAATTGTTTCCTTTCTTTTTAGGGCTGCAGCAGAGCCTCTTTGATGTGCACTGTATTTTTGACAGCTTTGGAGCTAGACAGGTATTCAAACACTGCCTTAAATTGCTTAAATGACAAATTGAGAAGGACTGATCAATCACAAAAGACTTTTTTTTTTTTCTTGAACTGTGTGCAGTTAACCAGTCATTAATTGCAGCAGGCACAAGGTGGTTGTATTTGAGAAGTACATCCAGGAGGTTTGCTCAGTGTTTCTGCAATAGTTTGTTCACACAACACTTACTCAAGTTCACAGATTTCCCTGTCTTTAGTCAGTTTTTGTCCTGCAGTTTCTATCTCAATTATGAAAGAAAACTAATGAAGTCTCTTTTCTTATTTAGAGCTTGGCTGTGTCCTGCTTTAGCTTTTTATCTGCTCTAGTGCAGCCAGTCATAGATCTGCTGAAATTACCCCAAAAACTTCACACAGGGTACTTTGTGAATTTGTTGGTTTCAGAATGGTGTGAATGGAGCAGCAGAGCCTGGCTAAAACACCCTGAGATCAGTCAGGTGTGGGATCTTAAACTGGAGTGTCTAGGAAGTTTATCCAAGCAAATTTGGATGCTGGTAGGATGCCAGTGCTTCCAGCTGCAGGTGATGATGGAGCTCAGGTTTGCTTGCCAGATCTATTTCTTGGGTATAGTTTATATCCTGAGCAGCACTCCTTGAATCTTTCCAAATGGCTTTGTAGCTAAATGCAGATGTTTGGTGGACACAAGAGTAACCAGCACACCTTGACAACAATTTTTTATTTTAAAGTTCTGAAGTTGGCCATTGATTTGACCTTTCTTTCCAAGAACAGTAATAAGCATAACCATAAACAATGCAAACTCATGAACACTTCACTACAGTGGGGAAGCTCTAACCTGACTCACAGAGGTGGGATGAGGGATGTGCTGTGTGTGTTAACAATTATTTTGAGAATTATTTAACGTTCTCCCCAAGAAATTCCTCCATTTCCATGCAGCATGCCAAGATCTATCTTCAAGCCTTTAAGTAATTTCAGCTGATGATTTTCCTCCCTTCCTGGAATCAGACTTGGCATTTATGTATTGGATCAGTCCTGTAGCTGGAGCCTGCTTCAAAGTCCGTGGAGTTGATAAGGCTGTCATTTACCTCAATTGAGTTGGATTCAGGTACCTGGGAAAGCCAAGGGTCTGAATTGTAACAGCTGGGTGTCTCATCCATACCCAGCAGATAACAGAGATCATGAGCTCGAGGTGAGGGGGAGTCTCCTCGGAGGCACAGGAGGTTCCCTGTGAGAAATCCAACAGAGCTGAAGCCAGCTCTTCCAAACATGGCAAATCTCCAGAGAGATAAGCTCTGTGTAACACTGTAATTAGTCACGGCAGCCAGCAGTGGCCAAGACACACCAGACTTCTCTGGCTGCCTGACAAAGACACTTCCAGCGCCAACAGGAGCATCTTGTCTTTGCCTGTTGCTGCTTGTTTGCCTTTTGCACCCTTGTTTGCTGGGACAAGCATTGGGGCAGCACATTTGGGTTAAAATCCCCTGTACTGGGCAGACATGAGTTGGGCCACATTTCCAGGCAGGAAGTGCAAATGAAGGTAGAAGTGGGGCAAAATAGTGTCCAAAGAGGGGCAATGGAGCTGGGGAAGGGTCTGGAGTGGAGCACTAGGAAGCAGCTGAGGGAGCTGGGGGGGCTCAGCCTGGGGAAAAGGAGGCTCAGGGGGAACCTTCAGGCTCTCCACAACTCCCTGGCAGGAGGGGACAGCCAGGTGGGTGTCAGGCTTTTCTCCCTGGTAACCAGTGATAAGGCAAGAGGAAATAGCCTCAAATTACACCAAGGAGGGCTAAACTGGATATTGGAAAAAATGTCTTCATGGAAAGGATGATCAGGCATTGGAACAGGCTGCACAGGGAAGTGGTGCAGCCACCACCCCTGGAAGTGTTCAAAAACCATGTAGATGTGGTGCTTAGACACATGGGTTAGTGTTTGGCTTGGCAGCGCTGGGTTAATGTTTGGACTTGATGATCTTAGAGGTCTTTTCCGACCTTAACGATTCTTCGATTGCTTCTGTCAGAGGATGTCCCACTTCATTGTCTGCCTGAAGTGAGTGTGAAACATGGGCTGCAGTGCTCCAAGGCCAGTAGCTGACATGAGGTAACTACCCACAATTAGGTCCTCTGACAGACTCAGCTGGATCCATGCCACTGATGAAAACGCTGGAAATTCATTGGTTTTTTGTCATCATGGCCTGAACATAGATTTCTAAATAAAATGCATCAAAACCCATGTTTGAACTTTTGTTTTGGCTGCAGACTTGCTAACAGTATCATAAACCAGTGTGTGAACTTTGGCTTGCCTTCAGTGTCCTCGGTCAGTGATGTTGCTGGAGAAGAGAGATTATTGTGGTCTGGACTTAATCTGCCTCACATTCATCTCTGGAATCCAGCTTGCAGTTATCTTCCATAATGTGGGTTCAAAGCAACACCTGTCTCCCAAGCAGGATTTAAAAGTGGAGTATCAAATAGCATTGCCCCCATTTTCCTAGCTGAGTGAAAAGCACATTGGAAAATAGCCAGATACTCATCTCAAGGCAAAGTGTCCCTGTAACTGATTCCAGACAGTGTGCTCTGCCTTTCCAGGGCTCCAGTTTCTACCTTTCCTTACCAACAAAAAAGACCTACTTCTGCTGATCTTGAAGACTTGCACTGACATTAAGAGTGAGATTAGACCCTGAAAAAGACTTCAAAAGACACATTTGACACATATCTAAGCCAATGCAGCCCTGTATGTCCACTGAGTACACGCAATTGTCTCACACTTTGAAAGTTCCACACTAAGCACTTTTGAGACTTTAATAATTTTGAAGCAAAGGGGAGTAGCTGTGGGTGGAAAAAGAGGAACTTCACTTTTTTGGTTGCATGGAGGCCTTTAGGTGAGTCATCTCCCCACCAGCAAGCCTCATTAGCTTTTTATGTATTTAAATGAGGTGGCTTTAACCAATTCCTGCTGCCTCAGGCAGGACTGTGATGCACACAGTAGGTGAAAAGGTAAAGAAGTGGGTATGAGCAGTGTTCTACATCATCACTTCTGCTGCTGGTGTGATTACTCATAGTGGGTTTGATTGTTTGCCAGTTGTTGGAGGGTGTTGTCTAGGTTTACTGTAATTTATTGAGAGATGCCTTAGTGTCAGGGTTGGAAAAGTCTTGCAAAGGTTTTTCGCAGATCAGATTAGACAGGGTCTGCCTCATTCGATGACTTTCAGGTTTCCAAGTTACAACTGTGGCTCTGATGTGTTTGGATTCCTGAAGGATTCCTCAAAGGAAATGCAAGAACGTCTTTTAGGATCATTTATGTGCATCGAAAGCATTTACTAATTGCGACACAAGGAAACACAGACTATTTTATTATTTATTCACTTCATACATCACATCTTTTGCCAAGTACATGCTACTGGTAAATGCCTCACAGGATCAGACAGATGTGTGTGTTAGGTTCCTCTCTTCTCCTCCCAGGACAGAAATGTGGGCTCTATTTTGTATAATTAACAGGCCAGTAGCATGTTTAAGTGTGTTATGCAGCTTAGGTGAGACTGTGTCCCCAGTGAATTCGATGGGAGATTTGGCATCAGCTTCAATGGAGCTGAGATTTCCCTTCCTCTCCTCTCCTGTCTGTATTTGATGAACCTTTCTGTCAAGAGAAGAAAAAGATCCTCTTTTGAAAAATAGTCATGAATACTTAATAAAGCTGAATGAGCCAGCCAGGATTACGTTTTTAGCTCTATAGCCAGCAAAATCTATTCCAGAACTAATTCTGATTAAAAGAATCCACTAGTTGAACCTCAGACACAAAGGCACCCCTGAAGTAATTCAACTGTATGATATATTTGTTTTTTTAGAATCTAATTATTGCATTGATCTTTGTAATATCTGGCTCTTGTGTAAAACATTGATTTCAAAGCTGTCTCTCTCTTATCTATAATTGTTCATGAATTATCTTAGGGCTTGGGCAGGACCATCACTGTAACTATGTCTTAAAAAAAGAGTGAGTTTACTGACCACATTAATTAAACTCCATGGCAGACCATAAAATAACTACAAATAAAAGTTAAATTATTCCTTAGATTCTGTTCCCCCACTTTTTTTCTTAGTTCTGACTCAACCAAATCAATCTCTAGCACAGAACAGGCTTATCCCTCCTTGGTCTATGCCCCTGCCAAGTGCTTCCAAGGGTCTGGGAAGAGATAGGGTCTTTCATTAGAAAGGTGGAGAGCACAGATATTTAACTCTGAAACTCACGTCCCTGTTCCAGCTGGTTTATTCAAAGATATTCTCCTTCCAACTGCTGCTTCTACATCCTTAGCTCATCCTGGCTCCAGCAGTGACTTTGAGGGTTTTTGTTCCCCATTTTGCTGGTGCTTTAGTCAAAAAGAGACAGTGCTGGTCATCTTGCTTCAAGTTTAGAGGAAAACAAGCCAAGACCAGGAACAGCAGTTTGGTGGGAACACCCAGGAGGTGTTCTCACCCCACATAATAAATGGTTGGTCATTGCTTTAGAGGCCCCTGAGCAATTTTTGTCCCCGTTGTAGCAGATGTTTAGTCACACAACTGTGTCATTTTGCTATGACAAAGTACCTTTCCAGGGGATAGGCCAAACCTTCCTCCCTGTCCGTGACTGGAAGTTCTGGACCTTTGGTCACACTTTTGACAGTCCCAGAGATCAACCCCCCAGCATCACTGTGTTACCTGGAAAGTACCCAGATTCTGGTGGAGGCAGAATTTTTTGGCTCTGGCTTTCTTGCCTGGTCCCTAGAGAGGAAGATGGGAGTATCTGGCCACTTTCTACCTCATGGAAAGATTATACAGCAGGAAAAAATTGTATTCTATGTATTTCATGTTTGCTATAGCACATCCTGTGGATAGAATCATAGAATCATTAAGGCTGGAAAAGACCTCTGAGATCATCAAGCCCAACTGTCAAACCCACACCACAATCATGTTCACCACTAAACCATGTCCCACAGTGCCACATCCACACAATTTTTGAACACTTCCAGGGATGGTGACTCCTCCACTTCCCTAGGCAGCCTGTTCCAGTGTTTGACCACCCTTTCTATGAAGAAATTTTTCCAAATGTCTAATCTAAGCCTCCCCTGTTGCAAGTTGAGGCCATTTTATTCTGTCATTCTTAATAATGGCAATGTTACCAAAGTCCAGGGAAAAAAAAAAAAGGGGGTCCTTGAACCTACAATCAATATAAAATATCCCACCTAATCCTAAATCACATTAAGCTGGCGGTGGACTTAATTATGTGGGTGAGGATAGAACAGTGAATTAGATTTCCTAGCATGTCCTGTAATGTGTTGTTAGCAGCAAAACAACCCCTCCAGCTCTGAATTTAACTTCCTTTCATTGCAGATGCCTTTTGGTTAACAGCAAAGATCTGATTTAATTTTACAGCTACCCGGTGACCACAGGACGGGGATTGTGCATCAGCAGAGAATGCACGGACGTCTGCCTGCCTCCCCTTCTTCCAGCAGGAATGAGGCATGGCAGGAGCACAGCCAAGCCCATGTGGCTGTGACTGTAATTGAAAAAACTGCTGAATCAGCCAGAAGGACAAGGGTTCACAGAGGAACTTGGGCCAGGCAGACACATGTCCTTGGAAGCACCAAGCAAAAAGTGACCACAAATTGCAGCGTGGCCAGGAGAGGTTGAGAGATGTCAGCTGGGTGGGAGCCACCCTCCTACCTATGAGGACAGTGGTTTACATCTTCCTCTGAAGAGGAAGAGGAGGGGCAGGCACTGATCTCCTCACTGGTGACCAGTGACAGGACGTGAGGGAATGGCCTGAAGTTGTGTCAGGGCAGGTTTAGGTTGGATATTAGGAGAAGGTTCCTCACTCAGAGGGTGGTTGGGCACTGAACAGGCTCCCCAGGGATGTGGTCACAGCACCAAACCTGGCAGAACTCAAGGGGCTTTTGGACAACACTCTCAGGCACAGGGTGGACTCCAAACCCAGACTCAGGCAACTGCTTCAGAAGGCAGCATGGATCAGCCTTTCCCCACCAACCCCTCTGGATTGAGGAGCAAGAGCCTGGGAACAGCTGCACAGCGGCTGAGAGCCTGTCACAGCACACAGCTGGAAGCAGTTTTCCTGCAGAGAGAGCCTGAGCACAGCTTCCAAGCCCCAGGGTGGAAGGAGGATACTGCAGGGAAGTGGGGCAAGGCACAGGAAGGGAGGGAGACAAGAAGCTCTAATGAAGTGCACACACGTGCATGTGTGAAGGAATGACCTGACACGCAAGACGTGTGCCAGCAAAATTTAAAAAAATCATAAAAAGTGAGTCCTGATACTTCTCTGCTCATGTAACAGATGCAGGGCTGACCTCAGATGCCTTCTGTCTGGCATCACCATGCTCCCAGAGATGATGGGACTCAGGTGATGTGTTTGGTCTTTGGCCATCTCTGCCTCAACTCCTCAACAGAGAACTTGGCCCAATAAAAAACATGGGAAGGGACAGGCACAGCTGGAAGAGAATCATCGTTCTCACAACTCTGTGCTGCTAAGCAGTGCCTGGACCAGGAGCTGCTCAATTTTGCACTGTAGCAACAAGGCACTCAACTCCTCTTCATCCTTTCCCAGGCCAGACAGACAAGAGCACTTCAAGGAAGAGGTTGGGAGACTTTCAGTCAGATTTGTCTTTGCTTATTATATCCAGTCACTATTAAATGAAAAATATCTGAGCAGTCCTCAGGCCTGGGTGTGGAGTCCAGAGCTGCTCCCTGCTTGCTGGCTGTACCTCTGAGGTCACAGGGGACTCTGTTCAGGGCATGGCCACGTCTGGAGTAGCTGAGGTCACTTGGTCTGCTCAGCCCTGGGAAGTGGAGACTGAGGGGAGACCTCACTGCAGTTATCACTTCCTCATGAGGAGAAGAGGAGGGGCAGGCACTGATCTCTTCTCTGTGGTGATCATTGACAGGACCCCAAGGGAATGGCCTGAAGCCGAGATAGGGGAGATTTAGGTTGGACATTAGGAAAAGTTTTTTCACCCAGAGGGTGACTGGGCACTGAACAGGCTCCCCAGGGCAGTGGTCACAGCACCAAACCTGACAGAGCTCAAGGAGCATTTGGACAATGCTCTCAGGCACAGGATGGGACTGTTGGGTTTTTCCTGTGCAGAGACAAAAGCTGGACTCAATGATCCTTGTGGGCCCCTTTGAACTCCAGATATTCTATAATTCTATGATTCTATGATTCTGTGATTCTATGATCTGTGTAGGAAATTAAACTGCAGCTATCCCTGTCTTTTGCATGGATTATGTCCATGACCTTATTAAACTTGTTCTTCCAGGATGATAACTATGTCAGAAATTTGCCCTGGCCCCTGCTAACATCTGAGGAAAGCCTAGGAATCCATGCTGCAAAGGGAGCACACAACACAGACCCTGGATCAAGCACACTGATGACATGCATATGTCATGCTTATGTATTTCATGCTTATTATAGCACATCCTGTGGATTTTTATGAAATCATAGAATCATTAAGGTTGGAAAAGACCTCTAAGATCATCAAGTCCAACCGTCAACCCAGCACCACAATCATGTTCACCACTAAACCACGTCCCTAAGTGCCAGTTCCACACAATTTCTGAACACTTCCAGGGATGGTGGCCACACCACTGCCCTGGGCAGCCTGTTCCAGTGCCTGACCACCCTTTCTATGAAGAAATTTTTCCAAAGGTCTAATCTAAACCTCCTGCGGTGCAGCTTGAAGCCATTTCCTCTTGTCTTGTCCCTTGTTCCCTGGGCGCAGAGCCCAACTCCCACCTGGCTGTCCCCTCCTGTCAGGGAGTTGTGCAGAGCCAGAAGGTTCCCCCTGAGCCTCCTTTTCCCCAGGCTGAGCCCCCCCAGCTCCCTCAGCTGCTCCTCCTCATATTTGTGCTCCAGACCCTTCCCCAGCTCTGTTCCCTTCTCTGGACACGCTCCAGCCCCTCAATGTCTCTCCTGTCATGAAGGGCCCAAAACTGGGCCCAGGATTTGAAGTGTGGCCTCACTCCACAGCCTGCAGCAGTTCAGCATCCCCTGAACCACATCTGTGTGTCCCTAAAGGCAGTGCCAGGCATTGGCTTCCCCAGCTGTGCAAACACCTCAGAGGGACTAAAGATAGTGTCAGGCCATCTCTCAAAATCACATCTCTTCTTCTAGGCTGAGGCTAGAAAATGGCAAATAGGATGCAGGATTTGGCTTCACAGTGTTCACTGTTGTCATGAGTCATGAGTTATTTTTATCTTTTCTGTAACAGAACAAATGGCTGCAGTAATTAATCTCTGTCTGTTCTGACAATGGCCTGGCCAAAACACATGATGTTTTTGCAGACAGTGCAAGAAGAGAAGCACAAAAACATAATGTGTGTGAGTCGATATTTTAAATATTTTCCTTAGGTTTGCTTTTCTACATGCTTTAAAATATGCTTATGTACTGCATTTCAATGTATTAAATAAAGTTAAAAAGAGCAACAAGTGCTGTTGCACAGGTTAGCTCCACAGATATAAATCTCTGTTTTAAAGCTCAACCACATGTGAAACAAGATCTAATCAAATCATGGCAACGGCAAAATTAATTTGAGTCTTTTCAAGGGGATCCAATCCCAGTGGAGGGTTTTACTCTGCCAAGCTCCTTCCAACTTTATTGGATGATAATTATTTCTGTAGAAAGAAATGTTGCAATCAAACACTCCTCCAACAGTACTTTTGTTTTCTGCAGAGCTGGTTGAGCAATTAAAAGATTTATTAGTGGAGAATGTATTAATGAGGAATTTGTGGAGAAACAACCAAAAAAACCAGTGAGTGGAATTTCCACAAAATATCTCCAGGGTGTGAGTTTGCCAAGCACACAGTTTGCAGATGCCCAGCACTCCCTGTAGAGTAACAATCATACCCCAAACTCTGTAAACAAGTATTTTTGCCACCCAGAATCCCTAAGGGGGAATACCAGTTTACAGTATTATCACAGAATCACAGAATGGTTTCAGCTGGAATGGACCTTAAAAATATCTCATTCCAACCCCTGCCATGAGCAGGGACACCTTCCACTACCCCAGGTTGCTCCAAGCCCTGTCCAACCTGGCCTTGAATAATCCAGATCTACAGACCCCAATTCATCTCTGAGCCCAGAGGAGCAAGCACTCCATTGCCTGAGTTCAGGCTGCCCCTAATTGTTGGCTGAACTAAAAAACTGCTCATCCCGTAAGTGTAAATTATGGTTTCTTGTCCCTTCCTATGAAGCTCCATGTTTTCATGGTCAAGTGGATATGAGCCAGACAAGCCTTACACAGATTTACACAAACACATACTGAAACAAGAAATATCCATTTTCCATACCCATTACTATAATACATTCATGTACTATCTGAACAGTCCTGCCATCCTCCTATTTAATGGAGTTTTCCTTGCCATAATCCATGGGAAAAGGCAATAATTAGGCTTGTCCTTAATCACTCGAAGCCTGTTGCCCAATAGGACACTTGTATAATACCATCATTTTTGAGATCTCAGGGAAAAAATCCTCCAAGTTTCTTATAGCAGCAAATGTGCTGCTTTTGTGTCCTTCAGACTTTGTAGAAGTGAGAGCAAAGCTTGTTTACATCATTAATTAAGCCTTTCATTTTAGTTTATCAAATCAAATAATATTTTCTGAAGCTGTCTTTTTTCCCCACCTATGGGGAAAAAAATTCAGGCTACATATCCAAGTTGTTCCAGTGCTGGGGTATCTGCATTTGTGTTGAAGATAAACAGTGACAAAATTTCTCTTCTTTCCAGTTTACAGAGAGTTTGGACTGATGTATTTTCTGGAGTTGCATGGAACTGATGTGTTTGATAGACTTCAGGGGATATTTTTGAACAGTTAAAGGAAAATACACAAGTATTTCCTGAATTTGTTTCTTCTTATCCCATAGTTTACATGAACTGTTCAGCAAAGGGAAGCAAAAGCTGAGCTTCAACCAAACCCAGACCAAAGCAGAGCTTCTGGTAGAAACCATGTTGGGATTAAATGATTTCCTTTGGTTTCCATCCAAAACCAAGCTGAATGTGGATTTCTGGGTTGAGTTTCACTTTGAATTTTTGGTTTTATTCGGTTATGAAGAATTAAGTGAAACTTGGGAGGTTCAAACCCTCATTGAATGATCCTGAAAAACGATCTGCAAAACCCCTTGCTATGGAGTCCAATTTCATACCTTTGATCTCTGTGGATGCTGGGAGCAGCACCAGTGTCTCTTCCAACCTATAAAAACCAGAGATTTTTTATAAGTGAAGCCACTACTTTTTTTTTTTTTTATGTAGAGACTTAGCTTTTCAAGAGACAATATCCAATACCAGTTATCACCCTGGGCCAGCTGGAAAGCAGGAAATCCCAGAATTTGTCCTTGACCCTGACAAGGTCCATCAAAGTCAGTAGGTGCCACCCTGAGCAAGCCAAGAGCCTCCTGAGAAATACAGAGAGGAACACAACTAAGGGTCTTACTGACTTTTTCCCTGGATAGAGGAAAGAATTTAACTTCCTCAGCTCCCAGCTTGTGCTGGAATCACAGGCAGTGCTCTTTGTGCTCCCCATCGTGGTCAGAATGATCCATGAGATCCCATTTAAGTGGTGTAGCTGTCACTGAGCAGCACATCCCACCTGACAGGAGCAGGAGGGCAACCACTGAGCTGGTGGCCATCCAAGTAATGACCATTTTACTTCTCTTTATCTACCCATCTACACTCAGGGGAGTAATCCCATGTGTGCCAGCTTTGGCAGGAGAGATGGTGCAAGAACTTCCTGCCCCACCATTTTGAATCTTCATAGCTGGTTTTTTAATGGGAGTAATTTCCATGATCTGACTTCAATCCTGACCCACAGAAGGTGGTATGATGAAATTGGGGATGGGGCAATTGCATCTCAGGTTGAGAATCTTTTGGGGAAGAAGAAGCCTTTGAAGCAACTGTCTCTCCCAAAAATACCCTCAGGTACTCCCGTTGGACCCTCCTTGTGGATGTGTGACATATGTCTCCTGGTTAAGTCATCTTTATGGAGCACGTATTTCCTGCTCCCTCATGTTTTTATTTTCTTCTCCCCCTTCAAATACTTCCTGCCTTTGGCTGTCTGTGACTGAACTCCCTGGAGCCTTAACAGTCTTGGAATCTCTCCACTCCTATAACTTGATTTTACTATTTAGGAGAAAGTTTGATTCATCCCTCCCAAACCAGAAAGAGAATAAAGGGGAGGAAAAAAATCCTGTTCACCCACCAGCAAAGGAGCAAGATACAAAAAGACAAGATTATTCTCATTCAGCTATTCCTGGCTTTGGAGTGCATTTCATTTCACTGTCTGCACAGGCCTTTGTAGCCACCATCTGATTGAACATTACTTATACTGCATATTATAGGCACTAATGAGAAAATGATTCTAAATTGCCCCTAGGGATGGTTATGATTAAACTATTTGCTTTTGCTTCCTCTAGTAAATTAAAGCAACCAAAAGAAAGAGAGGGAAGAAAAAAAAAAAAAGGCTTAATCTGGAAAGCAGTCAGAATAACGGCTTGGTAAAGTTTCTGAATTCCTAGGAACATTTTTGCCCCTAACCTGGCCATGGGCTGTGTATTTCATGCTGCAATTTGAAGCTAAAGCTGTGACAAATATGTGACACGGGGAGGCATTTTGGAGGGCTGAGCTGGGCATGATTTTCTGTGATGTCAACCAGCTCGAAGCCCTGATCAGCTTTAATTGCAGCCAACTGAAGCCACTAAACCCCTCTCTGCCACCAAGGAGCTCCTCCAAGGCGTCAGGCGTCTGTCTCTTAAAAAGAGCATTTCAGAGCCTCACAGACCCAGAGCCTCATTCAGACGTTTTATTTAAACTCTTAAATCTTTTGAGCTTGGGATGAATAAACAAGTCCCTGAAATGCAATCCATTCTTGCCGGTCAGGGTTTTGCAAGTGTTTTTTTCGCAGGGAAGAAACAAAATGTCATTTGTGTTTCCTTTGGCCATTTTGAGCCCAGTGGGGTTTGGGGAGCTGGGAGCCACTTTCCATTAGATGTGCCTGGGCCTGTGTGTGCTCATGCACGGGGACCTCAGTGGGACTTTTATCCATGATCATCCACGGCTGTTGAATTACCTGATGGATTAATTAAATGTATGAAAACTCTGTGGGGCGAATTGCCAGGTCACACAGCTTCTGCTTAAGCACTGGTTAAAATATTGGCACTGGTGGGCCCCAAACAGGAGCCCACGCCTCTCTGGTGGTCCCCAAGTC
This sequence comes from Trochalopteron elliotii, assembly GCA_024734555.1. Classification (NCBI taxonomy): domain Eukaryota; kingdom Metazoa; phylum Chordata; class Aves; order Passeriformes; family Leiothrichidae; genus Trochalopteron; species Trochalopteron elliotii. The sequence goes on from JANPWX010006184.1 coordinate 1,443,532, forward strand.
TCTGCAAGGTGGTCCCCATCATCTTCACACTCTCTAACCCAGGCAATCTCACTTCCATCATCCAACCCAACACATTGGAGCCAATTGCTCCTCGTGGTTTGTGGGGTTGGTACCAGTGACCAGGAAAAATCCTGAGCTGACCTGTCTGCCAACACCCCAACGCACTTCAGATTCTGTGCTACAAACTGAGATGTGCACAGCCCCTGCAGATGCCTTGGGGGTTCCTCAAAAGATAACAAAGTGTAGAGCTTAGAGACCCAAAATTGATTGAGTTGTTCAACATTGTTGAGTTTTACTTTACAGCTACTAATGATTCTACACCCCAGCTCTCAAGAGTGTGTCCTGGGTTTATTCTCTATATACCACAGGGACATGAAAGAAAATTATTGTGAGATTATCTGGATGATACCCAAGGTCACATGGAGCTTCAATAGTTTGGGATTAGAGGAACCTGTTCTTCCTTTCCTCTGGCCATGAAGAAGGGGTCACTCAGAAATTCAGGTGCAGTTGTCAGCACCAGCAACCATTGAAGCTGGAGGAATTTTGTGGATAAGCTCCATTTTGCTGGGATAATGGAGACAACTTCAGCTCAAATGGTCTCTGAGGTACCAAGCAACATCTTGGCCCAGTGCTTGTGTCAACACAAGCACAAGATGGTCACTGGTATTTGTTCATACAGCTTAATTTGGGGTCACATCACTGTACCCCAATCTGTGCTGAGGTGTCTAATTAATTGGTTCCCTTGAACCAAGACCTTCCTGTCCACATACTATCAGTGGTGAGAGTAGAAAAACCAAACACAGCTTTGAAGGTTTTTTGGGGAGCACAAGTTCCCAGCCTACCTGCTCACAGTAGGCAGGAAGCCTACTTTCCCTTTAGAGGTTCTCTAAGGTGCTCCCCATCAGCTGCCCAAAGAAATGTGGATCATAGTGGCAGAAACATCTCAAATTTTGTCATTAGTTAGATGCCCAAATAAGACAGGATTTGGGCTGCCTGTCTTGCTCCAGTGCTTCATTGGCCCTGAGAGGATGGTGAGACACTGGCACAGGTTGCTCAGAGAAGCTGTGGCTGCCACATCCCTGGAAATGTCCAAGGCCAGGTTGGACAGGGCTTGGAGCGACCTGGGATAGTGGAAGGTGTCTCTGGCCATGGAAGAGGGTTGGAATGAGTTGTCAAGTCCCTTCAACCCGAATCATTTATGGCTCTTGTTTAACATGGACAAGGTCTAATTTTATGTATTTGGCTGATACAGGTATCTGCACCACCAGCTCACCCCTGTGGAGTTTGGACATGTGTGTTTCTGTGCACGAGTGCAGTGGGGTGGAATGAGAGACAAGAGGAGACAAGACTCTTCTGGACATTGTCATAACAGCCCAGAGCTGGCACTTCAAAATCCTATCCCCTTGTACAGAAGGATTGTGACTTTGATGGCAGAAATGCATTTCCAACTGACCCCAGGCTCAAACCTGAAGGCAGAGTGCTCTTTGTTTCCTCCCCACACTGCTCCCTCCCTATAACTGGAAGGTTATGTGTTTCTTAGCTACTGGTCAGACTGGTGGTGCCTGCCAAGAAGCTTTCAGGGAATTTCCTCACTATGTAACAAATTTATGAGTCATATGAAAATCTGGGAAATGATTCAACCAGCTGTCTTTCGTTGACTCAAAGATTTTTACAACACCTCGGTGCCTCATCTTTGATTTGAGCCAGCAGAATGGTTTATTGTAACATCAAATGGTCTTATGTTCACTGGAAGGATGCTTCCTACTACCAAAAAAAAAAAAAAAAAAAAGCTGTAAAACTTTTGAAGGCAGCCTGTCATTAGGTGAGGAATGCACAGAGCAACTGTGGTGATTCACTGTGAACTGATGGATGTGGCTGGATTGCTGCTTCCCTGCAGGATGGCGGCAGAGGTGGCTGTCACTGAGCAGTGTGGCTCAGCTGCAGGTACAGCCTTTCTGCATGGCAGAAATCAGACTTGCAGAAACTTCATTTGGGTTTCAATGACTATTTCAGCAAAATGTAGCAAATCCTGACTGAGCAGCAACACAGCTAAAGCCAGGGAATGTTATTCTTGTTACATAGCCTTTCCAGGTGGGAGAGGCAGGAAGTGGAGCAGGACATTTCATCATCATGTAAGATGCTCACTGTAGGAGGCAGGCACAAAGAACATTCTTTCCATCTTCTTTTTTTTTGGACAAAACCACTCAGAGCTGTTCTTTGCTGTGCTGGAATCACTGGCAGCCCTGAGCAGAGATGCAATGGGCAGCCCCATCTTACAGGCAATCTTGTGCTTTTTAAAAATCATACTGGGAGATAAATCCATGGCCCTAGAGCTAATCAGTGAGTGGGAAGCAGAAGTAGAACATAAGTGATTCTTCCAGTAAGAAGAATCTACAAACAGAAGAAAAACTGGAATTTATTATTACAAAGCTAAACTGACACTCTACATAAAATATCCAAATGAATTTAATTATTAGAACCATGTTTCCAGAATGAGTTTCCATGTCCATGAAAGCAATCCGCCACACAAAGAACTGCTCCCAGTAGCCTCAAATCCTTTGTTTCAGACACTCAATTTCCCTGCCAAAATCATAGAATGATTTGGGTTGGAAGGGACTTTAAAGATCATCCATTTCCAATCCCCTGCCATGGGCAGGAGCACCTTTCACTATCCCAGGTTGCTCCAATCCTCATCCAACCTGGCTTTGAACACTTCCAAGGATGAGGCAACCACAACTTCTGTGGGCAGCCTGTGCCAGGGCCTCTCCATCCTCACAGTAAAGAATTTCTTCCTAATGTCCAAATCTAAATCTACATAAGTACAGCTCAAAGCTATTCAATACAAATGGATGTAGCCAGCAGCTCTGAGCAGAGCTGGAACAAATGCACCTCTCACAGCTGTCACCAGTCACTTTGCAGGTGTAATGTGGCTTACAAATCTCAAAGTGCCTTGTGTCAGCACCTGGAGAATCCACTGTATCAACTGGGGAAGGCAAATAAAATATACTTGAAACAGACAGAACAAGAAAGGGTTCATAGGAGAGCAGTATTACTTTGATTTATTGAGGGTCACAGCCTGTATTCAGTGAACTGAACCACCCTTCTCAGTCCAGGGACTTAATGCTCTACTCTTTGGTATTCAGGTAAGAAGTATAAATCCTGGTCAAAGTTTGCATCCATATTACAGACACAGACTTGCTTGCATGAGACTCCTGTTTCTATCTGTTTCCAAGAGATACAAACCTGGGAATGGTGGAGGATGAGGGAAATAGAAATTCAGGGCGAAGAAAAAGAAATCCTAAATGGTGATATTTTCTCATGACTATTTTCTGGTTGAGAAGTTCCCTTTCATCTTTCCATCCCCTTCCCATTGAGCAGCTTTGTAACTTCCATTTGTAACAGGCAGAGAGTGCAAAAATATCTGACTTCGGGGGATTTGGCAGAGGTTCTGGCCTTGAACCCAGCAGCAGATACAGAACACTTGTAACATTCAAAACAGGCCCTCTTTTTCTTGACCTCTGTGATTTTTATTGCTTATCTGGGTATACATAATCATTTTAAGATGTCTCCCCTTACCATAAAATAACCATGAATTATTTTTAAAAAGGTAGATAATAAACTTCAGAATAACTCTTAAATGTACCCGAGCAGACAAGGGGAATGTGAGGTTGCTGTCATGAAGGACAGCTTCTGGCAACTGATCTGAGGGAGCCACTAATGATTTTAATTAGCTTTTGGAAGCACAATCCACCCATTCTGAAGCCAGTGCCCTGCTGGCAGCGACGACGCTTTGGAAGATCGACAGCATAAAACATTTTCTGTAATGAGGCTTCATACAACTCCATGTGTCAAGCAAGGAGTGATCTGTCTCCAACAGAACAGCAATAGGAAAGCTGTAGCTGGAACATTTTCCAGCTGTGGACTTCCAGCAGGTAACACACGTGCTCCCCTGGGGAATGGGGGATTAATGACCAGGCACCGAGGCCTGGCGCCGTCAGGTGCAAATCCAAAAATCAGATTTTCCTCCTGGCAAATCACTTCGCCTCCTAATTTATTTCATCTAGTTAGGTTACAGGCTTCTCAGAGGGATGGTAATCTCTGACTGCATGTTTGTACAGAGCTTAGGATGTAGTAAGGGATTAATCAGTGTTGGGGCTATCATCCTATGGGAACAGGAACGGTGAAGCAGCAATAAACTGGGGAAAGAAGCAGAAGATGCTGATTCCTTGGAGGTGGTTGGAATAAGGACCAAAGCTGGATCACAGTTCAGCCAGGAACAGGGAATCTCTTCTAGTGAGGAAACTGCAATAGGAAAAGATATTTAAGCTATTGAAAAATAAATTTAAACCTACATGAAAGACCTTTACCTACATGGCTTTAAGATGTAGGAGGATGGATTTAGATTAGATATTAGGAAGAAATTCTTTACTCAGAGACTGGTGAGGCCCTGGCACAGGTTTTCCAGAGAATCTGTGGCTACCCCATCCTTGGAATTGTTCAAAGCCAGGTTGGACAGGGCTTGGAGCAACCTGGGATAGTGGAAGATGTCCCTGCCTGTGGCAGGGGGCTGAAAGAGATGAACCTTCCAGCCTGTCCCAAGCCAAATCATTCATGATTCTATATTCTTGTGCTCAACAGGCAGCAGCTGCTGCCCTCCCAGCTTCTGGAGTATTTGAAGTATTTCAGTAGAGAGAAGGAAGAATCAGTAAATGCTGAGGTGGAGTCATCAAGTATTTTGAGCTCAACATGAATTTATGCTGAGTGATGAAATAATAGATAAGTAGATATTGGACATATTATTTAAAACATATCAGATCAAAGAAAAGAGAGATTGACCAGAATTTTCACTAGAAATGCAAATGAAATCTGGGCTTAGTTTTTTCTACAACTTAGAAAAAGCCTGGGTTCCTTTTATACTTTCTATCATAAATCATCAGTCCCAGAGCACATGTTTAACTACTTTGTTGAATCAGGGTCATTATGAATAAGAGCCTGGCAATGCTCCTCTGTTAATGAGCTTCCAGGAAATGTACAATTGTTTTTAGAAGAAGTCTAATGAAGATGGATTTGTGGATCTCATTTGATGCAGCCAGAAAACCCAAACTCATCAACCAAACAAAAGCATGGGAACAATTTTTTTTTGTGTGTGTGTGTGTATGTGTATGTGTGTGTGTCTCCTTCCAGGAGTGCTGGTGTGTAACGCTTTCAAACTTTCATTGAACTTTACTCTCTCACTCCAGGCAATTATTTTTCCTTGATGTCTGATGTTGAATGATATACGTGCACCTGTGTGATAATGGCTGGTTGGATATATCTGTACTGAGCTGAAAAAACCCAGGACCTCACCTCCACACTTAACCATTTGATTTTTTTTTATGTCTCTGGTACAGATCCCTGTACTAAAAGCTACCGGTGGAGCTTACATTTGTCAGGGGAAATGTGGGTGTTTTATCATACCAGCTGTTTAAAGTCTCCTACAACTTTGCAAACTGCTTTAAGAGCCCCTGCTTTTATCACTGCTCAAACTTCCAAGCAGTCACCAGAACAAAGGAAGGAACAGCTGGGAAGTTTTAAAGGCAGCAATGTTTGCCGTTGCACTCAGGTTTAAGTACAATAATTAATAAAACTTCCCCTCCTCTTCCACCTCATCTCAGTGCACAATCGTTTTGGAACAGGACTTCTCACTGGCCCCTTCTGCTGAGTTTCAGCTGGTGTATTTCCCTTTCCTAAACCAGCAATGTTTATTATTATTATTATTATTATTATTATTATTATTATTATTATTACTATTACTATTACTATTATTATTATTATTATTATTATTATTTTGGCACATCCATATTGCTCTAGTGTCCTGCATCAACCTGCTAAGAGACAGTATGCTTGGGGAAATTTTGTATTAACCAAATGGAAATCTTCTGGAATTTCATTCATCTGAAGGAGAACTGCTGCAGAGGCTCAGGAATACAGCACCTATGGCCAGGAGAGGTGAGGACCACCTCTCTCCACTACAGCCACCAAGGAATTTGGAATCTCACAGGGGTGAATCGTATGGGCTCCACCTACAGAGCTGGGCCTCCAAAGGATGATTTATCCTGGCTGCCTCAGACACTCTCCTAGCATGGGATGAATCATTCCCTGACCCTCTCCCACTCTCTCAACCAACTAGAAAATGATATCTGGCATCAGCCAAGTTGCAGGCAGCCACAATGAGGTCAGGTGAATCCTGTCTAGGCAGTGCAGTGGCATGTCCAGCCTGGTTTTCTGTCAGCCCTTCCATCACTGGATGGTGATGGATGCTCTTCAAGGATGCAAAATAAAGAGCAGCACTGAGATCTGTAGGCATGGAGCTGCACAGTAATAAAGTGTGAAGAAAATTGCTTCCTTCCCCTCTCTGGTGATTAGTGTCGGCTCTGGACTAGGAGCACTGGATTGATGCCTGCTGTAATTTTATCCAAACTGAAGCTGCTGGAGTAGATTCGAGGGGTGGAAATAGTGCTGCTGATCCCTGCAAGATGGAGCTTGGCCCTGTGAAAGGACCCAGAGGCTTGAAACAGTGATTGCAGAGAAACCAAACTGTGGGATTTTAGCAGAAATAGTAAGCATCATGTTTTCACACAGCCCATGCCTGGAGAGGTAGCAGCAGAAAGTACAATTCTGAGTATTTCTCAAGGTCATTTAGAAGTCCTACTTCCCACTTAATACAAATATAGAGATTGAAATGACTGATTTTTTCTTTTCTCTGACAGTTAATGCCAGGATTTGTGGCTTTGGCTCCTAGTTCAGGGCATCCCCATGGCAACTATTCACCATCCCAGCAGGATCCTCTCTGTGGCATGAATTGAGTCCTCCCTCTGACAGGTGAGATGTGTCCTTTAGCTACACCAAAGCACATCCAGTTGTGGTTGCAGCAGGGATCTGCCAGGAGTTGTCCTTGCTCAGAAATGATCTGGTGAGTTCCCCAAGGGGTTCATCTCCCCAAATCCCAGGGCAATGCCATTTGCACCCCGTGGTGACATCCCAAATGCTACTGAAGAGATGGATGTGTGGATGGAGCACAGGACCATGGTCATTCAGCTGAGCATCGTTTCATTGTGGCCACCCAGGGTAGGGACACTTACAGTTATTGGAAAAGAAAACACCAAAGCACCTCAGAAAACACAAGGTACCTGTGTTCCCCAGCAGAGACTTTTCCAAGATAGTGGCAGCAGCACTTCCGACAGACAGAATTTACAAATCATTATTAACCAAACAAAGTTCTTTAAAGAGAGTCACTCCAGGGCACTCTGGCCTGTGTTAAAACAGACTTTTCAAATACATTTATGGACTTAAATAAAACTCATTTCAGAATGCCAGCAAAATTGCCTCCAGGTTGCACTCTGGCTTTGCTACCAGTCTAGTCCTAAAATTATTCACCAGGAAAGGGAAAGATTTTTTTTTTTTTTTCCTAGCTAAAGGGTTCTCGTGTGTGCTGCTCAGCTGTGAGAGTCCTGCCAGAGTGTAGCTGGCCAGATGTGGGTGCCTGAGATTTGATGCAGTGTATAGACCAGATTATTATTACTACTATTATTATTATTATTATTATTATTATTATTATTATTATTATTATTATTTGTATTACAGCCTTGCCTGTAATTTTGCTTAGGTAAAGGATAGCAGTTAGAAATGTTGTAGCAGAGGGACTGAGTCACAGCAAGATCAAGTGGTTTGTCCCGGGACACACAGGAGGTTGGTGGCAGAGCTGGGAATAAACTCAGCTTTCCTAGAACCAAACCAAAGTTTTTAAGTCTTTCTACAACATTTTCAAGGGGTCCATCACACTGACATCCAACAGACAACCTACACAGAAACTACTGTGCTCTGGAAGCTGTTCTTTATCCTTCTGCCTCATCAAATGCAAATGCCTCATCAATAAGTGGGGGGAGAAATGGTTGCAGAAAGGCATTTGCTGGTAACTTTCACTCTCTAGCTCATATTGTTAACACACATGACTCCAAATGCTGGATGGCAGATGGAAATAGTCATTGGCCTGATGGATTTATGGATGTCTGAAGCCTTGTGGCAGTACATATTGCCTTCAGAACAACATTTTCTTCACAGTGAGCCAAGTCCTGGTGCAGTTGAAGTTATTGGAAGTTTTGCCACTAACATTAATGAGATCAGGATTTGGATTTGTGTCTGCAGAGACAAAAATAACACACTGTTGCAAACTGGAAAGTAAGAGTTGAATTAAATGGGGTGAGACTGAAAAAGAGAAGCGATTGATGCTCTGGTAGGATTTAGGATGCAGTTTTGCCCCATCTCTGTGTCTCCTTGTTCTGAAGGAGGCAATCCCACAACTACACAGATCAGCATTTGGCCAAGAAAAAAATGTTTTATCTCCCAGCAATGAGATATAACCTCAGCCCCTACCACTGGTGACCAAAAGCTGTCACTGGTGTATCATTTGCCTGGTGCCCTGTGTGAAACCAGGTGTTGTTCTCTGCCTTGCTTAAACCATGTAAAAATTCTTAAATCCAAGCACAAGATGGATACACGGCTGGATCATTCTCTTCTTTCAGGTAACAAGGGATAGGAAAAGAGGAAACAGCCTCAAGTTGTGCCAGGGGAGGTTTAGATTGGATATTAGGAAAAATTTCTTCACTGAAAGGCTGGTCAGGCACTCTCAGGTGAGGCTGGCCTGAGAAGTGGTGGAATCACCATCCCTGGAATTGTTCAAAACACGTGTGGATGTGGCACCTGGGGACATGGTTTAGTGGGCAACTTGGCAGTGCTGGGGTGATAGTTGGACTCCGTAGTCTTAGGGGGCTTTTCCAACCTTGATGAGTCTGTGACTCTAAGATACAGCAGGGGACTGAAATAATTTTTGCCCTAAGAACAGCCTAAACACTTTCTTTGAAATAAATATGTAGAAGAGATAAGAGAGAGAAGCAGAGACAAATGACCAAAGCATCATGACCCTGCCTGACTCATTTGTAAGAGCTGCCCTGGGGACCATTGCTTACTGTGAGCAGTTCTGACTGGGAAAATAACAAGGAGCACAAGGCATTCCAGACAGCTGACCCTTCTGCGGTGATTCCTGGCCAATTTGGCTTAAAAGCAGGGTTGTAAAAGTCACAGCAATCCAAACTGGTATCCTGCTGGCAGACAGAGAGGCGAGGATGCTGCTTTGGTGAAGGTGGGTTTCGTAGTCAAAGCAAACCACCAGGAGCTGAGAACAGCTGGACCCAGCTCCTGACAGTGCCTTGGTGATTCTGGGGCTGCTCTGAAACCAACAGGAAAGCTCCCACTGCATTTTAGGGGTCGGGGTGCTGCGTTACTCCCTGCAAGTCACCCCAAGGAAAGAAGAACGCTTTACCTAAAAATCCCCTCAGAAGCTGAAGCAAAGACCAAAGACCACCAAGTTCACTGAGCACCTTCAGTCTAGCTGGAGAGGAAAAACCCATCAAGTGCAAGTCTTTTCACAGCTCTGCCTTGAAAGGAGAGACAAAATCCTCCCTCCCGAGCTGCTGGGCTCGGCCAGCTCCAGCTGTGAGCTCACAGCCGCTGCTCTCATCCCGGGCAGGGGAGGCAGCGGTGCGGAAATCCCGCCCGGGGCTCAGCACACGCGGCAGGTGTGATGCCAAGAACGTCGTCACTCCCCTCGCTTGCCAAGTACCTGGGTGCAGCGTGAGCAATCACATCCTGCAGATAGCTCCGTCAGCGATGAGCGCATCCCCCTCGGAGATAGGATGGCTGGACATGCAGACTAATGTGCCTGTGAGCCTTTCATGTGCAGAGCTGTAACAGATGTTAAAAGATCATCCTCTGGCACTGGGAAAGTGTCTAGGAGGCCCTAGATAGGAGTTTTCTTGGCACACTTTTTTTTTTTTTTTTTTTTTTTTTTTTTTTTTTTTTTTTTTTTTTTTCCCTCTCTCCTTCAGACGAGCTGAAGGGGAAAAGTTCCTGTTACTGATTATTTTCTGTCTGAGTGTCCCAGCTCATACATCGGGGAATGCCAGCTAGATAAATGCAGCTTTCCTCTTCCCTGTGGGTCTCCCCATCTCTCTCTAGGCTTTACAAAGACCCAGAAGACATTCTTTTTGGTGACACCAGCAATTAAAAACCTGCAGCTGGAAACACCTTGCATTTTTTTCTGACACAGAACTGTGAATCTTGCCACAAAACTGCAGATCACATGGGACGCCCACAAGAATCTCAGACAACAACAATGGGATGCCCCATGCAGCAGGACCTGTCCTCAGAGTTTGTCAGGGATGAAAACACAGACTCATTAAGACCTCAAAGATCATTGAGTTGAAATGGAGATCATGACCCTGCTCTGGTTTATAAGTGTGGGCAGAGCATCTCAGAACCATCTTTTTGTGACACTGGTGGCCAGAGATGGCCACCTCAGGTCACTGAGGTTTCAGAAAAGGTGGCCACTTGCAGAAACACCTAAAGAGTGAATGCCACTGGTGCTGGCTGTGGAGTTCATTGCAGATCTGGCTGGATGTTCCTCCAACCCTTTACCCATGTGCAGAGGGGGGTTGCCCACAGTTCTTCTCTTAGAATCACAGAATTATTGGATCATTAAGGTTGGAAAAGACCTTTAAGATCGTCAAGCCCAACTGTTAACCCAGCACTGCCAAGCCCACCATTAAATCACATACCTGGCGCCACATCCACACTTCCAGGGATGGTGATTCCACCACTTCCCTGGATGATGATTCCACCACTTCCCTGGATGGCCTGTTCCAATGCCTAAATAACCTTCCAGTGAAGAAATTTTTTCTGATATCCAGTCTAAATATTGCCTGACAATATTGCCTGACTTGAGGTCATTTCATCCTGTCCCTTGTCACCTGGAAGCAGAGACCGACCCCCCTGGCTGTCCCCTCCTGTCAGGGAGTTGTGCAGAGCCAGAAGGTCCCCCCTGAGCCTCCTTTTCTCCAGGCTGAGCCCCTTTCCCAGCTCCCTCAGCTGCTCCTCCTCAGACCTGTGCTCAGGTTGATCTTGCCCATCTCCTCCCATCCTCTGCTGTGCACGGTTCTTCTCCAGCTGTGGATATATTTGATTTGCAGGTTGAGAAGGCTTTGAAGTCCCTATTTACTCTTTCAACTGAGTAGTCAAATGCCTGGCACAAGCAATCAGGATCACATCCAACTGAGTCTGTATTCCTGCTGTGAAACCCTATAGCAACCATTTCAGCTGCCTTACCAAGGACTCCCCATCCCACCACGGGATGATGCCTGCAGGGCACAGTCCCATCCTGCAAACCTACGGAAGCCAGTCCTGTGTAATTAATGAGGGCTTTTTTGTTGGGCAGCTAAAACATCCTCAGCTCACTCAGGGAGTTTGGCCAGATTACTGCAGAGCTACCTGACTTTAAAGTAACTAAAAAGAAGAAGCATTTATCCCCAGGGTCTGAGCTGGAGCCACTGCAAAGCACGAAGACTCTTTTAACTGATTACACAGAGCTGGGAACAGCCCCCGACTGACTGCTGAAAAATGTAGACCTTTCTCATTTTTGTTTTTGAGTAGAGACAGAGAAGACACAGACATAGATAAATAGGGCATAAAAGACGTTTTTTTTCTGGTATAGATCAGAACACCACGGGAAAAACTCACCCACTCCTCCTTCATTTATCAGTGGTGTGCTTTGAACATCATTTTGGTAAAAGGATATTTCACTATTAAGTTGTAAGGGGAAACCTAGCATTGAATGGACATCAAAGTTAAAGGGAGTTTTGTCCCAGGTGTCCAAAGAAGGACAGAGCCACACAATAGGCCTTTTATAACTTCTAATAAAAACTGGGGGGCAGCTTCTCTCAGTTTGAGCTGGTAAAACAGGGATTTCTCTCCCACTCCTCTGGATTTCCTTCTAGAAATGGGGCTAGTACTGTAAGCTTGTTTGCAGCTTGACTGAACATGGAGTTTAATTCATTAACGTTTACAAATTGCTTTAAGATCTGCAGTAGGATAAGTGCTAAATAGTCTTATTGCTGTAATACAGATGAATTTACTTATCTCCCATGTAAATCACCTTAAAACATTGCCCTGAAATTAACAGCTCTGGGGTTAACAATGGGCCCAACCACACGCTGCACTGCAGCACTTATCATATCACAACATTACCCTCATTAATTACACACCCTGCTGTGGTTTTTGGACCAAAATCAGCTCCACTTCAGACAGGGGCAGCCGGACAGAGCAGGGATGAAAGTGTTTGTAACTGCACGACACACGCATTAATGGTGAAATTAAACAGATGGCCCACTCACTCATCAGTGAAAGTCCACCAGGGGCTGTAAGAAAGAAGGAGATTTCCTATGTAACATAACAATTTGGACATCAGAAGGTTTCTGGTTACAAGATTTTTCTTTATCCTCCACCTGAAACTTTTAAGGGGTAACATCAGGGAATTCCATCCGGTCTTCAGATACTAATCCCCTTTTTATGCTGGTTTGATCTGTCTGCTGGGAGCTGGCAGCCAGCTCCTCTGACTCCACGTAAGTGAACACCACACAGCAGATGGACCAGCCCTCTGCAGCCACTAAGAAGTGTCTGGGGCTCACAAATGTCTCCAGAAATGATGAGCTCACAAAGGAGTCAGACCCAGCACTCACTGCATCACATGCTGGCAGCATGGGTTTAGGGACTGAGATGCAGGGCAGGAGGAGCAAATATTCATTTGTTCTCATCCATGCATCTCCACTGAAGCCACGAGGGTCAGATCTGGTTTTAAAGCTGTTTTCAGGCTGTGTAACCACCAAGCTCACGCCAAACTCACTCTGCAAATTTTGTTTACTCTGAGCAGGGAGCACAAGTTATACCTGCTGTCTGATTGCCTGAAATAAAACCTTAAAAGCTGGATAACAGGGCAACTTAAGATTAAAAGTCAGTTTATAGAATCATAGATTTATACAATTATTTTAGTGGAAAAGAGACCCTTAGGATCATCAAGTACAACTGTTAACCCAGAACTGCCAATCCACCACTAAACCATGTCCTCTAAACCCCACCTGCAGTTCTGCACCCAGGTTTAGGGCCCCCAAATCCAAAAAGACAGGGTACTGTTGGACCAAGTCCAGAGGAGGCCACTAAGTTGATCCTGGGGCTGGAGCTCCTCTCCTATGGAGCCAGGCTGTAAGAGTTGGGGTTGTTCAGCCTGGAGAAGAGAAGGCTCCAGGGAGAACTTGGAACCTCTTCCAGTGCCTAAAGGGGCTCCAGGAGAACTGGAGAGGAGCTTTGGACAAGGACCTGGAGGAACAGGATGGGAAAATATTTCAAAGTGACAGATGGCAGGGTTAGATTAGATATTAGGAAGAAATTCTTTACTCAGAGGCTGATGAGCCACTGGAAGAGGTTATATATATAAATATTTGTTTCTATCCTGGTATTTAAATGCCTACCAGTGTTTTCAAAACTTGACATCTAATTCTCTTTGAAAAGCTGTTCCAGATTTACAGATGTGGTCAGCTCTCCCATCTGAACTTCTCTTTTCAAAAGAGCTCAGTTGATAAGGGGAGGTCACTCAGACAATGGACAGGTTTTTAGAAGTGCTCAGTGTGGGACTTTAAAATGTTTTGGAAAAGGGGAATAAGAATCCAAACCTGAACTTGGGGTATGAAAATTCAGATTTACACATCCTTTATCAGTTGCAGGCTGAGATTATACATTTGGACTTAATAAAAAAGTCTTTCTGTGAAGAAATTATTCATATATTTTCATATATTCAATTAAGAAAGTATATATCATCTTCCCCTTCTGCAGCACAAAATGCCATGGATAATCTTTTCTTCCCATGATCATGACATTAAGTTTCCTACACAGAACAGTTTTGGGGAAATGAGATAGTTTTTCTCTCTCTGTTTAATATTTGTAGAATCAAAATTTTATTTTATTTTATTTTATTTTATTTTATTTTATTTTATTTTATTTTATTTTATTTTATTTTATTTTATTTTATTTTATTCTCAAGTGATACGGAATTTCCTTCTGAATCCTGAAAATTTTTACTTATTTACATTACTTTTAAGACTGACTGGGATTTATTGGATGCCTTAGAGTTTCTATTTCAAAAATATCAATGAGCATTAAAAAACATTTATTTTACCTATATTTTCGAGGTGTGATAAATTGATTTCTCAATGAGCACAAATTTGGAAAATGGAGCTGCAAAATACAGAAAAAGACATATCTGTGTGAACTTTTTTCACACACCCTCTAAAGGCACAATATTGATTTGAATTTTTCCTGTATTTATTTCAAGTAGAACAAGAAAGCAGAAAGATCTTCCTAATGAACAAATCAGATGTTCAACACGAATCTTTCACTGAGATTTGTTCCATAAAAAATATTCCCCCTTCGGCTATCATAGAGTCAATCACAAATGGTTTGGGTTGGACGGAACCTGAAAGATCATTTACTTCCATGCTGGAACACTTTGCACCATCCCAGGTTGCTCCAAGTCCTGTTCAACACAGCCTTGGACACTTCCAGGGATGGAGCAGCCACAGATCCTCTGGGAAACCTGAGCCAGTGTCTCATCACCCTCACACAAAATTTCTCCCTAATATTTAATCTAGAGATCTTCTCATATAGTTTGAAACCCTTCCTCCTTGTCCTGTCACTCCATGCCTTTGATGAAATTCCTTCTCCATCTCTCTTCAGCCCATTTAGGCACTGAAGGATCCCCAAAATCTCCTCAGAGCCTTCTTTTCTCCAGGTGAACACCCCTGGCTCTCCCAGCCTGTCTCCAGAGGAGAGAAGCTGCAGCCTTTGGAGCATTTTCATGGACACAGATATGTGTTATGCCTTCACCTGTCTGCCAGCTGAGAGGGAACAACAGGGCATGCACTGAGCCAGTATCACTGCAGCTTTTGTTAAGTACTTTATATTTCTCCTCCATTCCCTCTCCTTCCTCATTTTTAGCCTGCAACACCAAAAGGTGTTGGAACAAAGGTTCTCTGATGTTGTCACATGGCAGAGGGTCAGATAAGATGATCCCACAAGGTCTCCTCAGCCCATTTATCCTCCAGTCTTGTGATATGACTCAGTTTCCTGGGGATTAATGGCCAGGTGGGTTAATGGGTCTCAGCTGCAGCAGTAAGCCCCCAGCTCCTTTTAGATGGTCAGTGTTCATCCCTGAACGTCAACCATGAATGTAACTTCTGGCCTCTGGGTTTAAGAGCCCTGAAAAAGCCATCAGGGTTTTCCATGGCAGCCTGGGTAGACATCCTGTCCCAGAAAAGGGCTGGGACCAAAGTCCAGAGGTAATGATTTCTGGACAAGCACTGCTGCAGGTGGTTCCTTTGTGTTTTTCCCTGCTAAGTGAGGTGCTAATCAAAGCCCAAGTGCTGC
This sequence comes from Trochalopteron elliotii, assembly GCA_024734555.1. Lineage (NCBI taxonomy): Eukaryota > Metazoa > Chordata > Aves > Passeriformes > Leiothrichidae > Trochalopteron > Trochalopteron elliotii. The sequence continues at coordinate 1,458,877 of JANPWX010006184.1, forward strand.
AGTCATGGGCATCTTGCAAAGAATTTCTTGATCTTCATCCACTGCTTATTCCTGGGAATGCTGAGATAGGAGGTACCAAGAAGTCATTTCTCAGCACAGGGAACTCTTCCTGGCCCCTCACCATCTGCTGAAGGGAGGGCTTGGCTTTCTCTGCCTGCACAGAGCTGTCCTGGCCATCAGCACAGCCCGGTGCCAGGGTGCCAGGACAGGAGTCCTGAAATGCCTGAGCCTGCAGCCCAGTCACTGGATGGGGACACAAGGGGATTGCTCTGGCAAAACTGGGAAGCTGGCATGGAGCCTACAGACAAAATGCCCAGGAAGCAGCAGGGATCCCACACAACATATCTCAGCAGTCTTCAGCAGTCCACCCTGGAGAAAAAAACTTCACTAGATCTGCCTCAGCCTGACCTGGAACTAAATAAAACATTTACTGTGTCCAAACCCATTATTTACCAGGGTCCAGGGTACTGCCTTCATCCTGGGAAAATGTGTTCCTACCTTGTCCTTGTCCTCCATTCCTGCAAAGTGCACTCATCCCCAGGGAAAAACTTTCCAGCATAGAATCAGAGAATCACAGAATGGTTTGGGTTGGAAGGGACTTTTAAAGATCACCTGGTCCAAACCCTGCAGTGAGTGGGGACATCTTCAGCTAGGCCAGGTTGCTCAGAGCCCCATCCAGGCATCCCACCCACACCCCATCCATCCCAAGCTCCTGCTCTGGGAGCTGCTCCCAGCAGGAGACAGGAGCTGAGCTGGAAAGGGCTTTCCTTGCAGCAGGAAAACCAAAGCAGAGCCTGTGCCAGCCCCCAGCAAGCCACAGGCACAATTCCTGATCTTCACAAAATCATCAACCCTGTGTCCTGGGAACAGGGGCTCAGATAAACCGCCCAGAGGACCTGCTGTGCAAACAGCAGGGAGAGGGAATTTCTTCCCCTTGGTAGGCAAACTATAGTTTATAAGAAAGATTATTTACCTAAAGGGATTTACCTATTTCAAACCTTGAGATAGGGAGCATCTGGGCCATGGAGCCCCATTGCCCTGTGTGCAGGCAGGGGGCAGGGGCAGAGACACCCCCCAGCAGCTACCAGGGCTCCTGCAAGGTAGGACAGCTGCACATAAATGTGCAACTCATAAAGCTGGAGGGGCTCTGCAAGCTATTAGGTAATTAAGCAAAGTGAGGGCTCAGAGAGCCCGGCTGCTCCTTCCAGCCCATGGCTGCGCTCCCTTTAGAGTCTGATTGGATAAAGGATTTTTATTAACTTCATATTTTTGCTTCTAATTTTCCTCTCTTTGCCTTTCATATTGCAGGCCCTGAGCTCCTCTGGTCTTGTGGTGATGTTTATTGGCACTGGCAGGTTGCAACACCCCTGCAGGCTTCCCACAGACAGACCCCAGAGTGCAGACCACGAACCGAGGCAACTTCATACGCTGCCTCTGCTGTGAAATTGCTCAGGCACTTCCCTCATGGTTTTCCTCTCACCCTCCCCACCTTCCCAGCTGGAGCCTCCTCCCCCCAGCTGTGCCTCTCCTTTTCCAGAAGAAGAGGCAGCAGGCCCAGAAAAGCAGCTGGTTCACAGGGCATCACCGAATTCATCTCTTTGCTGCTCCTTGAGGCTGTGGCTCGAGTTTGAAAGGAGTCCCTGTGGGCTGCAGTGGGCATCACCTCTGTGTGGGGCAGCACAGACTCCAGGCAAGGGAAGGATGGAGGGAGGGGGGCTTTGAAACATCAGCAAAATGATGCCATCATTGGGCATCTATTTTTGACTCCACCCTAGACTTGCTTCCTCTTCAAGGTCATGTAAGTCCTGGTACCAGAGCAGTGGCAGTTGCCCCATCCTTGGAAACATTCAAGGCCAGGTTGGATGGGGCTCTGAGCAACCTGATCTCATTGAAAATGTCCCTGCTCATTGCAGGAGATTGGACTAGATGATCTTTAAATGTCCCTTTCAATCCCAATCATTCTAAGATTTTATGATTTTTCAGTCCACTCCATCCAACCTGGATATGTGGGCAACTTCACTTTGATCCCTTAAATGCACTTTTCATTCCCATTATCTTCCAAGAGAGCTTAAGTTTATTTTTGTTGCCATAGTGCCAGTGTTTGAGCACCTACTATTTGCTTGGAGAGCTCCCTAGCTTCTCTTTGCAGCACTAAGCACCTTTCTGGAAGCTTTCCCCAGCCTGCAATAGTTGTGCCCTGGGATTTATTTAACCTCCTGCAGTTGCCTGTTGTGCCTCATCGAACAATGGGCTCCACTTTGCAAGCAGGCAGGATCGGCTAAATTGGCTTTTTCTGCGATGCTCACAGGCACATCTGGCAGCAGCAGCTGGCTCCCAGCCCAGACTCCCCCTTTTTAATATCGCCTTGGGGTTTTACTGGTAGTGTCTCTGGACAGTAGGAGGCAAAGAAAGAAGCGACAAACCCCCAGAGTGCCACCAGTGAATCCCAATAAAAGGCAGGCGGGAAAGCGCCTGTTTGACGAGCACGGTGCCCGGGTTTGGTGGCCCTCCAGCTGCTTGTTATAATAGCAGGGGAGTGGCTGGGTCACTCGATGATTTATTCCAGCCCCTTGTCCTGGTTGCAAGGAAACATAAAAGATGCTTTGTTTCCACGAGCGGGAGATGGGGAGTGCTCCAGCCTCCAAATCTCCCCGCCTGCCGACAGAGCCCGATGCACTCCACGCACCCCGCCCTCCCGCCCCCCATGTGGGATCCATTTGAGCCTGAAAACTTGACAAGGAATGTCATAGCAGCACCAGGATGTTCCCCCATCCAGCACAGCAGCGGCTGCTTATTTGCTCAGCTCCCAGCTGCTGTGCACAATCAGTGCAACGCGGGGCTCTAAAGACGTGCGGGCAATCTCTGGCTGTGCTGAAAGGATGGGCTGTCCGCAGGGAGTGCTTTTGGAGCCACACTCAGCATTGTTTAAGCTCCCAGGCATCTTGTCTGGCTCTCACAAGCCCTCATTCCTCCCAAGCACTTGTAAAACTTTCAAGTTGAGCCGTTTCCACCCTTTTGTGGCTGCTGCTCTGTTCAGTGGAAGTGCCCCGACCCAGACTCAGCAGCTTCTTTGAGTTCCTGCCTTCTCAACAGACTGTATTTAGGACCCAAAAAGTGATGTTGGGTCTGGGCTGACACATCTGTGATTATCTGTTGCTCTTTATGGCTGCAAATAAAAGGAGCACAGAGAGACATAACCAATGCCTTTGGCAGTTTGGAAGCAGCCTGGAGCAGCAGTGACACCCCAGGGAACCAGACAGGTTCATCTTTGGAGAAGGGCCTTTTATCCAGCACACCTGTGCTGTGGCACACACTGAGAGCAGCCACAGGTGGTAGAGCCTATGTAGTTATCATAAATTTTGTTTATGATAGAAGTTTGTCTTAACGTTGAGAAATTCAGTGTTTGGGGGTCTGTTAGTGGATGTGCACTAGTAACAGTCTCCTTTATTGTAAATAAATGTGTGTAAATAATTCAAACATTTTAAAAAGTTTATTGGAAATGGCAGAGATCTGTGTATCAGAATCTGATCTGGGTTTTGTTTCCAGTGTCACTTTTTTATTCTGAAGAGGCACAGAGTGTGGTGTGAGATAACTCTGAAATACAGGATTACCCCAAGAAAATAATATATCATAATTTAAAACCATTTCTACAGTCCTTTGCAATCTCTGGACACGGATACTGTTCTCTCTGACCTGCACATTACTTCAGGGGGACATTTTCTGCATTTACTGAGGCTACCAGGTATTGTTACTCATACTTTACAAATGAAAAAGCCCTGACAGGTTAAAAGGCAAACCCAAGTCAGGTAGATGAAGAGTTCAGAATTGAATTTCAGGTTCTGGACTTAGGAGGAAACCCCCAAATCAATAAATACATATTGAAAGACTAAAGTGACTTAAAGTGAATGTAAAGACTACATTTAGCTGCCTGATCTTTTCCCCATGCCATCCATCTCACTGTCTCTCCCACAGAGAGTCACTGCAATGAGAAGTTTCTCTTATCTGCTGGAAGAAACTTTTCTTCTGGAAGAAGGGAAAAGGCTTTGTCATGTCACATGGCAGCCCCCAATGGAATAGGTAAAAGAATAGCTTGGTGAATGAAAAACTCTGCTCAGAAATGACTCAGTCCATGCTGGAAAAGCCAAAAGTGAGTTTCAGTGACTCCACTTTGCCATGTAATGATTATTTGTCTTAGGATGTCATTTGGGATTTTGGGTTGAATGTGGTCCTGAGCAATCTGGTCTAGTGGAAGGTGTCCCTGGGCATGGCAGGGGTCTAGAATGAGATGATCTCTATGGTGTGTTCCAGCCCAAGCCACTCTAGGATTCTGTGTTTCTATGATTTATCAGACTGGCCACAGCCAAGGTACATCCAAATCCTTCCTCCATCCTTGGTTCCAGGAGAGCACCAGACACTGATGGGCAGGAGCACCAAAAAAGGATGTCAACCTTTCAGGATTTCAGTTTCTAGTGGAAAAAGAGGTGCTGTATTCCCAGGGTTTCAGGGTCACCAGCCATCACAGATGGTCCTAGCACCACTGGCATTGGTCCTTCTTGGTCACAATTTCTGCCACTGTCACCAAGGCTCTTTGTCCAAGCCGTAGGGTTTTTGCCCAGATTATAGAAAAATCCTTGTTGGTTATGGCACTCCCTACACCTGCAGAGGGTCCCAGGCTCCAGCTGACCTCACCATGCCCATCTAGGTCATCCTGCAGCTCCCTTCCCTATGGATATTTCTTCCTCTGAGAAACTGCCACCCTCTGACAAGTAGTGACTCAAACGAGCCTTAACGACAAAGGGAAAACCCCCAACTTTAAAAACACCTTTTTATTGTTGCTGTTTCCTTTATTATTTGAATGTTCTTAAACTACCAGCTGGTGCAGCCCAAGGATGCTGTGTGGCTGCCTGGAATGTGTTCAGCTCTCTGGAAGCACTGCCATTAACAACTAATAAATGTCAAGATAAACTCCATAATCGACGATTGTTGCATCCAGACCTGAAAACTCCCTGGATTGCTTTACCTTTAAGCAAAACCACCACCTAGATGGATTGACACATATTTTTAGGGCCAGGAGGCACTATTAGATTTTGAACTTCAGCCTCAAGAGACAGATTTCAGGCTGCAATATGCATGGCAGGCTTGATGGAAAGCGGCTGAGGGCAGGGCTTGATGTGTTATTGTGAGCTGCCCATGTTCGTGAGCTGATCACCATCATAAGGTGACTTTGGAATCTTGGTCACCTGCTGGTCCAGTTAAATTATGGACATCTGCAAAATATAAGCTGGGAGACTCCCCACGTCCTCGTGGCACACCAGTTGTGTTTTATAACGATTCCAAAACAGCTCTGAGTGAAAATAAACCACCCAGCACAAGAACTAACGCAGGCAGGGTGCAGAGCTGGAAAAGAACTGGAAAAAATTAACTTCTGGTATATATTTTCTATGGTTCCTTTCAGTTAGCTCACTGCAATGCTTGAAATGCCTCCTTGCCCTATGAATCTGCTGCGGTGTATTTAGCATATTACCAGTATAAAATGATGCAAGTGTGAGTTTCTTTTATCAGCAGAGTCCAAACTACTTTTCTCTCTCTAAAGCAGGGATGGAGCTGAACCAAAACCACAGATCTGATCACTCCCTGAACATTTGGGCAAGTCTGGATCTTCAACCTAGCATCATGTGCATTCCTGACTTGTTAATAGGCCCACACCTAAGTCCTAAATCCAAAAGTTGTTGGATGTGGAGTTTGTTCCTTTTAACAAAAGCAATCCAAAAATTCATTTCTAGGAGACAGGCTATGAGGGAATTTGGTTCTGACAAAAAGCTCATGACTTTCTCTAAACAAAACAGAAAGGAGAAACTGGAATTTTACCCCTTTTGTGTTTGGACAGATTTCATTTTAGTCCAAAATTCTCCTGGCAAACACCATATTTTGGGGCAAACCAGTGAAATTTTACAAGGCGAGGAAATGATATATGTCTTTGGGGATTTGTCCTAAAAGGATTTTTTTTTTTTTTTTTTAATAATGAAGGAAATTGTACTAGGGTTGGAGTGTATTTTTGACAGGTACAACCATTTTCTATTGGTTTTGATATCAGCAGACTGAGAACTAATGGAGAGAGATTGGCAGTCACAGGACAGTTTGCTCTTTATCTTGGTCACATTAGGGACAACCAGATCCTTGGACAGATCTCCCTGGTGGTGTTCCCTGTCAGAGGGGCTCCTGCCAGGCTGCCATGTCTCTCCCACTGCTCCAAAGGACAGTGCAGGAGCAGGAACACTCCTGGGACCACTTCCAATAGACGGCTGGATGCAGTTTTAATCTGACAGAGTTTAATAGGCTGGAGGTAACCAGAGTGTCAGTTTCCAAGCACAGGAATGAATCCTGGCAGTGTTTGTTTTATTAATAGAGATGTAACCTTCGAGGTCAATGAGACAAACTGGAGAGATGAAGGCTGGAAGAAGATAAAAGTCTGATCTATAAATCCTCTGCTTTTTTACTACATGGGAGTAACACAGCAGCATCACTTAATGCAATAGCACTAACCCAAAATCATAATTCTGAGCAAGATGATGAGTTTTCCCTCTGAGAACATCTTTGGCTCCCAGACCCAGTCATTTGCTCTTTTCTGCCAATGCTGTCAATGAGACTCATCCAAAGCTCTGGGAATCCCTGAACTCTGAAAGGGAACAAGTCAAACACATGCTACAGAGTCTGGCAAAAGAGGCACAGATCTGTTCTGTCTACCACATCTTGCTATGATCATAGAGCCATCGAATCATAGACTAATGGAATCATGGATTCATGGAATGGTTTCAGCTAGAAGGGAACTGAAAGATCATCTCGTTCCACCCCCTGCCATGGGCAGGGACACCTTCCACTATCCCAGGTTGCTCCAAGCCCTATCCAGCCTGGCCTTGGACACTTCCAGGGATGGGGCAGCCACAGCTTCTCTGGGCAACCTGTGCCAGGGCCTGACCACCCTCACAGGGAACAATTTCTTCCTAACATTTCATCTAAATCTCCCCTCTTTTACTTTAAAGCCACTCCCCCTTGTCCTATACAATCTGTGTAAAAATGAGTCAGTTTGTACTGACTCACCAAAATGATCTGCCTGAGAAAAAGGACAGACAGCTGGAAGAGCAATATTTTGGACCTCCTTGCACAGCTTCCCAGAATAAGCTTGTAAGACTCTAATCCTTTTGATTTAAAGCTCAGAGTAACTTCTCACATCAGAGCACCTTCTGCTCAGAACCACTGTGGGTTTCCAATAGGTTCCACAGAAGCCAGAGAGCAGGATTTTTCTGTGACATGTTATTTTTGTGCATCTATTTAGCAGAAAGGACACACTGCCACAAATAACCTAACCTATGCATGGAAACTGTGATTTTGTAGACCTTCTGTCTTCAAGCCTATGGGATTTTTGTGTACCCAGAGCCCATTGGAAGAGGATGCTCAGCTTCTGATGGTGGATGGGACCCTCTTTAGATCCTCTAGGTGGAAGCCAGACCTCAGAGAGGTATCCTGACCCAATTTCAGAGTTCGTCCTTATCTGTTCCATCTCAGATCTATAGGACTGAGACAAAGAAGGGAGAAGACTTTAAAACCAATCTTGAGTAAGACAGCATTACTGTATTTTGAGTTCCTCAGTGTGCTCCTCATGGAAAACCCTTCTGTGTCAATAAAATGTCACCAGCCTCCCCAGGGCCTGTACAAACAGAGGCATCTTGCTGTGTGAAGGTCACCAAGGCATTGCTGCTAATATTTCTGTTGGGTTTTTTGGTTGTTTCTTTTTTTCCCCTATGAGTTCCCCTCTTGTTTTAGACAGCTTTCATCTCCCTCTGTCTCTTGAGCACTGTCTCTGTGCATCTGTTTTCCCTTTGCATGCTCTCCCTTCCCCCTCTGTTTACTTTTATAAGCAGACTGTTGTTTTTTACTCAATTCCCCTTGGTTTTCTTCGAGTTTTTCAGTTCTTCCAATCTTCTCTACAGCTCTCCCATTCTCTCCACTTGCCTTCCAATCCAGAATGCTGCTGGGGGGGCCTGTTTCCAATTAGGTCTGTTTTGTCTTGTTTACTGGAGTTTCCTTCTCCCCTATGTTTTACAGGAGCCACCTTTTTAACAGATCTCTTTTTCCATTTGTTGATCAGAAGCCAGGACAATACTTCTTGTTCACTGCTGTTGGTTTTATTCATTTAGGTATTTTTCCTTCCCCAAGAAATAGAGTGGATGGTTGTTTAAAAATGTGTATACTCTCATTGTAGCAAATGCTGTGGAAATTACTTTCATGCATATTAAATTGTGGTAAAAAAAGCCCATCTTGGTATCCTCTCATTTTCTCTTTTACCTCAAAGAACCTCATCAAATATAGACCCAGTCCTATTTGCCACCAGACTTCCTTTCTGAAAGACCCACAGACTGTGTTCACTGAGCACCACAGTCCTCATCAAGCCTTCTTAAATCTGCAGCTGAAAAGTCAGAAGCATCCTTCTGAGCCAAAAGAAAATACACAAATTTCAAGTACAGCTTCTTGTTTAGGTCTCCTGAAAGATTTGCCAAAACCAAACCACCTCCAGGAGCCATTCAGATAGGAGCAAACCTGCCTTTCCTAGCAGGAAAATGATCTGAGGGGAGAATTTCTCACTGGATCTGGTTCACAGTCAGTGTTACTTTGTCCTGGGTAGTACAGCAGGGAAAAGTGAGCATCACAAGGGAAGGAAAATTTAATTAAAAAGAAAAAACTCAGGCAGCAATGTGCATTTCATCTGCTCATTTCCTTTTATTTTCAAGGAAAAGGAAACAAAATAAAAGTTTCTGCACTTGGCAGCCTTCTGTTCCCTTAGAGCTTAAGGGCTCTTTTCAGCCTTGGGGGCTAAAATTGGGGCTGACCAAGATGCATAATGGCAACAGAATCAAATTCTACAGTAATAAAATTTGTGGGGAAAATTATCCACCAGCTTAGAGAATTCCAACAGTGCTGAAAGCCATAAATGTTTGGCAACACAAGGCATTCAAGAAATCTGAATGGGTGATGCTGGGCTTGGTTCTTTGAAAGCTTTCCTCCTCACTCCCCCTTTGTTGTGTTCTTTTTGTGCTTGATTCTTATGAGCAGAAGTGGTTAACTCAGGAGTTTATGAAACAAGAAACTTGGCTTCCATTCCTGGCTCTCGCATTCACTTTCTTTCTTCTCCTGAAAAAGTCACTTAAAACTAGATCTGTGTGCAGACTCAGGCTGTTCCAGACATCAGGCACTCAGGATTTCAGTCAGCAGATTACATGAATGGATAGGATTAGCCCAAAACAGAGAGGAGAGCTTAAAAATACCTGGGGAAACTGGTAGAAAATAGGAAGATGGGCAAGACTCAGGATGCCAAGATTTCTGGTCCTGGATGAAGGAGGACATGGTGTTCAAAATATAAGTGTTGAAAAAAAAATAGGTGTGGCATTTTGCAATATGGTTTAGTGGTCCTGGTGGGATTTGGTTGGAGGTTGGACTTGCTCACCTTGGAGGTCTTTTCCAGCCTTAATGATCCTGTGATTCTGTGATTCTGTGGCTATCTGGGAGTCTTTAGCTGGGATTTTCAGCTCTGAATCTTTTTCTAGATTAGTTACCTATGTCACCCTAGCCCAATTTTATGGAAACCTGCAGGACAATGAATTGGTTTTTGACAGTGGAGAGTTGTCTTCTCAGACATCCCCTATACTCCTTTGAGGAACTTCAACCCACAACTTGAATTTTGGGGTAGTTTTTTGAGCATCTCTTTAGTTGAGTAGGCAAATGAACAGGAAACCTTTCCAGTTCAGTCACTGCCCTGTGGGATATGGTGGGGCACACGTGGGAGCATCAGAAAGTTCCATTGCTACCTTCTGGCTGGGGAAAAGCCAAGCACAACAACTGTGCCCAGGGAAGTACAATAACTGTGCTCAAACTACAGCGTTCCCTGGAGCAGGTCCTCGAGGAAGGAGCAGCCTGGGAGCTCTGCTTTGCCTCAGATGTGGCACAGGGGGCTCAGCAGGATGACAGCTTCAAGGCTGGTGGAGTTTCTCTGGTGAAGGCTCAAGGCCCACAGGGCTTTGCCTGCACTGATGTGAATGTTCATAGCCCTCTGCCACAGGAATTTGAAGGATCCCTGTAAAATACCAAGTTGGAAGTAGCACTCAGGTCTTTCTGTAGCTTTAGCTCAGAAGCTAAAGCGGATTCTGTGATCTGTCTGCACCCCTGCCTGCTGGATTGCCTTATGGAAGATGTGGGTATTCATACAATTCAGTTGTGTTCAGGAGGTGAGCTGCAGTCAGCCAATTGTGTAGTGTGTGTGTGTGTTTAAATATTTCCTCAGAAGTTTGTTTTGGAAAGCCAAAAAAGTACAGGCTCAATGTTAATAAATAATCCTATCAAATGTTTATGATGCCAAAGCCATAATATAAATCAATATGTTTAGATTTGAGTGTGATAAATAGACCTTAAAACAAATGAGTTGGAAATAATTTCCTCATTTCCTTACCTGCCAATTTTTCTGTAGAAAGGCCTTTGTTTCTCCAGCTACTCCTGATAACATCAGAGCCACCTGAAACAGTTCTTGGAGCAGACCTCAGAAGCAATCCAGACCTCATGAATCACGTAGACATGTGTGCACAGAGAGAATGGGCTGTGCTGAAATGCTGACTAGTAACAATCATTGTTTTTTTAACTGGTTGAGGAACAGGGACATGTGTCATCCACTGGTTGGGTGACAAGCACAAAATCTTGGCAACCAGCTGTGCACAGGCTTCTTTATTCTGCTTGACCCCCTTGCAATGGGGTGAGGATAAAACGAGAAAAAAAAAAAAAAAAAAAAGAGAATGGATACAGCAAGTGTTTTCCAGTGACTGGCAAAACAAAGGTAAAACAAAATGAAACGGTGCCTTGCCTCAACATTAGGGGCTAGGCATGGGGCTGGGTGTCTGCTTTGCCACTTTCTTACACATTTTACTTTTGTTTTTGAGTACAGACCTAGGGCTACATGGCATCCACAGCCAAACTGTTCCCAGGTCACACCTGACATCTACCAGGGCTGCCGTGGGGATGCAGGAGAAGACACCAAATGTAGACCTCTGTTCTGTGAAGAAACCTTCTATAATTGCATTTTTGGAGTCCACACCACAATTCTGTCACATAAAGCCAATGGTGGGGTTTCTTCCACTCATTCCTGTCCTGTGGTCACTGATTACTTGGACCAGAGAACTGCTCCTTCCTGTCTGAAAGCACTGCTAGACTAGAATGACTCCTGCTTTTCCAGGATGAGAAGCAGATGAAGTTCATGTCCTAAAGCTGTGATGGTTTTTCCTCATTTTAAAAACATTCACAGAGCAGGTATTTGCTCACTGTGTATTTTAGGTACTGGCAAATGTCTCTCGCCATGCTCAAGAGTTGATCATATCCCTCTCAAGCTTCCAAGCTGGATGAAAAAAGGCCTAGGAACAGTTGCTAGCAAAACATTCTGGAATGGATTTGTTGATAGAAGATGACTGCTGTGCTTTCAGAAGGAAAATTAAGCTGAAGAACAAGTATATTTAAGCATAATTGCTTTAAAAACAGAACACGTGCTGTATTATAACCTGTACTTCACTGGAAAATGGAATAATCCAGAAGGCTGAATTCTGTGTGGTACACTGGAAATGTTAATTTGCAATGAGTCCTGCTTGATATTTTTTATCAGAATATGTACATAAAACACCTCAGCACCACTGGAGAGCAATCTGCTTGGACTCTGATAGCACAGTGCAATAAGACTCAGATGCAATTTTCAAGAACATCATTTTGCAGATCAAGATAATCTTACCAAAACCTGTTCTTTAAACAGGTGGCTTCGTTTTGGTGGCTGGATAGCTTAAATGTGACATGTGTGCTCCTGACTCAATACTAATGACCTTGTCTGTGGTGTAGCCTCTCCTCACTGGGCAGTCTCAGCCATGACACACTATTAGAGTTGTAACAAATGCTAATAACGAATCTTCCCTGGTGAAGTTTTTATTTTCCTTCTGATACGAGATCATCTTTGAGTCACTACCGGTTTTCTTCAATTCTGATACTCAAAAAGAGAGTTTTCATTTTGGAAAACTGGAGCTTCCCCACTTTGTACATGAAATACAGGAAGATTCAGACAAATCCATTTGTCCAGCAGGTCAGAGCCCTGAAGGTCTCAATAAATGGCTCAGACATCCATAAGCCTAAATATTATTTCAAACCTTCAAATGCTCATTGACTGCATAACTCAGAAATTATTTACTTTAGCAAACAAATAAAAAAATCGTGCCAAAAACCAGTTTTTTGCTTGTCTTTTCCAGTTAGTTTTTTTTTTTTTTTTACACTTTCCTCTTATTCCTTATTCTTCATCATATGGTTCTTGTGCAAAATGAGGCCACCTCACAGGAATGGACATCTTAACAACCCTCAGTGCTCTTGTAGGTCAAAATTAGCACTTTCTAAACAGCAAAACCAGATGTAAGGCATGACAGCAACAGCAAACCCCATTGTGGACCCGAGTGCTGGAGATGCCAGCAGGTAAATGGGCCTGTGTTGGTCAGACTTCACCACACTGCAGCCTCACTGTGCTCAAAGGAAGCTTTTGCACTGAAATGTCAAAAGATACCAAATCATGAGCAACTCCAGCCTTCTTGTAGCTCTGAAGGAAGGAAATAATCCATCTCGAGATGCATTGAGCCTTCTTGTGTATAATAATCTGTGTCAAGTCTCTTTGGAGCTTGTAAACCAGGGAAGAATAATAAACAAGTGGAGGCTGAAAGGGGTTAGAAGGAACCTGGTGTATATAACAGGAATTCAGCTTTGCTGCCACCAGGGTTTCAGCAGGCCTCTCATGACAGCCTTGCACTTACAGCTCATTTCTTCTCAGTCCAGGGAGTTTTGAACAATTTCCCAAAATTCTCAGATGTAATTTTTGAAAGGTGTTTTAACAGAACATGGCATACCTCATGCTATTTGTTCCCACAAAGAACTGCAAATGTTCAAGGCCTGGTTGGAGGGGGGGCATGAGCAACCTGGTCTGGTTGAAAATGTCCCTGTTCTTTTTCAGGAGGGTTGGATTAGTTGTCCCTTAGAGATCCCTTCCAATTCAAGCTATTCTATCATTCTAACTGCATAATTTTTTTTTACCACCCATGGAAACATCCTGAGAAAATCAGGATACTCAGGGAAATCAGTGCACCAGCTATCTCAGGCAGATCTGTCAGTGAAAGTGTTCCCTGGGGAGCAGAGGGCTCAATCTCTGCTTAGGAACACTGATGCTGGGCTGGCATTAGATGAGGTGTGCTCCTTTGGGACCACAGTAGCTTGGGGACAGTGCTGAGCCATACCCTGGGGACATGTTTGATTCCCAGCTTTCCCCAGTGTTGAATTTAGATGGCAGCCATGTATTCTGTGCTGCATCCAAAGGCCAGCAGGTTGAGGAGAGGATTCTCCCTATCTATTACATTCTCCAGAGACCATGCCTGGAGTACTGAATCCAACTCTGGGATCCCCAGAATGTGAAGGACATGGATCTGTTGGAGTGAGTCCAGAGGAGGCCACAAAGATCTTCCAGGGGCTGGAGCCCCTCTGCTCTGGAGCCAGGCTGGAAGAGATGAGGGTGTTCACCTGGAGAAGAGAAGGCTCCAGGAAGACATCAGAGCCCTTTCCAGTGCCTAAAAGAGCCCCAAGAGAGCTGCAGAAAGACTTGGGACAGGGGCTTCAAACTGACAGGACAAGGAAAAATGGTTTCAAACTGTCAGGGTTAGATATTAGGAAGAAATTCTTCCTTGTATAGTGATGAGGCACATGTTGTCCAGAGAATCTGTGGATGTCCCATCCCTGGAACTGTTCAAGGCCAGGCTGGACAGGGCTTGGAGCATCCTGGAATATGTCCTTGTCCATCACAGGAGGTTGGAATTAGATAGTCTTTAAGGTCTTTTCCAATTCAAACCATTCTGTGATTCTATGATTCTACTGTTATTTGGTGGAACTCCACCAAAGTTTTGTAAGCACTCAGAGTATTTCATCCAGGACCCCAAAGTGTTCACTGTGAAAAGAAGCTTTGTTCTGATTACCTGACAGATAATGTTCAAGACAATGAGGGGAATGCATGAGATGAAGTGCTTAGATATTCAATAGCATGTTAATTAAACCCAGGGAGCTGTATGTGTTAGCATTGCATTAGAGTGATGGGTAAACTGAGGCACAGAACAGTGACTGGGCTTGCTGGTGCCACTCAAGAGGCTGGACCTGCACCATGAATTTTTTTGCAGTGGATCCCTGCTGTCTGGCCCTACAAGTTATAGCAGGGAAGATCCCTGTTGCCAGCAGCAAATATCCCAAGGGTGATAAATTTATTATTGTCAGATGTCTCTTACACTCCCTGTGTATAGGACCCCTGTCCAGTCAGACCAAGGATTATTTTGATAAGCAGCTGGTCTCAGCCAATATTAGTTTGTGGGAAAGTTTCTTGGATGTAGCAAGCCTTCTCTACAAGGCTCATTAAATTGCATTTTGCTACATTTACTTCACGTGAGCAGTTTCCCTCATATGGATTGACTGCTTATGCTCATTTCTCAGCTGTGTTTATTGGTTAAGTTTCATAGCCTTAATCACAAATGCATAACATCCCTAACCCAATACAGAGCATCCACCATTTCTAATAACATATGGTCTGACCACTCGATAGTTTGGATGCCATGGTTCATTAATTCTCCACAGGAGTAATAAGCATTTGGTATCGTCTTGTATTTTAAGCCAATTTATTGTTCCAAAGGGACAAGAAAAAAGGACCTGTTATAATCTGAGTTTAAACAGCCCCTTGCTTAGTTTTTCCAGATCTATGCTGCTGTGTGACAATGAAATCAGAGCCACAGGACTTTTGTCTTGGTTAAATAAACGTCACTCCCAATTGATTGAAAGCCTCCAGAGGCAGGATTCTGGTAAATCTCTAATGTCATTCTGATGTGGTTCTTTCCCTCATCCTATTTTGGAGAAGCCTCATCCTTAGCATAAGGACACAAGAAAGAAAGGATTGTAAATTTAACAACGCGTAAATTTAGGACAAATTAATTTCTGCACTACACCAAAAGCTTGGGAAAATCCCACTGTTTGAAATAAAAACTCATGAGCCTCATCAGACTCCTGGAAATACGGAAGGAAGATTTTTAATGGAGAGGAGCACTGACTACATCAGTGGGCAAGGGAAGGACTATAACTGTTATCTTTCTGGACTTCTGAAAAGCCTTGATAGTCTTACACTTGTCTCTAATCAGTTCAGTGAGGTTTGAACAATTTTCCAAAATTCTAGAAGGTCTGACTCCTGAAAGAAGTTTTCACAGAACTGAGAACTCATTATGCCCTTTGTTCCCACAAAAAACTGCTGAACTGGAAACATTCAGGGAATGGTTTTAAACTGAGAGAGAATAAGTTTAGATTAGAGAAGAAGAAATGAGGAAGAAAATCTTGCCTCTGAGGGTAGTGATGCCCTGGCACAGGTTACTCAGAGAAGCTGTGACTTCCCCATCCCTGGAAGTGTCCAAGGCCAGGTTGGACAGGACTCGGAGCAACCTGGGATGGTGGGAGGTGTCTCTGTCCATGGCAGGGAGGGTGGAATAAGATGATCTTTAAGGTCCCTTCCAACCCAAATTTTCTGTGATTCCATGGTATTAGTATTCTAATCAGGCTTCTCGAGGGAATCTTTTGATTCTGGCAAATGTGAGGAGGCATTTCACAGCACAGCAATTATTATGCAGCCAACAAGTTGTAAGAGGGAGGGTTGTGTCCTCCTGTGAGACTTTAGTGACTGAGACTGAACAGCCAACCTGATCCACTGGCAGTGGGTGCCAGCCATCAGCTGAGCTGTTCAGTGCTTGGGCCCACTTGGCTGGTTCATTGTCAATTTTCTGCAGTTGCTTCTCATCCTCCAAGGACATCTCCCACCATAAACCCAGAGGTGCAGCCTCCTTTTCAAATGCTTTCATGCGGGGAAGTTGATTCAGGCACAGTCCAGGAGGATGAGACATGTGGCTGTAGGCCACACTTTTGGGTCAGCCCACAAGATATGCAGGACTGCAGCCAACTTATCCTTAAAGAGAATACTATTGTTTGGGTTTCCTAAATTAATTCCTGAAATGTAAAGTACCAATAGAAATGTGGTGATGGAGAATGATGTCTGGTGGCTCCAGTCCACTGCAGTCTTTAGTTGACTCCAGTCTGGGTCTTTCTCTGCTGGGCTTTGTTTGTTAAAATACTCACTTGTGCTGCCCTTGGTGGGAGCAGCAGTGAGATCAAACATTCAGTATTCAAAGAATTTACTCACAAACACCAGAATGTTTAACCCTGATGAGGGTGAGGTTGCCTAGGAAGAGAGGTAATGGGTGGCAGCAGGCTCATAATGATGCTTAGGCCCCTTCTACCCCAGTGTAACCTCAGTATTTCTTTCCAGTAATTCATAGGAATTCTTAGGGACAGGCACTGGGCAAAGCTGTTAACCATAGATCTCCCAGTTATGAAGGTATGATATCTTCCTCTTTTTTTTTTTTTTCTTAATTTATGAGGAAAAAGCTGGTAAAATTGAATTCTATTTGTTTTTCACCCTTCTACTGGCATTGCTGACCAGAATGAAAAACACCCAAATGGCAGCAGAACTGAGAGGAGCAAAAGACAAGGAGAGTTAAATTTTACTTCAAAACCTCTTGTCCAGAATTAATTGACACTTTTGAAAAAGGCATCTCTCTGTCTTGGCAACAGTTAAAAGCCCTTGTCTGAAAGACAATTTTGTTTACTTAGTTTGTCTTAAGTTCTGTTCCATCTGGCCATAAAAAGACCTGTTGTCTTCCCTTGAGAGGTGTGAATAAGGTGAGATGTTTGTCACTGTCTCTGTGCTGCAAGACTTGAGGGGTGCCTGAGTCCTCTCTGAACTCTTTACCTGCACAGCATCCCTCACCAGAGCAACATCCCAAATATCTCATCTCTCCTCTCATGGCAAGGTTGTACTAGAAAAGCAAAGTGGGCATATGGTTGAAGGACATGAGATGTTGGACCCAAGCCTTGAGACCACTGTGCCCCATTTCTGCTATTAAATGATGGATGAGAATAGAATCATGGAATCTTACACACATTGGCATAACTCTAAAGTACCATTATATCACCCTGGAGCTTGTTGATCTTTAAAATGTGTGTTTCCAGATATTAATGCACATTGATTAGGCTGCCAGCTCTTTTTTAAATGCTGCATAGTGAGCCATAGTGTGAAAATGGTCACCTTTCTATACTAAAGGTTTTGCATTGTGGCCATATATTTTGCATTCCCATAACATTTGACCAAGCTTCTTAGCCAGTGAGAAAAAGTGTGTAATGTGTATTGCCTCTTCACATGAACATCCAAGGCTTTAAAAATATCTCTCTGACCTTCTTCAACTCTACCTCAATAATTTCTAGTGGCAGGGAATTCCTTAGGGTGACTATATGCTTTAAACAGAAGTATTTCTTTGCACCCAGTTTGACTTTGTTGCCTGTGAAATGGACCCAGCAAACTCCTTTGGTTCTTGCTTTATGGGGCTGGATGCAGAGAAACTTCCTGATGGTTTTTCCACAAACCAGTCATTATTGTGTATTCCATCATTATTTATATAGAAACATAAACACAAAAAAGAAACACACAACAACAGCAGCAACAACAACAACAACCACCTGCTTATATAAACAGGAAACATCTAAAAGTTTTTTTAGTACCTTTCCAGTCATTTACATGCAAGGAAGAAATAAAATTCACCTCAAAATATTAGATGCACCCAGTGTACACAGTAAATGAACAAAAAGTAGGTGGGTTTCCCCTCTATTTTTTTTTCCTCCTTCAGCTGAAGGTGTATTTGTCTGGGCATCTTACTCTGACACTGAGAGCCCTGGCTCTCAGGTCTTTCTTGCCCTCTGTGGGTCCCTCCCAAACCTGCCACCACCACCAGTGAGGTTGCTGTTGGAGTAACAGGCTTAGGGAGAGCTCCAGTAGCCCAGCTCGGCCATATATTTTCATGTCAAGATGGCCAAAGAGGTTAATAAATTGCTCAGCAGTGGAGTCACAAATAGAACTGACAACCTCCACCTCAGCCTGCTCTGTAAGTCTGGTGGGTAATTGTGATGAGCAGCTGCGTGATGAATTTCACTTCTATAGGTACTCTTGAAGTCAGTGAGAGAGGGTTGGATGGGTGGGAGATGGGCCAGGAAATGGATGGGAAAAGACCTTTACTAAAGCTTTTAGCTTTAGTCCAGACCACAGAGACTCCTTAAAGGAAATGTTGGAAATCTACTGAGGAAATAAAAATTACGAAGCAGGAACATCTGACTTCCTCATCAGGAAACATATAATCACATCTCTCCATGGGGCCACTCTGGAAGATCCATGAAGCTGTGTTGGAGAGGACCGGCCTGTTGTGCCAAACAGAAACAGTAAACACACAGCTATAGAATTGGAATGGACTGGGGTTTAGTAAAGAACTACTAACTCCCAATTCATCTTTCATGAAGGAAAATGTCTATCATCCCAAATCAGGGATTTCAAAAGGCTTAGCAACTGGGAAGACTTTCTTCACAATCTTTTCCAAGTTGGTCTCAAAGGTTTTGTGTTTGAAAATCAGATCCTTTACAGATAAAAAATTTTAGCCTCGTTCAGTAGCTCAGCTTAACAAGAACCCATTGGTTTTCTGAAGACCTCAGAGCTTCAGGATCAGCCTTGTGTCAAACCTTGAGTTGCAGAAGCTTCCCAAAGGCCACCATGCCATACTTGCATCAGCATATATGTGTTTAATCAGGCTCTTGACAGGTAAAGACTGTGAAAAGAGGACAGTTTGTTCTCCCAAACTGTTCACTCTCTAAGTAACTCTGTTTATTTTGGAGGTGAATGAATAACATTGTGCTGGGAAAGGAAATTAAAAAAGCAGGGTTGTAATTTACAGTAGAGAAAAGAACAGATTTAGGGTCCCTTTTTTTTACCCCCCTCCTCCTTTCCCCTCCATTCACTGCTCTAGTTCCAAACATCCAAACGTGCTACAGCTGAAAAAGAGGACCTCAAGCTTTCCTTACTGCTGGCAACAAGAAGTGAGTTACAATTGCCAGTCTCTGTATTCTTGCCAAGAGAACAAACTGCTTCAAGGCAAAAGAAAAAAAAAATTTAAAAAAATTTAAAAAAGGAGGTTTATCAAAACCAAATGCCACTGGAAATCCTAATGCTGCGAAGCCTAATTCAAGATGTACATTGAAACCTATCCCCAGCCATTTAAGGAAAGAGAAGAAAATGGATTCTTTAATAGAATATTTAAAATATAACAATTGCTTTGGAGTGAGGAATTCTACTCTCTCTGGTTCTTATAAAAGCTCTATTTTTTTTCTTCATCTCTAAGTAAACTCCCAGCAGTTTTCTTTGAAAGTGGATCCTAGGCAGGCACCTCTTTTCCAAAGAGCTCAACATTGTTCTAATGAGATGTGATAGGTGGTTTGGACTAGGAGCTGGGCCAAGGAGCGGAGGTATCGCTTTATTGTGTGTTTGTTTTTCTTTTAAAATTCAGTGATCTGGCTACTCTTCATTTTCACTTTAATGCTTCTTATTATTTTGTTTCTAACCTGTCCCCTGGATCCAAATCAGATCCAGTCTCCTTTCCCCTTCCAAACATTCACTGCAAAATGGAAAGGGGGAAAATCCAAGGCTTTTTATTTTTAGACTAGTAACAGTTTTGAAGACCAGAGGGAATGAGCCATTCAGACCATCTATTTAGATTGCTGGACACCACAGACCATAGAATTTCACGCAGTGATTTGTCCATTTTGTTTTGGAACTGGAAAACACTTTCTGGGAAACCACCCAAGCATCCAATCCTGCAGGAGCCATCACAGCCTTGGGCATACAGACCTAATGGGTGAGTCTCACCCCTACAAGATGTGCCAAGTTTTTGCCTGGAAGACTTTAAAGCCCCAATTCAAGACATTCTAGCTTGCCATAACTTTAGAAGATACTTTGTGATGTGATGTGCTTGTCCTGAGTGGTACCTGCAGACCATGGTTGGGGCTGTGGCTCCTAAATTTCATGAGAAAACATTTGATCTGGCCTGTTATCCGTCTGAGAGGCAGCTGGCATTGGCTCACAGGGACACAGCAATTGTCAGCAGATGCTACCTTTGTGTGAGACCAGAGTCTGCAGCCAGGCCAGCTGACACAAACACCCCAAAACTGTGCACAGAGGCAGAAACTGCAGTCAGGCTCTAGTTTCAGATGAGAAAAAAGGGAGTTCCTGGTGCTTCTCTACATGAAAGCCTTTCTCCTGACCATAGGGAGGAGGGTGTGACTGTAACCCAGCCTCAGCCAACAGCACCATTCCCCACCAGGAATCACAGCTGGGAAAAGGCAGCTGGAAGAGGCAAAGCAGTGGAGAGTCACTTCCCAGGCTGGCTGTGAGCTCTGAAGCCATTGCCCATGTCACTTGTTGGAACTCAGAGCAACAGGCTGAACCTTCTGGGTGAATCTCAACGGGCTTCCCAAAGCTGGTTACAGGCATGGTGGCCTAACAGAGGACACCTGACAAAAGCCCAGGGAGAGACAGGCCAGCTCCACCATGCAGACACAATTTAAATCCCTCCCTAGTTTCCCCATAGACAGAGGAAGCAGCTTTGCTATTAGACCCATTTCATATCCTGAATGACTTATATAATTTTCCTGAGTTTTCAGATCCTGAATGACTTATATATTTTTTTTCTGAATCTATTTGCTCTGTGACTTCCTTGAAGTTCACCAGATCTGCAAGGCAACAACAGCCCCTCTAACACAAATACAGACACAAGGCCATCTCCTATACACTATTTTCCTGCTCATTGCTAAGAATTTTTCCTGATGGGTGCAGGCACATTGTTTATCTGTGGCATTTCAATTGATGCTCACTATCCATGCACCACCTTTAATGTGTGGATGCACTCATTCTTCCATTATCCCATTGAAGTTAATTGAGAATCAGATCACCTGTTTCAGAACCTTTTTGATTGGTGCTGAAGTCTAATTTACTCCAACCCTTCACCATACAAGTGAGTGTCTCCAGAGAGTCCTCTGCACATGCTGCCTCTCCCAAAAGAAACACAATGAAGCAATCAGTGCTTTCTTCCACCACCCAGCCTCATGGCTCTGATGGGGAGAATGCAGTTGAGACCCAAAGGGGAGAGTGCCAGAAGAAATAAGAGGTTCTGCATGCAATCTTGGGGCCTCATGCGTTGACGTGAGTTCCAAGTTTTGCTTCCTCTGTAATTGTTACCCTGATGTTTATATTTTCACTTATTAAATCTGTGTCACGTAATAAAATGTGCTATAAATTAAAGGCAGAGTAGAGGCTTTTTCATCTGCTCTCTGCTCCGTGTCAGCATCAGGATGTTGCACTATGGAGCCTTTCCTGGTTCACCAAGCCTCCTGCTCCATCATGTCAGAAGCGAAACCAGTGAAACACTCCCTTGTTATGAACTGTTAATGTCTGATATTTTAGAAAAAAAATTAAAAAAAAAAAAACACAATGCCCTGAAATTGAAATTGGAGCTGCAGCACATTAGCAGCTGTTAACACGTCTCCCTGAGCTTGTCCACCAGCCATGGAGCACCAATTCCTTTGCTCTGCAGCTGAGCCGCCCAGCTCTGTTTCAAATGAAAGCAGAGCTCAACTTCAAAGTGGGCATCCAGAGCAAAGCCTCCTCGGCATCAGAGGTGTGGACAGGCCCTCACCAAGAGGCACATCAGTCTTGACATCCAGATCCCAGTGAGGTTTCCCTAGGAGCTGATCAGGATTTGCATGAAAGCAAGAAATAAAGGGAAAGGCTTGCCGGGATTTACGTGCTGGATTTGAGTGTTATCTGTTGACTTAGCACAGATTTCCACCCTTAGGTCCTGGCTGGTTTTCCCCAGATTTATGGAGATAGGACCTGAGGGAAGGATATGAAGCTGTGTCAGGGGAGGTTTAGGTTGGAAAATGGGAAAAGATTCTTCATCCAGAGGGTGGCTGGGCACTGAACAGTCTCCCCAGTGGTCATGGCCCCAAACCCGCCAGGGTTCAAAAACTGTTTGGACAATGTTCTCAAGGCACCAGGTGGAATTCTTGGGGCTGTCCTGTTCAAGGCCAGGAGTTGGACTCGATGATCCTTGTGAATCCTATCCAAGTCAGGATACTCTCTATGATTCTATGACCAAAACAAATATTTCCCATGTCTGTGGGTGCCCTGTGGAGGTGGTGTAGAAGGGTGGCTGGCTTGGGTAGCACCTTGGGATGGGAGCTGCCTCCTCAGGAACTTCCATAGTGAAGGCAATTGTTGATACTTGAGCGATCATGTATCCCCACTAGAATCTCTACGGAGTTTAAACAAGGTGCCAGCAGCAGAATTTCTTCAGGAGTTGAATAAATTTGCCAGCTGCCTTTAGGAAGCTCAGGAGACCATGGAAATAAATATTAGGATATCCTTGGTGGCATCTCAATAGAGATTTTTGTATGCTTAAACTACATGTCTTGCCTGGATCCAAATTCAGATCTGAGTACTGATCAGACTGTGGAAGGGCTAAATCTACACTGCAATAGGTCCCTGCTTAGGCTGTGAAACCCTTGAGCCCTTGGGAATGTTGACTTGCTTCTCATGTTTAGTTTAACAGGTGCATTACAGCTGAGAGGGGCCTGGGAAGCTGCTGCTAATTATTTCTCGGATGCTGTCCCTCAGCTGATATCAAGATCCAGGAATGATGGGGAGAGAAAAGGAAACAATCTTCTCTCCACTTTGAGTTGTTCTCAGGGCCCAACTTTAGGTGATGATGACACCAAGACCTAGAAATACAGGGAAGGAGGATGAGGATTTCTGTTTTCTTCATCTTTTGTGAGTCTGTGCTCTATTTCTGTGGCACAGCTGATACCAGAAGCCAAGACTGCAGGGAGGTATAACCACAAGGTGTGGGTCTGAGCTGGGCTGCTGGGACCTGTGCTTCACTGCACAGGAAAGATCAGAAAATTCATTGATAACTTAATAGAGTCACAGTGAGATTTGATATATGGAAAATCTGTCCATTCCACATCACCTCTGAAGAGGCAGCAATCCATACTATCCCTGGAGGACAGTATCATCCTTCTCTGCCTGGCCTTGAACACTTCCAGGGATGGATCATCCACAGCTTCTCTGGGCAACCTGTTCCAGCCTCATCACCCTCACAAAAAAGAATTTCTTCCTAATATCCAATCTAAACTTGATTGTGATCTGAAAAACCACCGAGCAGCAAAGGGGTCACAGGATTATCTGTTCATTCAGCGGCAGTCTCCTATCCCATGCACACACTATGCACAATGATAGTTTTCCTTTCCATCCCTGCAGATGTGGTTTTGGCTCTGAGATGCAAGGAGTTACCTCCTTTCCCATAGCACTCTTTTCAAAAGTTATCCTATAGAATAAATGATACCCTTATTTTCTGTGTACCTTACGGCCATGGAATGAAACATTCAGAGATGTGTCCAGCTCATTAAACTCCAGTGGATTTGATTAGAAACAAGTGAAGGGAAAATGAATAATTTTATTGACTGCACAGGGAGTGAGAGGCAGCTGAGTCTGTCTTAAATATGCTTGTTCTGCAAGCCTTGGAGGACTGGAAGCCAGTGGCTCTGAATGCATACAGAGGGAGGAATTCAGGCTAAGAAAATGCCATTTCCTATTAGCTTTTCAGGGTAAGAATCACAGCATGGGAGAAAAATATCTGCCTCTAAATCAGCAGTAAGAATTCCACTGGAGCTTAAAATGAATCTGAGCTGTGAATCTGGGATGCTGGGTATAGAGGAAGAACAGGTTATATAAGAATTTCTATTAAAGTCAGTTAAATGTGTCTCCCAGTGCCCAGACAGTGATCAGGAATGCATATTTTTAAATTTGTGAAGGAAAATTCAGCAGGTACTGCTATAATCACAGTCTGGGTTTAAGCACCACTATATTTATGTACAACAGAACTGTGGTGTTTCCTGGTAAAGCTTAATAAAAAATAAAAAAACAGGACACAAAGCTGAGCTAAGTGAGGCTAGTATGAGTTAGAGACACTAGCAGAGACGCAGAGAAGTCAAAGCTCTTTATTTTCTGTTCCTTTTGGTGCATTATTCTTCAACCATAAAAAATAATAGGGAAATTCCTCCTCTCAGGGAATTTTTATGGAGAAATCTGAATGTGGTCTTGAAAGAAACTCCAAGTTTCAAAAAAAATAAAATAAAAAACTGGGGAAACCTGAGGAGTCAAGGGCAGTAAATCAACAGAACCTGATGATCTTCACCCAAGGGTACAGAAGGAAATGAAGTGTGAAATAGCAGAGATCTGAGTTTATGCAATAAAAGACCATTCCAGAAGCCACTGAAATCAATGGAAAGACTCTCCATATTTGCCTGAAAACTGGATCAGACCTTCCCAGATTAATTCAGAAAAACGAGTGCCCACAGGAAGCTGTCCATCACCCCCTCAGGCCAGGTGTGGGAAGCACAGAGGCTGTGTTGAGCAGGATCAGCCTGACAAGGAGCAGGCCAGACCATATGGAAAGCTCCCTGTAATTAGAGATCTCCATCTCGGCCAGTGCAGCTCTGCAGGAGCTGGCCCCGGAATACTGGGAATGACATGTGACACAGCAAGCACCAAGCCAAATCCCACCACCCACATGGCCCTGTGGGTGCTCCCAGGCCTGGCCCAGCCTGGTGGCACCACAGTGTTTGCAGGACCACAGGTTCTTGTAGCTCAGCTGGCAAGGTGGGGTAGATCTGAAAGCTGCTCTTTCTTCCCCAAAATCACCGCTGGCAATCATTTGTCACAGCTAAGGACAACATCTCCTGCTGCACAGGGCCTCTGCACAGGCCAAGCCTTATGGACAACTTGGAGTTTCCAAAACAGCGTGAGCACAGAGCACAGGCCAGAGCTCCCTTTGCAGACACCGGGAAGCAAACACTCCCAGCTGCCAAGGATTTTACTTTATTGTCATTTAAGTTGGCTCCTCCGGCACAAGTTGCTGGCGGTCTCACAGTAGCAGGAGTTGAGTAATAATAGTATTTCCAGTGTGCTCACCTCCAAGCAAGGCTTTAGACTGCTGGGAGAACAGGATGAGGACAGTTTGTATTGGCTGTTCCTTCTCTCTTTCTCATCAGGCTGTGATTCAAACAAGCATCAAACTACAAACTCCATCACTCATGTCCCCCCTGTGGATTTTCCATGTTGGCTCCTCAGCAAGAGGGACTAGACTGCCATTCATCAGCCCTCTGAGGTGCTGAGAGGGTCTTCTCATCTTGGAAATTTTGAAACAAAGTCATCCACCAGGTTTTCAACAGTCCCATGACTTTGCTACATGGGGGCTGGGAATTGATGTATTTTTCTAGGAGAAGATTTTTCAGGAAGCTTGCAAAACCTAGACTCACCAGGCTTCTCTCAGCTAAATACTCAACATTCCCTCTTCCTGAAACTTTCCTCGTGCTCAAAGATATGCAAAAAAAATCAAGGCAAGTATCTGGAAACAGGATAATGTTACAGAGTTCCAAAATCATCCCCAAAGTCATCAGTGTACTGTCTGAAACTACCTCTAAATGCAATGTTAATACAGTCCCTGACTACGGAGATCCATTTGCTGCTTTGAGATTGCCAGGAGATCCTCCCCCACCATGCTCTTCCTTAACGTTGGCCTCCACATTTCCAAAATACTCCTTTTTCTAATTTGGAGGCAAAGTCATGCCATTGTGAAGAAAGAATGTTCTTTTACTTTTCTGGGAGCTAGGAGTCTTTACCTAGAATTAAATCAAGTTGTCTTGCATTTAGTTTCCTAGACTGTTCTAAAAAGTAAAGAGAAAATGAGGCATTTCTTACGGTAAATAATACTTCAGTCAATACCTTACCCTGATTAGGCATCAATCCTCACAATTTGAAGAGAACTTGGAGAAAAGGAAAGGACTTATCATTGCTGCCCCAGTTTTTTCTTTTGTGGCTGGAAATAGTTTTATGAGACAGTGGAATGAAAGATCGGTTATTGCCTTGTTAGTTTGATGATGGTTTTCTACCTCATAACAAAAAAGGGTAATGAAAATTTACACCACTAAAAACAGTCTTGGAGTTTCCAGGATTTTTTGGATGAAATTAGTGAGCCTGTTTGATGAGAAAGAAGCAGACATTTCATGCAGTCCATTGGGAATTAGGATGAAACCTTTACAGTGTTTTGGGTCTGGCTGAGCTGCAGTTCATTTTCCCTCAGCCCTCACAGTGCTGGGCTTTGCCTTGGGAGCTGGAAAGGTACTGAGAACACACCAGAGTTTTGGCTACTGCTGGGCAGGGCTGGCACAGCATCAGCTCTGTCTCCCCAGCATTGTTCCCATCAAGAGGCTGGGAGTGGGCAAGATCCTGGGGGAGCACAACCAGGCCAGTGGACCCAAATTATCCAAAGGGATATTCCATACCATAGGACATCAGCTCAGATATAAAAGCTAAGAAAAGGAGGAAGAGGGGACATTCATTTTTACAATGTCTGCCTTCCAGAGCAACTGCTCCATGTGCTGAAACCCTGCTTCCCATGAAGTGTCTGAACTTTGCCCAACAATGGGAAGTAGAGAATAAAATTTTGGGGTTTTGCCTTTGCTTGTACATGCTCAAAAGTTTGCCTTTGCTTCAGTAAATTTATCTCAACCTACAGGTCATTTTTCATCTTATTTTCTCTCCCCTATCCAGCTGGGAAGGGAAGTGATAGGGCAGATTGGTGGGCCAAGGCCCAAGTTCCTGGATCTACAGAAATTTGCCTTCCCCCTGGTTTGTAACGAGAGTGGGTTGCAGTGTGCAGTTGGTAGTGTGATGTTTCCCACCTGTGGAGTGGGATATCTGGATCCACCTACAATCTCAGCCTTCAGAGCTTCAGACTCACCCATCCCACCTCCCAGAGCAAACCTCTGGCCTGCAGGCTCTAATCTGCACTGTGCCACAGAGATGAGCCACAGACAGAGCTCTCCCCTACAAGAGACTGCCCAAGATTTCATGCACTGCCTCTTCTGGGACTAAAGATCTATTCAAATTCATCCAGAAAGCTTTCCAAGAGGGACAGCCCCCACATAGACCCACCAAGATCAAATATTCATAGAAAGCTTTCCAGGTAGGACAGCCCCTGGACAGACCCACCAGGAAGATTTCCCCATAGCCAAGGTCTTCAGCTTTACAGAGTCTGTAGCTGTAGGGCAGGGAGTGATGCCAAAATTTCCAGACAGTCTCTCCTGGAGCCAAGAGCCTGGAAGAGTAGATATAATCTGGGCTCAGCTCCCAGGTCCACAGCAGGGAGCCTGGAAGCCCAGAGAAGCCTGGCCAGAGCCAGAGCTCTCCGAGCACGCTGGTTCCTTGCTTCAGGGCTGTGACTCCGAGCAAGGGGGGCAGTCTCTAAGGGTGGGGAAACATCCCAAATCCCAGTTGTCCTCATCTGGACCTAGCTAGACCAGATCATGACTTAGGGAGCTGTGTGCCAGCAGCATGGTGACTGTTGTAGTAGCAGGGCTTCAAGTGGTCTCTAAGCACTTGGGACAAGGAAAATCTCTGTGTCAAAAAATCCCATTTCTGTTCAGAACCACCATGTTTCAGGAGCATTGCAAGCAGAAATTACTTGGAATTTCAAAATACTCTTTGGAATTTCAAAATACTCTTTCCAGATTAGCCGGAAATCAAATTTAAAAGATGAATAAAAAAAGCTGGAATTGAAAAAGAGAAAAAAAAAATCCCTAAAGTTTTGAAACATTACCTTTTGCCAGAACAGTATCTGCTCTAGAAATTGATGGAAGGAATTGACTAATTTGAACAAAACAGCTTTTTTCCCTACATGTTTCTAAATGAACTGATATAGCAATCCAAAGACAGAAATGTGGGCTGGGTCCCTCACCAGTGTGTGAGTCCAGTTCCTCTGACTTCTGGCAGGATTTCCTCAAAGCAAGGTATTCAAGAATGAGTGCACAACCCACCGGCTAAATTATGCACAACTACAGTCCCTGCTTTATTAGACTTCACTAGAAAAAAAAAAAAAAAAAGAGAGAAATATTAATTTATTTTGACTAATCACAAATTCAAATCGCTTCTCTAGAAAATGATATGCAAACAGCTCTAGTCAGCTTAATAAAGTTTGGGAGGGAAGCCAGACATTGATTTGGCCTCTTGGAGTTCTGATATCACGCTGTCCAGAGTGCAATGGTGACAGAAGTCAGAGATGCAACAAGCTGGATTTTTAGAAATCCCTACCAGTGGAGACAGCTGCCTTTGGGACTGACACCCCCTGAAGTCTCACTCACACAGAGAAATGTGTATTCATTTGCTAAGTGGATGTGTTCACACTCTTCCACTTGCTGCATTGGCTCTGACACTTTGTTGTTGTTGTTGTGTGGACACGGTGCTCAGCAAGATACAAAAAGTGCCTTTCAGATAAGGTGAGTCCTTCCCTGCTAAGCTCTGTATGGGTCTGGAAACTCTTCCCTTAACTCAGCAAGGAGGGATTAATGGTAGTGACTAATGCAAAGTGGGCAGGGCAGGCTCCCCTTTGTGTTTTTCTGTTTAGAAGTTTTTCCTTCCCGCTCTTTGACAGGTCTCCACTACAGTGAAATATTGCATACTTAATGGAAATGCAGGCTCCACCAGCAGAAAAGAAAGGAGATCTTGTGGGACAAACACAATACTAGGAGGCAGGAGATGTTAGTTCAGGTTCTGGCTCTTCTACAACCTGCCTGTATGATCCCTAACAATTCATCCCATACCTCTGTGCTTCTGTTCTCCTGGTAAATGAGAAAAACAAATTGCAGACTTCCTTCCTCTCTTCAATTTGTTTAGCCTGCAAGACTCCTTGGAGCAGCCCATGTCTCCTGTTACACATTGATGCAGGGCCTTCCCCAACACGTTGTGGACTCAGAGAAGATTCCTAAGTGCTACTGTAATAATGAGTCATTTATCCCCAAACTCCCTCAGCAGGTTATTGTAGATAATAAATAAGGGAAAGACTGACCTTTACTGAAAGCTGAAAACTTTTTGAAGGTTTAAAAATCAGAGCATGCCAGGAAAGGAATGTCAATTCAGCTCCCTACAGAAAGAAAGACAATTATCTCCACTTCAGAGATCGAAAACTGGACAGCAAGAACAAATTATAGTTTCCCAGTTCCCAATCCCCTGTGGAGTTTCTGGGAATTAACCATAAATCTCTGTTACAGAGCTCTTATTAACTGGTTTTCTTCTTTGTATTTCAAAACAAAAAAAGCCAAACATTTCTCCCAGGTTCCCAGCAAAGTCAGAATGAGAGGGTGAAGTGTTTTCTCCAGTCCTTCAATTATTTTTTGTTGAGAAATATTTACAGATTCTAAATCTAACCAATCATGGGTCATTTGTTATTAAGAAAATGCTAATTTTCTTAATAGCATTCTTAGCCCAACCACTGGGATGTTCTCCTATTACTCAATGAGATTGTGATTAACAGAAATGCAGTTTGAAGTCTCTTACCTCACAATAAATGGATTGAATGGCAGAGAATGGATTGAAACCAGCTCTGCTAAGAAGGACTTGGTGGTGTTGGTGGATGAGAAGCTCAACATGAACTGAGATGTGCACTGGCAACCCAAAAAGTTCATCCTCTCCTGGGCTGTGCCAAAAGCAGCAGGTCAAGGAAGAGGATTCTGCCCCTCTACTTGTCTCTGGTGAGATTCTTGTCTCTGGAGTTCTGCATCCAGCTCTGGGGCCCCCAAAGCATGCAAGACATACAGAGGAGCCATGAAAATGCTCTGAGAGCTGGAGCCCCTCTGGTCTGGAGACAGACTGAGATTTGGGATTATTCAGGCTGGAGAAGAAAAGGCTGAGGGGAGATCTCAGAGCCCCTTCCAGTGCCTAAAGGGGCTCCAAGAGGGCTGGAGAAGGACTTTATGCAATGGCATAGGGAAAAAGAGGGAATGGCTTTCAACTGACAGAGGGCAGGGTTAGATGAGATATTAGGGAGAAATTCTTCCATGTGAGGGTGGGGAGGCCCTGGAACATGTTCCCCAGAGAAGCTGTGGCTGCCCCACCCTTGGAAGTGTTCAAGGCCAGGAGCTTGGAGCAACCTGGGAGAGTGGAAGGTGTCCCTGGCCATGGCAGTGGGGGGAAATGGAATGGTCTTTAAAGTCCCTTGCAACCCAAACCATTCTGTGATCCTGATTCTATAGTAGAATGTGCATATATTTCCACACATATCTATACTTACACTGATAAATTTATATACTCTGGATTGCAAATGTTTGTCTAGCACACTAAATATGGTAAATGAGAACAGCTACAGCATTCTTTCCAAATACATGAATAGTCCTTGCAGATTCTTGCCTGTGTGCTTAGGCTTCTCCTGTAGATTAATTTCCTGAATAGGGCATCATCTCTGTAGGAGTCACAAGGCATCTTTTACACTGCTAGGTTCCACCACTATAATGTGGTCAGGAAATATGAATTTTTTAGGTACCATTCAGGGGGCATTTTATATGCATATTTCATGAGAAGAGGAGGTGGGAATAATGTTTTTGGCAGACACTTGCCAGGATATGAATTGGATTCAGGAGAAGATGACTTTTCATACAAGTAGTCAACTCCACTCAATTTAAACCATGGCTCTTGGGAAGCATTTAAAACACAGAGCTTTAATGGAGCTGCACTGTAAGCAGCACAGAGCAAACTGTCCAGAGTGTGTGTATATAAATACATATCTATATTTACATATAGCCAGATGCTCAAGGTCAAAGGCACCGAGTAGCCCCTTGGGAACTGGAGCTATGAAACAGTTTGCTGAGACAACAGGCTGTTCAGAGGTCTGCACCCCTGAGAGGCTGCTCCAAACTAGAATTTGTCCTTGGGGTGAACTACAAGCTCTAAGACACTGTCACAGCACCCATGGCAAGGCACATCTGAGGAGCTCAGGCAGCAGATGCAGAGAAAACAATGGTACAAGTCGACTGGGGTCAAGACCTTTCACACCAGGACACCTCCTTCCCAAGGAGCTACAAAGCTCAGACCCTTACAGATGGTGCACACACAGCTACATGCTCAGCACAAATGCAATAATCCATCTGTCTTGAGGCAGCACCTCTAGAGCAAAACTGGGGAAAGAAAAACCCCTCATGTAAAAGGCCCAGTGCTCAGTGAGAGCACTCAGGAGTATCTGGTGCATGGCTTCAGACAGGATTTGGGGATGGTATGGAGAGCTGGGGGAGCTCAGCCTGGAGAAAAAAAGGCTGAGGGGAGACTTCACTGCTCTCTACAACTCCCTGAAAAGAGGTGTAGTGAGGGTCAGTCTCCTCTCCTCAGTAACAAATGACAGGATGAGAGGAAATGGCCTCAGGGGAGGCACCAGGGGAGGTTTAGATTAAATATTAGGAAAAAAATTCTTCATAAAAAGGGTTGGAAAGCATTGAAAAGGGCTGCCCAGGGCAGTGGTGGAGTCATCACCCCTGGAAGTGTAAGCTCTTAGATTGGCTTGGCTGGCCAGAGCATGGTGCTGACAACACCAAGGTATGGGTGAAATTCTTCCATGGGAATATATTCACATAAGAGTTGGACTCAGTGATCCTTGTGGGTCCCTTCCAACTCAGACTGTTCTGTGATTCTGTGAAAAAATGTGTAGGTGTGGCACTTTACGATGTGGTTTAATGGTGAACGTGATGGTGGTGCTGGTGTGACAGTGGACCTTGATGGTGTTGGATTCCAGCCTTGGGGGTTCTATGATTCCATGGAAGCTGAAATCAGTCTTGTCTTCTTAAGGTAGTCAGTGGAAACCAGAGGGATGGAGAGGCACACACATTTCATCACCAAAACAAAGGGAATGACTCCTCAGGACACTGCAAGGCTACAGGAATTCTCATAATCCAATCCTCCTGACCTCCATGTTCAGACTGCTTCCTATCTGCCCCAGGCACTTGGCTTTTGGCCTGGCCCTGAGCAGACTTAGCTTTGCCTTTCAGAACATTTGCTATGCAGTGAAAAGAAAGAAAGACATGAAACAGCTTGGCAGTCTGAATACATTATTAACAGGTTTTGGAAATAAATAATCTGAATATAGTTCCAAAGCCTATATTTGCCCTGCCTAACTTTAAGCACACAGTGGAGCCACAAAAATTAGCAGCATAATTGCCTTCAGCTCCTCTCTAACTGAAGAGACAAGCACAGACAGAGGTGATGTGACTCTTAACTGGGCTGGAGGTTTTTGCTCTCTTCTTCCAGAGTGGAGCATTTTGAATGATCTTTCTGTGATTGTTCCACATTTCAGCCTTCTTGAACTTCCCCAGCCCTGCCAGAAAGTACATCTTGGATGCTCTGGGCTATTTCTTTAGCAATTAATCTTAAACACTTGGACTTATTTTCACCTCTTCTCTAATCATCACTTTTACTCCATTAATGCTCTAGATCCAACCCAACCTTTTCCTTACTCTGATCAAATCCAGTTTAACCTCTCTTATCAAATCCAACTTCAATTTCTGTGTGGAACAGCAATGGTTTAGGAAATCTACTTGTCTGGGTGGCTTCCCTGAAAGAACTTGGAATTAAAATTCTCCATTCCTATAAGGTCAAATCCACTGCAGGTCAGCCATATGTCCTTGCTTTGTGGGCTATTTTTTTTTTTTTTTACACAAATTCACTCAAAAGATGGTGAAAGCAAGTTCATGGGAAAAGAACAGATAAGTGTGTTATTAAAATGAGCTGTCAATATTAGTCCTGTACAACTTGAGCTTGTTGGTGAGAGCTCCTACCAGCCCCCTCCAGGAGCAGTCAGAAGCAGAAATTGTCTGCCTTGGGACCAGTCAGTCATGTCTCCATCTGATGCTGGCGGCTGTCCTGCTGAGAAAGGGGCCTTGTCTTCACTGATTTCATGATGTCACCATTAGAGGAGTGGGAAGCACTATTTCCATGAATGATAATATGCCATGAAGGGCAATCAGTGCTCAAGAGCACCGTCCTTGATCGCTGTCCAGCCAGGCAACCCAAAGAGCTCTCTCCTCCTTGCACAGGAAAACGAGTTATTGATTTGCACATTGTTGCAGAGGGCAGTTCTTAATCATAATTAAGCCACTGTGAAAAGTCGAAGCATTCAAATCATGCGAGGGCTTTCACCATTGCAATCTGGCATCCATATGTTCAATGGCAACTCAAACAGACTGCTTTAATTTTTCTGTAGGTTTTTTTTTTTTCCCCTCTGAAGACTCAATATCATTTACCCCTTTAAATATGTCAGTTCTGTGATTTTGGATATGCAGCCCCATATTGTCTTTCAGAAGGCTAAGTTAAAACATAGCACACTATTTTGATGCAGTGTACAATAAGAAATCATTTCTTTAAGAAAAAATAAGACATGACAGTCACCATTGTGTTGTGAGATATTCCCACAAACTTCCATATTTCAATCTCAATATGGGTTGCTTCAGAACCTGACCAAGTTGCTTAAGTAAATTCTGAATAAAAGTAAGAGGAGTCAAAAATACTTTTAGTTGATTGTTAATCTAGGGCACTGAATATATCCTTCAGATATTTCCAGGCATCGCTCAAATATTTCTAGCTGAAAGGTTTAGTGTTCATGTTCATTTTGGGTTTGGTTAAGAAAATTTGAAAAAAAAAAGTCTAACTAAAATCTCCTCCTGAAGGGAGTCTAAAAGCAGTTGAATTCTGGCAGTGAAGATTAGTCCCTCTCATCAAAGAAAAAGAGCTGATGAGTGAAAGAGGGGGTTCAAGTGCAAATGGGCTTCTCTTGGTCTGGAGTATATTTCCTATAAAAATTATGTGTATTTTCCAAATTTTCAAATAGCTGAGGTCTGAAATCATCTTACAGTGAGAATGGTAGCAAAACACCTTGGTGGTTTCAGGGAGGACAATCATTTTATGAAAGGTTTAAGACTCCTCCTGTCAGAAGGAACAGGATCCCTGAAACTCTGCACCCCAAGTGCCTCCATGTGCAGGCCATGGGAATGAAGGAGCTCCTCTAGCTGGTCCTCCCAGCCTAAAGAAATGTCTAAGCCAGGTCTCAGAAATCACTTCCTGGACATGCCAGTTTCTTTGCACTGTCTCTTAAGTGATCACAGTGTGTCTAGGTTAGATGGACAGAGCTATGCCAGAGGAGTTAGATGATCTGAATCCCATCAATGGGGCAATATTCAATTTCTCTCTATCAAACATATCAACTTATTATCCAAATCTAAAATTGGAAAAAAACTCTGGGATTTTTTTCAGAGATTCTGGAGTACAAAGTGGAACTGAGGATGACATTGTGTATTACACATATTACAGAGGAAAATGTGTCTTAACCTGTCTGAAAATCACTGGAATACATCAAATTCATCAGTTCTGCTTTGGGCCTTTCTGCCCTGTTTTCCTTCAGTTCCAGATACCTCCCTAGGAGTCCTGCAGAGCACGTACCAGAGGTCCCTTGCTTGCAGAGCTAGCCAGCTTTTCCTCAGCAGCACATCACTCAGCAAATCCAGTAGGAAACAGGAAAACAAATGTCATTTTTTGTATATGCTCTTGAATCCCATCCCAATGAGGATCTTCTATTGCCTCCATGAGCTGTGTGAGCAGGGCTGAAATAAGGTCATTGAAAGGATAAGAAAATAGAAATGATTAACTTATGCCAGCCTAAAAGCCCCTGAAATTTTATTATTTAAAAATGCTAAAATGTGAGGAGATCAGGGACACATTTTCAATGCAAGAGAATGTTTAGTGATTGAAAGTGTTGATTGATAATAAAGGGGAGAGTTTTAAATCATCTCAGACTACATTTGAATGGGTAAAATATTAAAAACTTGCCATGTTCACCATCAGTTCCTTAGAAAGTAAAAGTGGGAAGTTTCAGCAATGGGAGACCCTGGGGCCACTGAAGGATTGAAGAGCCCTGAACTAAACTTAAAACCTAAAACTCAGTTCCTTTGGTAGGACCCATGGCAGTGTCTGTTTAGAAAATGGTGCTATATGACATCTCTCAGTACATGTCCATAACTTCATGGTGATGAACTTCACAAAATAAAACCCTCTCCCCAGCACAAAAAGGAGACAGCACTCAACATAACCACACAAATTCCTATATTTATGGTGGTGCCAGCCAGACTTAGATGGTGTCTTCATGGCTCTCCAGCAGCTGTCAGACCATGTGTTTCACCACAAGAGCCCTTTACAGAAGTGTATTGGCATGACAGAGTTTTCCAGGACAGATTGGAAGCACCACCTCATTCATAAGGCCTCAGCCTTGCAAACACTGGAAAGGAAAAGCTGAAAATGCCTTGTTCTCCTAAAATCCCTAAGCATATAACATTATGCACTACTCCAGCATGGATCACCAAATTTCGTTCCTGGTTTCCTCATGTGAAGCCCAAGCAACCCATGGAAATAGAAAGGCCTCCTCCTGTGTTTTCATAATTAATTACACTTGTTAAGCCTGCTTTAACAAATTAATTGATTTGATATGACTTAGAAGGACAAAATTTTCCACATTTTTTGGCATTTTACTGCCATGCTGCCACATCTAAAAGACTCACAGAGAGCAGAGGAGTCAAAGTGAAGGACAGAGGAACTGGCAGCTCCTCTGGCTTCCCATTCCCTGCAAAAACAAGAACCATTCTGCATGGCAGAGTCCCCTGTCTTACCCCCAGCCCAAAATACTATGAATAAGGACCACAGTTCTCTGTTCACTCAGGAATGCCAGATATGAAACCACAATCAAGCTTCGATCTCTTCAGCACAGCATGCTCCACATGCCAATCTACGTTTGTTGAAAAAAAAAAGATTCTGCTGGAATAAGTTTCTATTATAAGCTCTCACTGTGTACATTTTTTGGAGTTAGTATATAATTCCTGCAGCAGAAACCAATATCTTTTCTGTTTTACAACTGCACATAAATACAACTGCCTTCCATCTAAAAAAAAATAAATATTCACAATGTCTGTTCAGTTTGCCTTCTCGCAGCATCTCTCTCCCTCTGCCCAAATATAATCACACTTTCTAACCCCAATCACTCATGGTGGGGGGGAGAGCCAAACAAATCTCACATTCATAAACTCAGATGACAGCCACCCGGAGCCATAGGAATAACATGGAATTTATTGGAGCTGTTAGCTCAGTACAAAGCAACGGGAGTAAACAGCGACTTCCAAAGCAGGCAAAGTTATTTGGACCAGCTCCAACATGCAAATGGTAGAGACATTGATAGCTGAGGCAATTATTATTTCCTTTCCCCACACCCTTTTCCTTTTTGCAGCTTGGCCAAATGAGTTTTTCTGCAGATGGTGGAGGCACTAGAATCTGATGAAAATTATGTTGTTTTCGATGGTCACCCTCAAGTTGTCAACACAAGAATGAAAAAAATTTTCCAGCTTGCCCATCACCATGAATTCATGGTGGGAATAGTGTTTACACCTATAATAAGGTCACTGGATCTTGTTTCCTTCTTGGAGTTGGTGAAGCAGGTTGTCTGACCAAGTGATTTGTCTGTGTGGAGCAAATAGGAAAATGGCCACTTTGCCTGGAATTAATTTTTTAAAAAAATAACTGAGCACCCATAAATAAGAGCTGAACCCAGATGAGTCCAAGTTTAGAGCTTAGACTTGAAAAATAGGATAATTATTACTACTGGTAATATTGTTACTGTTCTTAGCCTCACACCCACAGTTACAATGAGAAAGCTGTTACAATGAGAATTGTGCAAAAGCTGAACGGAAAAATAGTCTTTGCCCCAAATAATACACAATATTATGCAAGAGACTAACAGGGAAAGTTCAGGGACACGGGGAGCAGTTGGTAGCCTGAATGAGATGAAATAAGGGGGACTCCAGAGTCAACTTTTTTTTCTGTCTGGTTTCTTTCTCCTAGCAGACTTTTGTGTTGGGGAATCTCCCTTTCCATGCATTCACACAGCTCCAGTCATCACTTCTGCTCTGACTGAAAATTTGGGGAGGCTTTCAGCAAGTTTCTAAGTGAAAGGTATGCAAGTGGATCAGACAGACAGCCTGGCCTTGTTTGTGCTCTTTATTCTTGTGTTGAATTCATGTGTACGTGGGATTGTGCCATGTGTTTCCAGTCAGCCCTGGGACATGGGATTCTGCACTGGCTGGGAAGTGAGAGGTCTCAGCAGCACAGGGTGCTGCAGCAGATCCTTCTGGCTTCTCTGCTGATATTTCTGGGTTTCCTTTGTGCTGTGAAGAGGAACATGCCCTGGCAGGATGAGCTGAAAAATTCTTCGGTTTGATGTTTGGGACACAAATCTGAGTGTGAACCAGTGGGCTGAGCACTGCACCATGACCTGTCTGATGCTGTTTCAGTTTCTAGCTCTTGTTGGTATCTTTTAGGGAGTTTGGGAATACAGATGCACATTCCCATGATGTTTTGCCCTACCTGGTACTTCTGTTTGTCACCACAAACTGGTGTTTTGCTGCAACCCAGCCATCCCTAGCCCAAGGTCTGTTGCACAGTTGGAACATTTCAAAAACTTTTGGGCCAGACACAATTATGCAATTGCTTCACAGATCAAAGAGATAATATGCATTTATTATTCCCTTTGTAATGCATTATTAATTGACAGCCTAAAAATTGTCCCTCACACAACAGCAAAAATCTCATTCCTAAAACCATCATAGAAAGTATATGACAGTACACAATCCTATAACACATTTACTTAATGCAATGTGAACTCACTTAATGGACATTGTGGACATAATTGGTAATTCCACAGCATTCTGCAGTGCTAGGCCTGGTCTTGCATCAAAGATTTATAAAGGCCAGATTGTTAAATTTTTCCAGGATAAAGGCCAATGTTGTGCAATCCAGTACCTACAAGGGTGATGCAGTTGGTGGAGGCAGAAGATTTTTACATCAAAAGGGTTGCCAGCACCTGAGCAATTGTCATGCACTCAGCTTCTTTTACTTTATCCATTACTAAATTTTATACTGTTTATCTGTTGGCAGGAGGCATTTCAACTACAAAATCAAACATCTCTTCTGAAGAGGTCAGCTAGGAACCCAGTTCAGCTCACCATTACTAACTGATTTTATTAGCATTCTAAAACTGGACTTAAACGTATTCTGATAGGATTTGTGACTTCAAGTTTTGGGGAGCTTTTTCAACATAGAAAGCTGCTGTCTGTAATTCTCAAAGCTATTTATCAGTTGGATAAAAGTCAGAAATATGACAGTGTCATCTGGAGATGTTGGTATGTTGGAAGTCTTCTGGAACCATACTTGTGGGCTGCAGCAACAATTGATAGCAAAAACCACAAAAAATCTCCACCTAACAAGAAAAAGACTAACAGTGGCTGAAGACTAACTTCAGATGAGATTATGCCTTTCAAGCACCTATTTTATCTCCTGGGGCTGCAGTGGGAACTTGGCTCAGATGCCAACATTCCCACTGTGGAGCTAAACAGATGAAATGAATTCCAGGATCAGGGTCAGGCTGTCTCACTGTTTGTCATGGGCAGCCCTGAGAGGCCTCTGAAGGCTGAGGGTCACCAGCCATAAGGATGTGGACTCCTATGAAACCATGATATTCTCAGATGAATTCTCAGATATCCTCAGCACACTCAGCAGAGCTGTATTCTCCCTGGCACAGCCAAGCCTGCCCCTTTCACATACCTGGGTACTTTTTCCATATATATCCTGTACACAGTCCCAGTCTACACTCTCAACAGTTTATGCCTCAGGCTCAGCCATCCCTGATTCCTTTGGGCTCTTGGTCCCATTTTCCTGGAAGTCATAGAATGAAATGCTTGGGTTGGAAGGGACCTTAAAAATTATCTCATTCCAATACCCCTGCCATGGTCAGGGACACCTTCCACTATCCCAGGTTGCTCCAAGCCCTGTCCAACCTGGCCTTGAACATTTCCAGGGATGAGGCACCCACTGCTTCTCTGGGCACCCAGTAGGCAGGGCCTCAGCACCCTGAAGTATTCACAGTTATGTTCCTGGGATGCCCTAAATCTTCTCAATCAGCAAGGTTCTGAATTTCTCTTCTCAGCTTCTCTACCTCTGTATTTGATTTGGGCGTTTTTTACACCTAAGATGTTAATTCCTGCCCTGTCTTCATGTCAGATCCCCACTGGATCTCAAACTCAGTGTTTTCCATATCTAAAATTATTGTACTAATCTGTTTTTCATATCTTCATTTGGCCCTAGATTATGTTTTCTTTTCACTTTTGCATGATAGCCTCGCTGCTAAGCCTGAATTTCACACAAGCAAAACAATTCCCCTCTCTACCTTCACTTCTTCTCTATTTACTTTCAGAAATACAAAAAATATTTTGGACAAAATTTAAAGTAGAGATTTCAGAATTTCAAGAAGTGAAGCATGAACGAAGCACCATAAAGCAAGGGCCATGAAGGTCAGTCAGCTTAGGAGTCGTGTTTAGTCATATTTATCATGACTAATGCACCCCTAAGGATTGTAACACACTCACACAGAGCCTGGCTTTGCTCAACAGGCTTAGAAAAGGTGGCTGAAAACAACCTGACTGGCTCTTGTCCTGCAGGTGTTCAGGCACTGTTTTAAAGCCACCTTTTACACACTTGCAAGAGGAACTGTTTTAATCAGACCAATAATGCAAGAAATAAACACGTCCTTTAACCACTAAAAGGTGTCTGTGCAGTTTGTAAAAGTCAGCAGCACCTTGAAACCATTTGAAACTCAGGCTTCATCATGTTTCCCCTTCAGCAGAGTAGTTGCTGTGTTAATGGGCAAGATTGGATCCAGTCTGGGCTAGTGGGGTGGGGAATATGAGGAGCTACTCCTCAGTCAACAGGAGGCAGGTCTTCCAACAGTATTTCAGGTGAGACTTCTGCTGAAAATTCCAATCTCCATATTTACAATCCCCATGTGCTGTGACTCCATATACAAGTATTAAATTCTTCACTCATGTTTAAAAAAAAATATTACCTTCACAAACATCAATGTTTTTATCATAACATCGTACAATTTTTATTGTCTTGTTCTGGTCACTAATGTTCCTATACCTTAGAAGCCATTAAAATCTGAAAAATATATCAATTTATCTTCAATTCAAGGGAAAATTCTTTCCAGCAGGAGTAGGAAAGATGAACTGCACTTATTTCCAGATTAATTTTTGCACTGGACTGTTAAGAAACTGTTCTTTTGTCAAGAGGCTCTGTCAATCCATCTTCCTTTCTCATTTCCAGGAGCCCATGACTGATAAATTCCTACTGATAAATTCCTCACAAGCACAAATGTTTGGGCTCAGTGCAGGAATTACCAAGCAAAGTCCTGAAGATCTTTTATGCTGAGCTATTCCTCAGGATTTCTACAGGAAAGAGACAATGTGGAACAAGCATGTTCTCATCTCTCAGCTTTAATATATATTTGGAGCCAAACTTTCATGAAACAATGAATTCCATATCCAAACATTCCTTTAGGTTGATTCCAACTGAATGTCATCCCTACCTTCTACTTTCCAGTCATTTTCCCCATTTTAAAATTATCCACGACCTTGCTGAGGTGCTCCCTGTCCCATTCAAAGCCATTAATGACAATGTTCAGCAGTATCAGTTCCACTATTGATCCCAGAAGAAAAGTGCCAGCCACAGGTCACCAGCTGCCCATCCTGCTGATGACCATTGTTCCACAAGCTCAGTGGTCCAGTTTTCTCACTAAAAAAATGGTTTTGGATGGTTTGCAGTCCATCCATCTAGTTCACATCTCTCTGGACTTACAGTCATCTCACCACAGCATCACTGCTTCCATTTTTTCCCCATTTTTGTGTTGCTTTAGGATAACTGGAAAATGCAGTTCTCAGGTAAAACGAACCAGAGCAGCAGCAGTTGGTTCATCTCACATCCAGACTCTGAAGCATCAGAAGCTATCAGATACTTCGCCTGTTGTAAAGATGCTTGGCATCCTAGGAAGTCAGGAGCTGGCTTTAGATGACTTGGGGTGTCTTTACCTCTGGAGTTTTCTGTTGTGATTCCAGATGTGTATCTGATAAGCATTAGCTCATATTTTCAAACCTGCCAGTCTCAAGGCCTGGCAGTGAGTTGTGCTAGAAGAAAGATGTTCTGTACTTTTTTCAGTCCAAGGGAGAGTTCTGGGGAGCACTGAAGGAAGAAGTCATCCCAGGAGCCCTTTAGCCAGAAAAGATGATGCTCCAAGTTCAAAATGCAGCTTGGGACAACATCCTTTGCTTAGTTAAATCCAAAGATCAAGGTCTGTGACACTTTCCTATCATTTTGCAATAGCAAAATTCTGGATTCACTTTTCCTGCTAAACTAACAGCACCGAGGGTTCATCTCTGTAACCTGAACACTGCCAGGGGACACACTCTGACCCTGAGATTAACAGGCACACTCTGCTCACACCCCTATTGCTAAATTCCCTTAACTATAAAACAGGTTGGTTGCCTCATCTTGCCTATAGGAAATGGATCACAGGCACAAATGTCATGAGTCAAGAGAAGTAAAAAGGCATAAATCTTTCTTTTTCACATGGTATATCTGTATGTACATTTTACACAGGTATAAAACAACCAAAATCAAGAGTCAAGGCTTTGGATGCACCCAGCATTGCTGATGATGCAGCTGACTTCAGCAAGGGCCATTAACTTAATGCTGAGTACTTTTGCCTCAAATAAAACAGCTCAATACAACTATTTTGGGAGAAAATGTAGGACTCAGGCACTTTGCAAACCTATTCTAGGCTTCATCTCTTCCTGTGACAAGGAACAAATCAGAACATTATTTGATGATACTACTTTTCCACTTAGCAAAGCACTATTAGTATAATAATCTACTAAAATATATAAAGAACAGGAAAAGCAGAAAGCATTGGCAATGCTATCTGCTGTTGCTATTATTACTTTATTATATAGGTATTAATTTTGGGTTTGATCCCCAGGAAATGAAATTTAGAAGCACAGATAAAAATGGCAGTGTGACCATTTCACTCTGGAAAGTTCAAGAGCAGCAAAGTGTGAGACAACAGCTATTAGGCATTATCTCCAATAGCTCCCAAAACATAGGTGAGCTTATGGAAAACTATCTCTGAAAATAAGGGGGAAAAGAAATCTTTGACACTTGAGTTGGGCTCAACGTAAAATCCGAGGTAAACTCCTAAAATCTTCAATATTTTTTCTTTGTTAAAATGAAGCTTGAGAATGGTTGCATCTCAATTTGGAAATTCACATAAAATTACAAAGCATAACTGAGAAGAATTTGCAAGAGTAAATAAAGACAAATTAAATATCTGTATGTCATATCTAGCTTAATATGCTTTTGATGTTATTTTATCTGAGTTTCTCACATATAACCTAAAGTAACATCAACAGAACTACAGTAAAGTGGTTCTGTTGCTGTTCATAATCACAAAGCAGTTAGTAACCATCACAGTCAAAGTGGAAAATATATCCAGTAGTTTTCCTCAAGTATCTGATCTGGCTCTGTACAATGTATTTGTTAATGACCTGAATCCTGAACCAGGCTGGTAATTGCTAGAAAGTTTGTAGTTAATCCTGGTTTGAGTTTGGGAATGGACAGATGACCATGTTGCTAATCTTTGCTATTCATCTCTTTACTGTAATACAACCCAGATGATTGTGGCGAGGAAAAAAATTAAAAATAAATGTATTTTAAATGGACTATGCAATGCTACCCAAATGCAGGGTTTGGGGCTTATTCTGCAAAGTGTTTGTTATGTCCATTTGTTATATCTTGAATAAACACAACTGGTTTTCTATGCTGAAATAGTTTTCCCCTGAGATTTAGAGGGCACTCTTTAGAGCCAAGCAGTCTTGCAAACCCTTCACAGACTTTTAAAGCTGAAGGGAACCATTTTAATTATGTAGCCTTATCTCCAGCCTAATACATGAAATAGATGAATACATGAGAAACAGGTTCAAGACATCCCATTTTTTTTTTTTTTTAAGAGCAGTAATTATCTGGAACTGATGTATTCATCTTCCTCTCAGGCCACCACCCTGGAATCTTCTTCTGCCATTTCCAATTTACTGATCTGGGCATGGATTTAAGCCATTGCTGACCCTGGAAGAAAACCACAGCTACGCCACAGACTGGTTTAGATTTAGGTCAGGGAGTGCAGGGCCCAACTTGAAATGCAGAGGTCAAACTTCAGTAACCAGAAATAATCTTCAGAGCTTTAAAATGGCAGGGATCCAAGGATCCAGCTTTCTCCTCGGTTTGATAAACACTGCCCTGGGGTAAATCCTGGAGGATTTGTGTGCTTTTCACATATCTAGAGGTATTCAACATCTTTTGCAGCTTCTAGCAAAAGCAAGCCCTCCCTGGCACTGAGGCTGCCAAGTGGGCATCTTTGGGGAGGTGGAGATGAGATTTAGTGCCATGTAACTGTGATGGACAGACCCAGGAGGTACCAGAGCCCTGACCCTCTGTCTATTTGTCACAAGAGACTGTAAGACACCAATCATGCTCTCTCACATTTTCCACATGCAGGGAAGTGGAAAGATCTATGTCCTTCAGCTCTCGCTCCCTTTTATATCCTCATGATCACAACAGAGAAGATAAGAAGCTAGAGAATTTTATGTTTAGGGCAGGTTTAAGTATGAAGATGGGCAGCACTTCTCTCTCTCTCTCTTTTTTTTTTTTTTTTTTTTTTTTAATGGAAAAAAGAACCCTTCTGGATGAATTCTGGTCAAGGGCAACCTACGGCAAGAGAAATCCCTGTTCCCATCCCTTCCTTACCATCCCTCCTGCCTTCCCACAGATTTCTCCCTGGTTAAAGTGCTCATTGCAGGCAAGCAGGGTCTTAAATTTATGTCTCATCTGAGCTGTAGCTCTTCCGAGCACGATAATCCTCAGTTAACACAATACCATAACACTAGATCAGGTATCATCTGAGGGGGAAAACATGCCACCTCTGGAGGCACAAATACAACTTCCTCAGCACCTGGGTGTTCTTGGAGAGCTCTTAACTTACTAATTTGTTTTTTAATATATACAGCTATCCAATAATGGCAGAGGGGGCCGCTGGGTCTGGGAAGCAAATAAGAGACCTTAGCTGAGCAGAGACGTGGCTTCAGAATGGATATCCAGAGAAGCATGTCACACAAGGCTCACAAAACTCAAACCCTGCTGGGATTTCTTTTCCTCTCTGAGTAAATTATGTGACATGGAGGG
Organism: Trochalopteron elliotii; assembly: GCA_024734555.1. NCBI lineage: Eukaryota > Metazoa > Chordata > Aves > Passeriformes > Leiothrichidae > Trochalopteron > Trochalopteron elliotii. The sequence goes on from JANPWX010006184.1 coordinate 1,503,017, forward strand.
AGTGTCCTGCAGGAAACCTAAGCAGGGAATTCCAACTTCAAGTCAAGGGGACACCATTGGAAAAAACAAACCCAGGTACGAGGAACCTCCTCTGCTTTCAGCTACAGGTTTGAAGATACCTTGGCTCTTCCAAGCCTCTGACATGAATGGGTTTGGTTTTCTGGCTTCCTTCAGAGCTTGATATGAGAGAGTGCCTCTATCCCAAAGGAGAAGCTCTGCTTCCTGTTATTCTTGCCTCTCTCAAATCCTCGGGCTGTGTCCCCACACACACTGCAGAACAGCAAATCCACTGCAGTAAACCCAAAGCACCTTTTGGGTAGATATTGATTTTTCCTATTATCCATTTCCTCTCCAGACTCAAACAAGGAAGTGAAAAACCAAGGAAAATATAAAAATCAGTCAGCCTTGCTGTGGATACACACTTGGGACTCCCCTAGCCTTTAGTGGGATGTGTGTTTGCACATATCTGAAGCCATAACAAGATCCTTCAGTTGTTGTGAGATGAGCTTGCACTGCAGAGCTTTAATCCAAAGCCAGTTTTGGATGCAAACCATCAAATTATCCAAATACAAAATTTTTTTTTGCTTTTTTGGCTAATTACCCAGCTAGAAAACTGCTAGAAGGTTTCCAAGGTCTGGAGGTGTTTGAGGCAAGGAGCTGCTTACCTCAGTACTGATGATGTGGGAGAAGGAAGGGAGAGCTTGTTCTTTATTGCCTCTGGACTTCCCATTTTACCTGTGACTGGAGGCAGAAAATGCTGTGCTGCAAAAGATGTTCTTCATATTCAATTCCCTCTAAAAATGGGATATTAGCAGCCCCCTCCAAAACACAGAGAAAAATTCAACTAAATGCTTTCAGCCCTCTCAAGTCTCAGTCCAAGGCTTTGACAAAGACTTTGGGTCACTTCAGATTTCATCCAACTGTATTTGACCAGCCCTAATTGCACCAGCACATCTGGAAATGCTACACTAAGGCCCTGCCAGCACTTTCATTATAAACCCTCCTGTTTTCATGGGTTTGCAACTTTTCCTGAATTAAAAAATAAAGGAACAGCAGAAGGGATGAAACTTGATATAAAAACTTCTCAGCTGGGGAGCAATTTTTGTATGTGTGTTGCAATATTTCAAGGAAATCAAATCAACCCATTTTGAGAATGACAAAAGAATTCATAAGAAGGGGTGGGAAGGTAGAAGAGCATTTCCTCGAGTTTGTTTTTTCTTTATTTGAAGCACATAGGGAAAAAATATTGCAGCAATAAACCATTTCTCAACTCTGACCTGCGGCTTGGACTAGAGGCTTTGGATGACTCTTTCAAAGGACAGCATAGAAAAAGAATTTTTGCCCACAGCACCTGTTTAGAAATTCCTCTGATGGAGAAAAACCATCAGTATGTCCCTATTCTTCGGTGCAAGGTGATGTGAATTGCTGGAAACTCTGGAAGCAGTCAGGATCTCTATTGCTTAAAAAAGAATATGAGCTTGTTTAGTAGCACTGCTTGACAGAGGAATTGCTAGAGCATGATCCTTCCTGACATGGAGAGAAGCACTGAGCTCTCTTTCCAGACAATCCTTCAATCCTTTGGTTTACTCCAAAGCCCCTGGCTGAGGGAAGGTCCCACTCACTGAACCCTGCTTGTGGTGAACACTGAATTTATCCACAGGGTGACACTAATTCTGAGGTGAAGATAAATACAAACACCCATGAATCAGTCACAGGATCACATTACGGGTAATGATGATCTATTTTCACAGTCATGAAAAGGACTAGCTAAACAAGAAAAACACACAGGGGTGGGTCCTGAAGGACATTAGGAAGGCACTCCTGAGACACTTCAGAGAATCATAAAATATTTTGGGTTGAAAGGGACCTTAAATCTATTTCCAACCCCCTGCCATGGACAGGATACCTCAGGTGGCACTACAATCACACAATCCTTATATATATTTAATACTAACTGAAGAACTTACTGGACTTCAGTGTTTCACAACAACTCTGTGCCCTCTTACTACAGAGGGAATTCAGACACCTCCACCCAGCTACCTAAATTATCCAGAGCCTCCATCAAGCACTCTGCAGCAGGAACCACATAGACAAAGAACAATTCTCATTCCTTGGTCTCAAGAAGCAGGAGAAAGGAGCACTGTATTTTTTCCTGCACCCACTGCACTGACACAGCACATGATAAAAACACTTGCAAAGGTTATTACTGCAGATGACCCTTGATCCATATATCAGGTTTGGCTTCATCAAAACCACATGAAGGTATATCTGAATTCTTGCATTGTTCCAGGTTATGAGGCAGATTGAAACCCAGCTGGGCTGAAGATAAGTGGTGTAAAATGTTATCTGCAAGTGACACCCTCTCTCTATTGACTATTGACAGTCCTCCTGCCTCACAGACAAAGGTCCAGCTGAAGGCATTCTCTATTCCCTCCCTTCATGATTGCCCAAACACACACTGGCTGTAACAGAAGCTTGAATGCACGTGAGCACTAAATCTGGGTATCTCAGCCTGGAGCTTATTAAAGTTAGTAATTTTATGGAGATGACTTCCAATCCTCATCAACAGCTTCTGTAGCACAGCATCAGCCTCTGTGTTGCATTAGATCATCACATTTGCAACAAATACAGCCAACTGTGGCAGGTCAGCTGCCACATGGCAGCTTGCAAAAGCACAATAAATTTGCTTGTGACCCTAAGCTACAACCCTTAAATAGCTCAGATGCAAATATGCAATTTGTATTCTCAGCAATTCGAAGACACTCAAATTCTAATGCAAGTTGATAAGAACTTAATGGAAGAAGGTTTTTATTACAGATTTTTAAGCCTGTGTCTTGTCTAGATGGAGCTGAAAGCACTGTGGAAACATACTGGGAATTGTATTCATTACACAAACCAGCCTGGCTAAAATCAGAAACTCAATGACATGACTTCACTTGGGTGAGCCAAACTGGAAACTGTGGGTTTGGTGACAACCATTGCACAGGTACAAAACTATTTACTTCTGGAATAATAGTCACAATTCAGGTCATCTGTGATCAAGAAAGATGAACTGGAGATTAGAATGGTGCAGAGAAGACCACTGGGATTATCTAAGGAATGTGGAGCTTCAAACATGGGAGGAGTGGCTTGTTTTAAGTATCAAAACAGAAGCTGAAAGTTGATATGACTATTTAAACTAAAAGACAATTTTGGCATGAGGACAAATGGGTACTAACTGTCCATGGATAAATTTCAGATGGACATTAGAAAAGAGTTTTAAACTGTCAGATCAGTGAGGGTTTGAAGCAGCCTTCTCATAGGAGCAGTTATGGCATGAAACCTAATCCCTTTTAGGAAGGAGCACACCAAATTTATGAACAGATTATGTTACGTGGGAGGCTGAGGTAGCATGTGGCTGAATTGGTTGATCCATGAGGCTCCATTCAGGCTACCTCTGACAAATTTTAAAATTCAATTTTCAAATGCCCTTTATACTTTCTGTATGTTATAGTGAGTGTAGAAATACTTTCACTTTGTAGTTAAGCCCTCTATTGTGTTATTTCCACCTTGGACAAATAAAGGAAGTAATTGGAAAACCACAGGAAAAGCTGATCTTGTGACATTAAAGACACTAAAATAGAAAGATAAGGTAAAAGAAATCAGTCCATGTGCATTCATGGGATGATTAACACCCTCTGTAAGATTTTGGTATTAAACCCCCAGGGATACCTATTTTTATTTTGTCTACCTAGACCCTGACCAATGTGTGCCAAATTCACGTTATACACAGGCAATGAGAATTAATGCACAATTCAAAGCATGTCAGTGGCAGGCAAAGCAGCACAGAGGAGAAATAGGTGGTAAATAACCAAATAAACTAGTTTCAGAAATTAAGGCATTATATCTGTATTAGCCCAGGACAGTTGTCTAGAATTAGTCATTCTGGAATGGGACCCAGTTCACTTAGATCCCTGTTTTGTGGCAGACAACAAGCCAGTCCATACATTTTCCTGGACTGCCCACTATACAGCCCATAAGTTCATTAAATGCACCTTTATTTAATCAGAAATTTTTCTGGACTCTTATATGTACCACTCAAATTCTGTTGTGATCCAGGTTCCAACCTTTCCCAAGTCTATATGACACCAGTTTTCTCAAGAGGGCTTTGAAGTCAGAGGTAACAAAGATGAGGCAGTGTCTCCTTCCTAAGAATCTAAGAGCAGCAGTTCTAAAATCAGTTCTGTCTCTGTGGTTATGCTACACACACTTCTTGGAGGAAGGCACTGGGATTTTTCAGCAGGAAACACACAGACTGAGCAGGCTGAAGTTTGGGTTCCCAATCTCCCAGGTCCTACAGGTTCCTGAGACCTGAGCTTTAGTCTCTGTATAGCTCAGTAGCTCTCTCCACAACTGAGGTTTAAACACACCCTGCAAAAAAAGTTTTTTTCAGGCCACTTAAAGACCTCAGCTGAAAACAACAGATTGTCCTGGGCCTGAGCAACAATAAAATTGACACCTGTTAGAAATAAAAAAAGAAAGAATGAAATTCAAAAGAATGAATGTACAAAATAGAATGGAAAAGAACATTCAGATCAGATTTGGCCTCTGGTCATTGCTCTCCAGTTTTCCTCTGACAGCTTTGCTGCCTGAGCATTGTTAAGAAACAAGATCCAGGAAGCAACATAATCAAATTGGGTTGTTCCATAAAAAAACTTTTCCTTTTTCATCTGTCTCTTTTGCCACTTTGGTCTACTCTAGCTCATGGTGTAAGGCTTCTCTTTATTTCATGAAGATGTGCACCACCATTTATCATACACAGCTACATCCACTGGCTGGCAAAGTGCTAAGGACCATCATAAAACTGTGAAGAACTTAGAACTCTCTTTGTCACTTCTCATCTGCCTCCAAAAATTCCACCCGTTTTGTCAGACATGACTTTCTGTTCCAGAAACTCTCCCAATTCCTTTATATCAGCTCATATTTTTCCAGATGTTTTGTGATCTCATCCTCTGCTAATGTCTCCAAGACCTTGCCTACTGTCAAAATCGAACTTCATTGCAAGCCTGCAACTCCCTGATTTCACCTTAGTCCTCTTCATATGGAATGGGTTTACATTTGCATTGTTCTTGTCCCTGAGTACTCTTTCCTGTTACAATAAGCTCCTAAGTTTTCTTTAGCTGACCAGTATCCTCTTCCATCATCTCTTTCATGAGATTCAGGTGTGACCAGCTGAGCCCTACAGCTGTCTCCTCTTCCTGGTGATTTTATAATTTTTTTTTTTTTTTTTTTTTTAAGATTGACCCTCAAATTGCTTTGGCTTTCAGAATCTTTTGTTTTAATTTCTGGCACTGTATTTTGTTTCTTCCTGGAGACCTACTTATCACTGATGGTAGAAGACTAAGGCTGAAGTAATGATGATACATTGGCTAAGACAATGCACAGACTGACCATTGTTTATAGAGCTTTTTATGTCCAGACAAGACTGGTAGTGATAAAGGATAATGAATATCAGGTGTTTTCTTACTGCTTTATGTGCCAGTGAAAAACTGCTCAGTTTACTGAAATTTTTATCTGGAATATCAGACCTGGCAAATTGTTCAGCAGTCCTGTGGTCATGTGTGCTGGCAGAATGTGTTCATGTGGATGAGATGGTCACAACTAAGGGATGCAGTAGCTGAAAATCATCTAATTTGTCCACCAGGGATGTGTCCAGACCCACGAGGAAACAGAATAAGAGATTTGCACTGAGACATCCCCTCTTATCATTGTGGAGATGAGAAGATTTGGACCAGTCCTGGGGCTGGAGGAGTGATTCGAGCCCAGGCATCTTGCAGTCCTCTAGGATCCCCAAAAGATGTCACTCACTTTGGAAACATCTTCCAGAATATAAAAACAGTCATACCCAAGGGAATACACAGCGACTTCAAAAATGCTTAACATTTAACAAATTGTAATGGCCCATTTGTAATTCATCCTGTCAAATTTTGTGGACAAGATATATTTCCATTTTAAGACTATGTGCAATGTTAAGAAACACAGTTACAGTTAAATAAAACCTTTTTTTTTTTTTAAATAGAGGAAAAAATCTCATTTTAAAGCCAAAAGCTGACAATCTAGTTGTTGAATAGCCTTAGAATTCTTCAGATCAGGCAAGGTCCCCTTTTCCTCAGGCCAAACAGAAGCTTTGTGCTGTGAAAATGGTTTGACTGGGTGCAGGGATCCTTGCCTAAACAGGAACCAAGGATCTGCACAAAGCTCTTGTTTTCTCTATACCTTTTCCTTAACTAACTGTAGGGTTTAGTTTTTTATGGGCTCAGTTTATCTTCCTTCCTGTGGTTCCAAAGATGAGTAATTAAAGGTAGGGAGATTGCTTTACAGTGAGGGAGCATGAATATTTTTAATATTCAAGCACTCGATTTATTTAACAAAACCTGAATTCCTCCCTCCAAGCCTTTAGTCACCCATAGGTGGTTACCAGTCTCTTTGTCATTGCTCTGTTCCCTCAGGAGAAGAGGATTTTTGGGTCCTTGGGGTCACATGGAGTCTGATGATGCAGATTCAGGTCTCCTTAGCAATAGACTTGTCCAAGTCACAGGGGCTGAGGTCCTCCACCAGAGGATTTAGGGATCACAGCTCTCAGAGATGCAGGACTATGTTTGATTCATTGCTGCTCTGCTTTGTAGGAAATTTCCACAAGGACTTGCACAAGGACTTTTTGTTTCTTTGTTTACACTCCTCCTCTCCACCCAACAAGTGTGAGGTTCCTAATATAGCTTTGAGGTTCCTAATGTAGCTTTGACTCAGCTTCCTATTCCACCTGAAAAGTGGGGATAATGGCACTGTCCTCCTAAATTGGTGTGATTTAAAACAAATGCACTGAGGGCTTTAAGCTGCCACTTAAGATAATGGAAGTTGGTGGCAATTTGGTACCAATAGACATAAATAACCAGTAGATGGGACCCCACAGACTTTGAGATTTTAGTAAATTATTTGAACAGTTTAGATTATTCTACCACTCAAATAAGTGACAGAGTTTCCTTGGTTGACAGTAGGATAAGAATTGTGTAACAGATAAGTGTCCTTGAATAAGAGCCCCATATATCTACAAGCATTAGTCATTTTTAGCACGTGAGTTATACAGAGAGCTGAAACTGGTGATAACTTCTCTTCTTGCTGAGTTTGTGCAAACATTTCCTGAGGCTTTCAGTTTTACCACAATAGAAGGCTTTTAAAGCTTGAATGGGGATAACTTGAGTTATTAGCATCAGTCTCCCAGCCCAACCACAAGCATGTCTGAGCAGCTCTTGCTGATAACACACTGCAACAACTACATTTTCCTCACACACACCCATAAAATAAGCTGATACTTGTGATCACCACCAAGTAGGAAATCACTGGTTTGATGGGACTGCTGCCCCCAAATAACCTTTCAGCTTCTTCCCTCCATTTTCAGCCTGACCATTTCAACACACTGTGCAAGCCATTTCTCAGTGAAACCACAGGTTAACAGGGATTAACCACTTTGTTAACAGGTATTGAGGGCACCCGAGGCCAGTGGAGTCAGTGGCTCTCTGTGATGACTAAAAGCAGCAGGTTTGGTGCTCTGTGACTGCACTTCAAATGGGAGGGTTTCCTCACACTTGTGCAGTGCAAGAATGGCTCTGGAAGCCAACCCACTGGTATCACCCTGGCTTTCAGCACTGGATAGCCAGAGGGACCCCAGAGGTACAGGAGAGCAGATCATAAAACAGAGACTCCATTTCCTTCCACATGTGAGCAGAACAATGCTCCATCCCAGCTGAAGGCCAGCAGCACGTTTATAACTCAGTGAACTTTATATTTCCTTGCCTGATACTGAGTCTCCTCAAGTTTCCCTCAGTGGCCAGCCTTGGCATTCTCCTCCCATATGTACACAGGCCATCAGGAAATGGAGATTACTCCTTAAGGCACCTCACTGCTAAACCTCCTCCCGGCCCAGCAGTTTCCTCTTTTGGTATTCAGTTATCTCCCCATCACTTTTCCTGTCCGAATTGCTCCACCTGAGCTTGCATCTGCTCACATGACATGACATGAAAGGTGTAAATGAAGACTTGGGAGATTTCTCTGTTTAGGCTTGAGCCAAACATGGAAATCTGTTCAAGGAGACAGCCCAGATTTGCTGAAGGCCACCACACATTTATATACAAATCTGTGTCCAGGCAGCTGAGGACAGCAAGGGACAGGTTGTAGCCACATAAGTCACCCATGATTTGTCATTCCTTTCCCACAGAGGTTTCCACACACAATTCCAGATTTCACAGAATCATTAAAGTTGGAAAAGACCTCTAAAATCTTGGAGTTCAGCCATTCACCACCATATTCACCACTAAACCATGTCCCCAAGTGCCACATCCACCCACCTTTTAAACACCTTCATTGCTGGTGATTCCACCAGTTCCGTGGGCAGCCTGTTCCAATGACTGACCAGTCTTTCAGTGAAGTTTTTTTTTCCTAATATCTAATCTAAACCTCTCCTGGTGCAGCTGGGAAAGCTGTCTTTCAATTTAACTGAGAAGGCTAAGAGAAGTGTTTCATATTTGAATATTTTTTTCTTTTCTCTTTTCCTATTCTTCTCTGAAGAAAGACAAAAAAGAGTATTTTTCAACCACTTTCTTATTAAAAATATTTCTTTTTCCCAAATAGATCCTCTAATAACCATCCTTGCATTGAGCATTTTCTTTCTGTCCTAAAAAATGATGGATAATGTTGCATTTACAAAAATTTCTGCAGTACTGCTGCAGTGGGTAGTGGGACTAACAGGAACAACAGAATATGGTTAAGTCTCAGCAAGACACAGCATTCATAATGCAAAAAAACAAGGAAAAAGGTACCTGCCACTGTAATGTTTAAGAATAAAACCACTTGAAAATGAGGAGGTCAGGAGCATTTTAAGAAGTAGAAAGGCACAGCTAAAAGGTTCAAATGATAGCAGTTGCTATGGAAACTTTAAAAAATGAGGTATTGTAATGATTTATAATATTGATCAACTAAAATTCTCCCTAAAATTTCCTCTGATTTTATCTCCTTTTAAAAGATCAGAAGGTTTTGTTTTGGTTTTTTCTTATAAAAGGGTGAAAAAAGAGTAGAGCATACTATATTAGGTTAAATATTAATAGATTAATAAAGCAGGGCAAGAAATAATTTGAGGAAACCTCTGCCAAAACCAATAAGAAACACTTCAAGAAAATGTTCTAAATACTTTTATTTGAAAACCTGCCTGTCAGAGGGGTCAAAGAAATAATAATTGATTAAAAGAAAAGACAGTTCTCGGACAAGATAAGATACATCAGAAAAGCTCAACACTTCTTTGTCAAGAAGCAGTGAAAGGTTCTTGCAACAAAATGTTCCTCTGTGTTGGATAAAGCTCAAGAGCTGTGTCAAGATGAAATGTTATTAGCAGAAATTTTAGAACAAGCCAATAAAATTTAGCAGTGAGAAATGGCCAAGGTCAGACGTCATTCACTCACGAGTTCTGAAGAAATTCACATACAAAACATAAAACTTCTTAATTGTGATGTGGGATCCAACACTAACATAGGACCCCGTGCTAGAGGAGAAGACTACAGCAGCCATAAAGATATGTCTAAAAGCTCCAAACATAATCTTGGGAATGCCAAATAATATTCCAAATTCTCTTTAATTCACGTTGGTACACACTGTATTAAATTTCCCTGGAAACATTCAAGGTCAGATTGGATGGGGCTCTGAAAAACCTGATCTCATGGAAGTTGTTCCTGTTCATCACAGGGGGTTTGAACAGGATGATATTTAAAGGTCCCTCCCAACCCAAATCATTTTGTGATTCTATGAAATAGCAGAATTTGTGGATAGTAGATCTGATAAAAGGAACACAGCACCACGTTTGTCAAAAGTTAGGAGACATAAATTTATTAAGAACCTCTGAAGAAATAAAAGGGGATGTAGAGTTTGGGAAGCCAGTCGGACCACTCAGATTTTTCGAAAGCCATCAACAAAATCCCAGAGCAAAGTATTTTTAAGAAATTAATCTTTCATGGTGCAATGAAAAGTATCTTGACACAGACTGATGGCTGAAAATCTGAAAATAAGTTTGGTGGAGGGTTTTTTTTTCCTCTTTTTTTCTTTCTCCTTTTTTTCCCCTTTTTTTTTTAACAGGGAAGGAATTTTTTCATGTGGCTGAAATGAGAAGGCATCTGAATCTTGTTGCTTGTTTTGCCACTCCCTCAGCACCAGATTTTGCTTAAACTTCTCTGTGCCTTAATTTCAGGGTATAAACGGAGAGAACATTTCTTCCCTTTCCTTGGGACTCCTTATCTCATTGCTCTGTGCAAAGCTGTTGTAAACCTGAATATTAAAAGTGCAAAGAATTAGAGCTCATTAATATCAGCTAATACTGCCTTCACTGCACATAACAATTTGACTTTGGAAAGTCAAGTCTACACAAAAAAGAGAAACCCTTCTTTGTACTTGGTGTGGATGGATTATGATCATTCTAGGACTCTAGTTATGTTTGTTGGCATAAACTTAGAGAAGTTTCAAACAGTCAAAGTAAAAATAAATCTTATTATTGTACATTTATACTAAGCAGGGTTCACAGTTTCCTCTTTATTTTTTTTAGATTGCTATTTTGATTTTTTCCCCTGAAAAACAAATACTGGAATATAATGTTATTTTAACTTTGAAATTTATGGTCTTCCTGACAACAGGTAGTCACAGTTGCATTCTTGCAAAAGAAAACAAAATTAAAAATATAGACACAGGAAATAAAATTAATTTTAAAATATATGAAAACATTTATTCTGTGCATCAGCCCAAGTGAACAGACAAGTCTCTGACTGATACCCACCACAGACTGCAGTTTCTTGAATTGATTGATTAATAGGACAGAAATGAGGAGGTGTGAATTTATTTTGGACTTCAACGGGGTTGAACAAGGTTTGGCACAGTTCAGCTGGACTTAATCTGCATTTTAAAGTCTATGAACAGTGACCACCTACTGGCACCCTTCAATGTGTTAGGTCCCATAGAAAGGAAACATTTTGCACCAGACTTCATTTCAGCTAATGTTCCTGGATTTATAAAGGTACTAAAAAGGCAACAGCAATCTGATTTCAAACTAACAAAATACCCCTTTTCCCTTAGTGGGATTGAAACTCAACAGAAGACTCAGGGAAGAAGGAGGAGGGTAGGTGGGATTGGAGAAACAATTTCTCATTGTTTGGAGGTAGATTGTTCTTTTGAGGGCAACATTACCCTGAAAATAAAATTAAATTCCTTTTGGGTGTTTTCACCATTAAGCATCAAGATTTTCATTTAACTGCGTGAAAGGTAGTAAAGAAGTAATAAATAACAGTTCAAATGGGAAAAAGCTGCAGAGCAGAAAAAAAAATGCTGAAATGCTGAGAATTTTATCTGAGCTAAAAAAATGGAAGCAGAAAGATCTCACTGTATTTTGCAGCAAGGATAATTAAAAACAAAGACGTCTTTTAAGACAGAGCAAACATTCCCCACCATCTCCTTTTTCTGGCAAAGCCAAGAAACACCCTCTGAAGTAAAATAACCATAACAAGAAAAGGCATCTTCTTGAAGAAATTTTGACTCATAGTTTACTGCTTTATAAGCAGTTCAATAGAAAGATGTTCCACGCCAAGGCAACAAGTCAAGAATTCACATTTTTAATGCTAGTTTAGTCTCCTATGTGATTATTTTTACAACATCTGCAATTAAAGACAGATTTTTCAGCTCCCTGATTGTGACTGGATAGGAAAGGGTTTGCACACACACAAACACGGAGGGAAGGAAAACACCACCTCTCTCTGTAATGGTCTTCATTAAAAACAGCTTTGCCCAGCTTCTGTTTTATTTCATTTTGATGATTTAAATTTTTCCTGTCTGGTAAGTGGTGTTTTCTTTTTCTTCCTTACACTTCACTGGTCCAAGGGAAAAATCTGATAGTCCAAACTCTGGCATTTTCAGTTCTATTTTCAGAAAAGGGTTGTCGTGCTTGCAGGGGAGCAATGCGGCTGGGGTGGGAGGGAGAAAGGGAAAACTTTAAACCTGCAGAATCACTGCTCAAATTCCAGGTTATTGACACTCACACAGTTTTTGGGGGAGTTTCATGCAGGTCCCAGTAGCACCAGAGACTGGGAGTGGTAAAACTGGTCACTCCTTTGCACTCTATTTCACCTGTTGGAGAGTTAATGGCTCAAGGCACAAGTTCACCTTTCAGACTCCCTTAGCTGCCCACAAGTCCTTTTCTGCACTAATCTGCAAACTTTGTCCCTGTTTTTTTCTCAGTTCTCCAGCATGATTTTAAAATAAAAGTATGTCACTGACCATGAAATTGCCTACTGTGCCTTTCAATGCTTCGGCACTTCAGTTGCCAGGACTTGCATCTGCCTTTGCAAACCAAAATTGCTTTGTAGAAGAAAAACAGCAGAAAAAAATTCCAGGAATCATTTTGTCAATTCATTATAGCATTTTTATAGACATTGACTTGGTTCCAGGTAAAATACAACCTTACAAGAAATTATCATTACTATTAAACTACACTCCAGGTCAAATTTTCTGTCAATCCATTTCTTTCAACAGAGGGTCTGGAGATAAATCTGCTCCCCTGTGATTGAAAAGAGAGGGACACATAAAAGTTTTATAGCCTTGAAGGTTCCTTCTTTCATTACCCTTTTGAGACGAATCTGACTCCATTCAAGGGATGTGTTTATTCCAGTGCTGGACTGGTGTGGATGGGAGCCTGGCTTTGATTTTGTTGGAAACCTCCATGGCTCTTCAAGGAGGTTCAAGGTGGCCAAATATATGGGGAGGAGGTCGGGAGGACATTTGGAGTTCCTACCCTGGTTGCTCGCTAGGATGGGAGTAACCCAGAGGTTTGGCAATGTGTCAGGTGGGAATGAGGACTTTGGGGCTGTGCTGGGTCAAGAGGAGTGGGCATAGGCAGAAAACCTTCAGTTTCAGACTGCAACACCCCTGAATGCCACCGAAGAGGAGCTTATCAGGGCATTGTATTTTTATCAGCTGGATCAGACTTTAACTTCTTGGGGCAGCCCAGACCTCAGTGTTCAACAGTTTAATTTGGTTATTTTTGAAAAACAAACCCGAAACACCAATTTCCCCCTTGCTGCTTTAACATGCTGCTTTAAGTTTTGGAGCTGTAGGCAGCACAAAGCTGGACTGCCATGCTGCCCAGACCTCCTTCCTTGGGATGGGTTTGGATTTATAACTTGTTAACCCATGTCCCAGTGGGGAAGGTGGGAGGCTCTGCGTCCACGTTTCTCTGTGTGTGTGCGCACACACACGTACGCGCGAAGTGCTGGAGCTCCCAGGGCTCCACAGGACCCTTTGGAGAGGAACTCCAGACCTGGAGACAAAAAAGAAGGTAGCATTCATGCCCAAGCACATAGTGGGGTAAACATATTTTGTAAATGGAAGTTTGTTACTCACATTGTACGACGGGAGCGGCTGTTTACCCACGGCCGGTCAGATGCCGGCGTTGCCAGAGGCTGAACGATTCAGCGGTGATCGCTTATAAATAGTGCTGACCAGAAACAGAAACAGTGCACAGTTTTCATTAATAAAAAAAAAAAAAAAAAAAAAAAAAAAAAGTCTTGGCTATTTTTTTCATTTTATTTTAGGGGTAGAGTTAAAACTACATGCCTTTATTGATATTTCCTCCTTTTTTGCCTCTCAACACTCTTGTATCCCTCTTAGAATTTTTCTCATTTTCTTATTTAATTTATTTTGCTTAATTTTATTTTTATTTTTTATATTTTATTTTGTATTCTATTTTACCTTGTTTTGCGAATGCAAAAATGCAGCAAGGACAGGAGAAAATAGAAGAAAAAAGAAGTAATGAAATGCAGGTAGATCTCAGCATCTGGGCATATGCTGAAAACTCAAATTCCTATTTTTTTTAAATTGAAGCAGGCTTCAAATTAAAACTCCCATTTTTTCAGAGAAAAAACTTTGTTATTAAGAAAAAAAGCTTTTAAAATTCCTGATAGTAATAATTTCTGGGTGTTTAGGGCCCACTTGTAGATACAAAACCTAATGCCCTCATTTCCCTGGAGAGAAAGAGCAGCTCAGGAAAGCTACAATTTAATAGAAAATGTAAGATAACCCCTCCATGCATGAACATTTTCTGAGAACCTCCCTTAAATTCCCCATTTTGCAGGTCAGCCCTAGATGCCATAAGAGAAAGAAAGAAGGTAAAGATGTGAGGAATCTAGATTTTACTCTTCAGCCAGTGAGAGTGTCCATGATGGAACAGCTGTCCCTGGTGATACTGGTTTGCTTCCCCCTGCCAAACACAGTCAAATCTCTCCATCGTGCTGCTCCACACTGAAATTAAACACTGCAAATTCCAGGTCAGGCACTCGTTCTTTTTGAAAGCTAAAGTGATCATTTCCCTGTGCCCAATTTTGATTTAACTGAGTATAAAAGTGACGTGTGTTCTCCAAAGCATTGGCCCACACAAGCTGGGCATGTACCTACAGGTTTTGAAGGTTTCCTTTATGAATCTCATGGAGAAGTGTGGCTTCAGAAACCAGACAAAAGTCTGCCCTTAGTCAGTGGGAGCTTTTCTTGTGTCAGGACTTAGGACCACAGAGCATAAAAGCCAGGGGATCTTTCTTTTTGCTTCTTACAGGGTAATAATCCATGGAACTTTATGACAATTGAAAGTTTTGCTTGCAAGACAGTGAGCAGATGATCAGTCCTTGAGAAAGAAAGAAAAAAAAAAAGGGTACAGGGGATGGCAATTAAAAATAAGAAAATCAAAGACAATATACTTCTTTCTGAGAATGAGCAGTGGAGGTGTGGGCACTCCAACTCCAGCTCCTTCCCGGCATATTCTCAGCTCATCGGCCCCTTTCCTCCCAAGGCACAGGACTGTTCTTTCTAATTTGGCAGAAAGTACAAGAAGGGAAAGCTGGTATTTTTTTTTCCTGTAAAGGAATAGTTTTTTTCCTGTTCCACAAGGTGGCAACATCGCTTCAGAGCTTGCAGCATCCTGTAGGGTGCAAAGAGTGAGAAACTTCCTAACTTTTCAGCTATTTCAAACATGTTCTTTTGGACAATTTAAAATTAAGGGGGTAAAAAAGCCATTGTTACAATTTTCACCATCTTTGTGTTTTCTAAACATGTGATATAGAATTATATCTACCATCTTTTGTACATTTTACTGTGTGTACTACCTATAGAATCCCATTTGCTGCAGCTCTTTCTGTACAACTCAGTACAGGGAAAAGCTGGTTTAACACTCTTTCACTGAGTGGAGGCTCAAATCTTAAATCAAAATGCACAAAATAACAAATGGAACAAAGCCAAGCTTTGATCTTCAAGGTTGATAAGGAAGCAAATTTTGTTTTGCATTTTTAGGAAGAGTTTAACTTTACATTTAAGTAACTTCTTAGAAGTCAAACTCTGTGTTTCACAGACTATCATTTCATATCTCTCCTTCTTATGTTCCTAACCCCTATTTCTATTCCTAAACAATTAGTTCTGCTGTCTTAAACAACACCTCTGCATTTCACTAATGGCTGCATGGCTATTTCTTCTATGGAAGTTGAAAGGGAATCAAAGAATCCTATCTTCCTAAAAAATTTAACTCACCCCCTCTGCTTGGTCTGCAAGCTTGGTCCTGTAATAAGGATATAAAAGTATGACAGTTACAAAAAATAAAACAAAAGACAAATGGATGTTGTGAAGTTCAAGGTTCTTTTATTTTCCAATCTGGATCATGCCAGCTCTGATATAAAGAGTGTGAATAATTTGCCATTTGTATCTAATGTCCTATTAGCCCCCTAGATCAGAAGGAAAGTGATTTGTGGCCATTCTGGGTATAATCAGTTGGTGAAGACCAGGAGAATCAATCCAAGGGTCCTACCATAATGAAAACAGTGTGCCCAGGTGGCCAAGAAGGCCAGTGGCACCTGGCCTGTACCAGCAATTGTGTGGCCAACAGGACCAGAGCAGTGATTGTCCCTCTGTGCTGGGTGCTGGTGCAGCCACACCTCAAATTCTGTGTCCAGTTCTGGGCCCCTCAATCCAGGAAGGACATTGAGGGGCTGGAGAGTGTCCAGAGAACTGAGGAAGGGTCAGGAGCACAATCTAATGAGGAGCAGCTGAGGGAGCTGGGAGTTTTCCAACCTTAAAGATTCTGTGATTCTATGACCCTGTGGCTTTACCACCTTGTATCTACTTCAGCTGTGAATCCGAGCAAGGCTCCTGTTACATGCCAACCACACATCAGCAGTGTTTTCTTTTACAAGCTCTTCAATCTCTTCAAGTGTGTCTGTACTAGAGCAGCTCAAGAGGTGTCCCAAGGCCATGTTATCCAGCTCTGGATACTTCATTGCTTCAGGGCATCTTCATGGCCACCTGTAGAGCCAAAGGAATGTGTCTGCCACCTCTGTGCACACTGCATTGCTCCCAGCTGCCCTTGCAACCAGAGTATCAGGCACACTTAGGAACAGCTGTACCCCAAAATTATACCATGTTCTCTGCTACCAAGGCAAATGGGATCAACGGGCAAGCCAAACTCAAGTTGCTTTCATGCTTCTCATGAGTGTTTGGAACTAGATGAACTTTAAGGTCCCTTCCAGACCAATCTATTCTGTGTTTCTGTGGAGCGTGGTCCTGGCTCTACAGAGCAATGTGTCAAATGTATGCATAATGTATTCAGAGATGAGGTTTATTGTGGATAGAGCCTCCAAGTGTGGGAAAACCATTCCAAACACATTCCCAGGCTTATTCCAAAGCGTTGTTTGCAGGGTCAGGCCTGGTGCTGGTGAAATGTTTCTACCTCTCTGTAGATTATGGCTGCTGATATACCCCTGAGATGACAGCTGAGCACAGACAGTGTCTTTCACTAACCTCTCTGCAGTCACCAAGTCTCCTGCTGCTCAGAAGTGGGCTGGGAGTGGGGGCTTTCCCTTGGCCATGCCTGTCTCTTCCCAAACCAAGTTTCTCCACCATTCTGTAGAGATCAACCATATGTTTGTTTTCAGTTGGGATGCTGGGCCCAGAGATGCCTTCATAATGGACACTCATTTGTTTTGTGTATAAATAACTACAGAGGGCAACTCAGCTCTTATTTTTTACAGTCCTGGCTTCTCCAAGGAAACCTTGCACACTGCTCTTGGTTAACACCACAGATTGGAGTTGCGAGTGCTGATACAAAGCTGCTCCCCTGTTAGCAGCTGCACAGGCTTTAACTTTTCCTTTCTTCCTCCTCTCCTCCCCCCTATTTTTTTCCATTGTAACTCAGAGTGCATTTTTGCAAGATATCCCTGAAATTACTATTACTACATTGCAATATTAGATCAATGCAGTGGTAACACGCTCCAGATTGTTACGGCATTCGCATCTTGATGCCTTCCATACTGTCTCGTGGAATCCAACATAATACCACGATTAAAATGCCTTTTCCATTTCTCTAAGACATTCTGCCTGCTGCCATTACATAAACGTCTGTCTATCTTGGGTTTTGTACTGACACCCAGCACCGGGGTCTTTGGGAGCCGAATGAAAAGGACCTCCACTCATTAAAGGGAGATGGAGGTTCTTGCCAAAGCCTGGGATTAAATTAGAGTCTGTTTGGTTTCTCTGCTCACTGATATTGTTATGAATCAGGAAAAACACTCCATTCAAGTTGTCTTAGAGCAGTGCAAAGGCAGTGTGAGCTCAGAATCAAGCCCATTCTGTTTAACACCAACCTTCCTCCATCTCCTCTGGCAGCTTGTTTCCATTCTGCAACTCACCTGCTGAAAACAGCAATCCTTGGTCTAATACAGTTCCTTCTCATGGGCAAGCAACAAGCTTCAGAGACAGGAACTTTTCAGGAGTCACCCTCAGGTGGGATGGGAGAGAGGAGAAAAATTACCAAAGGGATGAAAAAAGAAAAGGACACATCTGATTCTGTGTCCCTTGTCGAGAGCTGCAGCCCCAGTCTTGCACCCCTCTTCACATCCTTGTGAGGATTCAGAAAAGCAAAGCAGATGCACAGGGGGAAGCACCACTCATACCACCAGATTTTCCAAGCCTTTTCTCCAAAGGACTGTACTCACAATAGCAGGAATTCTCACTCTAATCCCACTATAAAAGCAGATGAGACCAGCTGGCAGAAGATTCTTCATATTTCAGTGTCTCCACGGATAGGAATAAACTTGCCACGAGATTAAATGTCCATCAGGAGCTGTGCTTCTGTAGGCATGGCATCCACAGGCTGGTAAGAGCAGTTTGACACTATCTTGTTCAAAAAGCTCCCACCACATTGAGAGCCAAGGAAGGAAAAAGGAAGCCCTTGATGACAACCAACAGATCTTAAATCCATTCCCCACAAATGTGAAACTACTGGCTTCAGTGGGATCCCACAACACAGTTGGCATTCAGCTGGGAAATCTTTGTTGGTGGTATAATCCCAAGATTTCCCGCATCACCAGTGAAGAAAAATAAATACTTTCAAGGGGCTCTTTGGCACCTGAGTGGGAAAAAAAAAAGGCTGTTCCAGAGGGATGGGATGAAGCTGGGCCAAGGAGGACAAGTCATTTGGGAAATCAAATGGAATTTAAAAGATCTGTCCATTAAAATGTTTGTGTTTGTCCACAGATTTTCAAAAATCCCTTCCAGGAGGGTCATACTATCATTCCACACAACATCACAACAGCCACCTGTGCCATTTTCACTTTAAAGCTGAAAAAACTACTTGATTTTCAGGACTGACCCTAGAATGTCTCCTGTCTGCTCTTCTGATATTATTAAATGAGGTCAGGTTTCTTATTTTTATATTTTAATGAGGACAGATTTCTGGGAGAATTTTCAGTTTTAGGGATGTTTGTACAACTGCTGCCTAAGGCAGCAGGGCTGGCTCATGGAATCTTGAATTATTGATTAAACTGCAGTGTGATTTTCCAAGTGGTGGCTCATGGTTTTCTGGGAGTGTAACAAAATGGATATATCTCCAAGTGTAACAAAATGGACTTGGGCATTCCCCTACTTCCTGTGTCTGTGAGCCCTGCAGAGGCACAGAATCTGTTTAATTTGCTTTATGGCAAACTGAAGCATTGGGACTTACTTGTGCATTGATGTCTGGACGCTGGTGATGGTCTCTGTCCCATGCACCAGCATCTCTGTGATGTGGATGTTAGTGCCAAACTTCCTTGTAGACCCAAAAGAAAGACCATGAGATACAGTGTAAAAACAAAGGGATGTGAAAAAAAAAATCATTGCAATTATTTGAATTATTTATTAGTGTTATCTGTAAAGGGAAATTAATTCAGCTGGGTAAAATGAACAGATTTCATGAAACAGGTCTGCAAAAATCCACATGCAAGCACTGCTATGTCTCTCTTTTGTGATAAAGAAGATGATTTGTTAGTTAGGAGAAAACAAAGAATTTTTATAGCCACAGTAATATTAATATCAGTGCTAGCAATAATAATATAAATCAAAATACAGATAATGATAATTATAATAGTAGTAATAATAATATTATTTCAATTGCATCTCAAATTGAGAAAACCCATAACAAACAATCAGTCACCAAGTCATTCTCAGTGATAACCTGCATGGAAAGCTGCTGGCTAAGTCTTAATGGAATTAAATCTTGGTCCTACCTTGAGTCACTATGAAATGCCAATATCTTGTCCTCAGTAATTAAGCATGTAGAAGAGAGAAGCTATTCTTGGCATCACCCACAGGCTACATGGAAGCACTTGGACACATTAGAAAGTCAAGGGCAGTGCAAGGCTGACACATGTTGTAAATTCATCAGGCAGGGGAGGAAAGCGAGGCAGAAGTGAGTTGTGCATTGCAATCACACTGCAAATCCACAGCACTCAAACCTGCACGTTCTCCAGCACAAGCCCTTACAGCACAAGCATCACTACTCATGCACAGCAGCATTTCCAAGTAAAAGCAAGAGATCAAAAGCAAAAGACAGCCTTTCAGATATTCCATTTCAACTGTAGAGGCAAGCGCAGGAAGATTGAAATGATTATTTTTTTTCTTCTTGCCCATTAGATTAACATATGTTTGTCTGTGTTTCAGTATTTTACCACATATTTATATGAAATCCCTCTGCCTGTTTTGGTTTTTTTTTCCCTCTTGGCCTCTCACAGGATTTCACTCATGCTAGACAACTCCACGAAACTTGCCCACAGCACACCATCCTCATCTGCACAACCCCAAACCAGTTCCTACACCTCAGCCAGGCAGCATCAAGCTCATCTCGGTTGTCTCCAAGAGGAGCAGATTCTTCCACTTTAAACAACCCACAGATAATCCCCAATCTCCTCAGTGAGCTCAGGAATGCTCAGAAGCGTGTGCCACCCAGTTTCAGCCGTGCCACTGCCTCTTTTCCCACTGGGGAAGGTGCTGTGAGTCACAGCAGACGACGCTCGGCTCTTCTGGCCGAGCTCTCAGGGTTGCGGTTTCCAGCGATAAATTCAGCCCGTGGGCAATTTACTGAGGAATTACATCCCGTCCTTCCACCAGCATTCAAGCCCCAGGAACTGATGAGGTTCAGTGCAGAGCATTCAGATTTGGTTTCTTTTTAATAACACTTACTGAACGTGAACAGTGTTAATAATCCCCAACAGTCATTAAAAGCTTTTCATCTTCAAAGTGCTCTACATATGCTAATTAATGCTCACAACCATCCTGTGATGGTATTATTAGACCCATGTGGCAGCAAGGGAAATGGAAGCAATGAGGTTAAGTAATTTGCTTGAGGTCAGAGGGAGCTGATGATGAAGCCACAAGGCAGAACGCCTCATCCTCTGCTCCATCATGCATCTTCCTCCCACAGCCCTGGCTCTGGTTTGTGCTATGCGAGCATGAGACAGGTACCAGGAAAAGGGTGAGAAATTACATTTTGTCTTGCATCCCCACAGGCTCTGGCCATGCCACCAAGCCTACAGGTGTGCCAGCCTACATGTCACATTACCGTTGGACATGAAATACACCAGCACAGGCCAATTTTCAGGATAAAGTTACTGGTGCAGCCTCCTAAGCCAACAGAAGCCTAAGCCTTTCCTTCATGTCCTCTAGACCTAGCGGCCCTAAAGTCAGGCATCCCACAGCCCACCCCACCAGCTAATGGCCCACTTTGCCTCTTTTTAACCAGTCTGTGGACATTTTGGCTATATTATTTCTAATAACAAAACCTACCATTGAAACCAGCTTGGACAGTGGAGATGTACCTTTGTTTCAAGTTTCAGCTCCTAAGTCACAGAATCAGAGAATTTCAGGATGGTTTGGGTTGGAAGGGACCTTAAGGTCATCTTGTTCCACTGCCTGACATGGAAAGGAGCACCTTCCACTGTCCCAGGTTGCTCCAAGCTCCATCCAACCCTTTAACCCTTCTAGGGATGGGGCAGCCACAGCTTCTCTGGGCAGCCTGTGCCAGGGCCTCACCACCCTCAGAGTCAAGAATATTTTCCTAACATCTAATCTAAGTCTCATCTTTTTGCTTAAAACTGTTCCCTCCTGTCCTATCACTACCTGCCCATGTAAAAAAGTCTCTTTCACTCTTTTTTATAAGCTCCCTTTAAATACTGAAAGGACACAAAATTTCCCTGGAGCCTTCTCCAGTCTGAATGAACATGGTGATCCTGTTCAAAGTGCCCATGGGGAGTAGTCCCCAGCCTGGGCTAACTCCCTAACCCTGTCTGAAAATTGCTTATACTTTGATTTGAATTGATAGTACTTTTCTTCTAGGCCAAAGAGTTTGCCAGAGACAATTTCAACACTTTAATGGCACAGAAAACCAAGTCTAGTGCTTAGGCCATTCCATTTTCTAGCCCATATGCAGCCCATGTGGCCAAAGAACAGCTAGAGTCAGCAATGTCCTCAAGGATTTTCCATGACAAGCTTCACCATCTCTCAACTGTCACCAAATAGAAGAAAACAGGATTGAGAGCCATGATTTAGTCAGGATCATGCACTATGTTTGTGCCACAAACATAAGCCCCACTTTGACCCACGGCCCAAAACCCAAGAGCAGATTATTTGGTCAGCTTTGCCTTTCCAAAGCACAGGTACCTGACCATTAACCTGAGCACACTGGCTTCTTTTACATCCAGCCCCTTTGTGATGGGTCCAGCTGCCAAGGATTTACTTTTAGCCCACATGATTAGAAGCTGATGAACTTCTCTCTCTATTCTCTACCCATTGAAATAAACACAGAGCTGTGTTTTATTTTTAAAATAAACAAAGGCAGGCTGGACTGAAACCATGGTAGGAATGGCCCTAATTCTGTTCTTGGCTGAACTGCCACTCGTAGAAGGTTGTTTTACGCTTATAGGGAGAAATGACTTATTACTATCAGAATAATAAACTCCTTCCTTTTATGCTTCAAATCAAACTGCAATCTGGCCTGTGCAGAACACATTTCCCACTCCTCCTCCTCATTCTCTTCTTCCTCTACCATGGGCTTCAAACACAGAATCCAGATGCAAGCTATTTTTCCCCCAGCCAAGGGATCTGACTTTTTGGCAAGCTGTGCAAGCTGTTGTGTGGGTGGTTTAAAACTTCCCTCTGGGCCTGTCATGTGGTTAGGGCTGTCTGGGTTGCTCTGAACTTCTGGACACCATTTTCCTTTGACTCACCTTTTATTCCAGCAGAAGCTGGGACTGAGTGTGCCTAGCAAAAGGAATTACACAGGACTGCTCTGTGGAGAGAGGACTTGGACACTTTTTTCACTCGTGAAGTCCTTTGGCTGGGCTCACTAGACGATGCTGTCAGGAGGAAATCCCTGCAAATAGCTGTCTCCCTGACTTCACTTTGAGCCACTTCCTACTCAGTTTCTGAGTGTCTCTCCCATGAAAATTCATGCTCTGTCATGTGCTACTAGTTAAGTAAGCAGCAAAGTCTATTCTGAGTCTATCAGGAAGGTCAAATCACAGCCATCAGGGCTCAGCTCTGCCTTTCCTCTGCACCAGCCTGCCTTTCATTAGATGGTGTGCAAGCAGTGGTTTGCTTCTGCATCTTGAAACAGATTGGAGACGTGGTCCCAGTGACTCCATAGTACCAGGAGTCAAACAACCATGCCAGAATTTATCCCTTTTCTTTTCTTTAATTTAATTTATAATAGTGTTCTGCATCTTTCTGGTTAAGAGAAGATACAGCTCTGGTAAGCAGCACCAAATATTCAGATCTGCCAGCAGTGTGCTCCAAACTGAGCAAACCAGCCCCTTCCAACTCATCTGGAATCCATTTGACATCAGCAAGCCAGAATTCTGGGTAGGTCCCCAACACTGGGTGGGACCCCAAAAATACCATTTCAGCACAGGCCTCTGTGGATTCCCTACCTGCTGTCTTCCCAGCTTTACAAAGACAGGCTCTACACAACAATCTCTACAGCCAGGGTCATCTCCACTCTAACTGCTTCTGAAAGCAGAAGGGATTATTCCTCTGTGAGCAACCTTTGCTATCTCCCAGAAAAAATCCACTGGATAACCCAGAACTGCAGTGATAGGATGACAGGCACTGCTCAGAGAGGGTGCCCTGTGTCCTGTGACAGGGCTGCGAGTTGTGATCCAGGGCAGGGTTGTCAGTGATGATGAAGTTTAGTGTATAATTGGCATATATTGGCAGTGCTGAGTTAACAGCTGGACTTGGTGATAACTGGAGGTTTCCAGCCTTACACATTCTAGAATCCTATAATTGCATATGTAATAGACCACTAACTCACCAGTGAGAGTATTACAGGCAGATGAAAGGAGGTGTGGGTTGTATTCCATGCAATACCTCTTCACTATGATGAGCTGCCTCTAGATGCTCACAAAACCTCCCCAGGAGTAAGCACAGGCTCTTTAGAGGGCACTTCAAACCCTCAAATGTTCAAAATTATTAGAGCTGGTCCCTGTGATTCTTCCAATAGGGAAAAAAAAATCAATTTAAAACCTTGAAACCAAACCCACAAGTATTCTGTACCACTGAGGAAGGTACCTGAGTCTCTACCTGAGCTTGCAAGCAGTGTTTTTGGCTAAGTTGCCCAACCTACACATTAAGTACAGTCTTGCCTGGAAGGATCACAAAAGAGCTTAGAGAGTCACCACAAACATTTTGAACAGTAACATGTTTAAAACCTTGAAATGGATTTGTCCCTTCATGTGGAGAAAGATAATTTTCTAAGAGAGGCTGACAATGTGTGCTACAGAAATGAAAAAAAATCAAATTCACCAGATCACACAATCATTATAACATAAAAAATGTAAACACTGGCAAACAGGTCATGACAAGTTATTCCTGCAACATGCATGAGCAGGAAAAGTTGTTATGCTTCGGAGTAGATCAGCAGCTATGGAAGTCAATTCAGGACACAAAATACAGAAATGAGCATCTTCAACTCAAGTCATGTTCAAGTGAAGTACATAACTAACCACAAAGCTTTGCCCAAAGCTACTTAAATGATGCTAATTCCATTTTTAAAAGCTCCTTAAATGTTTTGATTAACTTCCCTCAGTCTTCAGAAAACACACTGATATCTACTGTGCCTATACTTGAGCTCTGGGCTCTCAGGAAGATGATCCCTCCCAGGTATTTCTACACAGTTCAGAATCAAGGTGAGATTCCAATGGGATTTTTATTTCCCTGCAGAGGTTCCTATGGTTTAGAGAAGCTTCAAACACACACCTGTATACTAGAACTCAAATACTTGGTATCTAGTGCTTGTCTCCACTGGTTTGTATAATCATGGAATCACAGACTAATTTAGGATGGAAAAGACCTCCAAGATCATCAAGTCCAGTCTTTTACTGAACACTGCTGTGCCAACTAGAGCAGAGCACAAACTGCCACGTCCAGTCATTTCTTGACCATTTTTAGGGATGGTGACTCCACCACTTCCTTGGGAAGCCCATTTGAATGGACTAATTATGAACAACCGTTTCAGTGAACAAATTCTTTCTGGTGTCCAGCCTGACCCTCCCCTGGTGCAACTTGAGGTTACATCTTCTTGTCCTGTCCCTTGTTCCCTGTGAGCAGAGCCCAACCCCACCTGCCTGTCCCCTCCTGTCAGGGAGTTGTGCAGAGCCAGAAGGTTCCCCCTGAGCCTCCTTTTCTCCAGGCTGAGCCCTCCCAGCTCCTTCAGCTTCTTCTCTTTAGACTTGTGCTCCAAACCCTTCCCCAGCTCCGTTCCCTTCTCTGGACATGCTCCAGCCCCTCAATGTCCTTCCTGAACTGAGGGGCCCAGAACTGGACACAGAACTCGAGGTGACCTCAGCAGTGCCAGCACAGGGGACAGTCACTGCTCTGGTCGTGCTGCCACACCATGGCTGGTACAGCCCAGGTGTCACCGGTCACCTTGGCCACCTGGGCACACCAGGCTCAGGTTCAGCTGCTGTCACCAGCACCCCCAAGTCCTTTTCCACTGGGCACTTTCCAGCCACTCTGCCCCATCCTGTAGCACTGCAGGAGGTTGTTGTGGTCAGAGTGCAGGACACAGCCTTGCTGAACTTCATCTTGTTGGTCTCAGTCCATCTCTCCAGCCTGTTCAGATCAATGTATCAATAATACAGGTTACACAATTACAGAATAACAGAATGGGTCAGGTTGGGAAGGACCACAGGTGGTCACCCAGTCCAACCTCCCTGCTCAGGCAGGGTCACCCTAATGCATATATTTTATAATAATACTTTACAAATCTATTCTATTCTATTCTATTCTATTCTATTCTATTCTATTCTATTCTATTCTATTCTATTCATTATATTATATTTATAAAAAATAGACTGCTCAACAGGAAGCCTGGGTTTGGCCAAGCACAGATCCATTCCCTTCACATCAACATGTCTTGATAGATTGTGAACGGTTATTTCAATGCCTTATTTTGGGTTCAGAACCTTAACTGGCAGCATTCAGATTTGAAATCTGGCCACAGCTCCCTCAATACTTCCATTTCATCACCTATAAAATGGAGGATACCATTTCCCTACAGGTGTTTTATAAGGATTAACTCACTCATGCGTGCAAAGTGTTGAGATACTTGAATGAGTAACTCCATACCAGAACAATGTCTTGTTTTGTGAATACAACCTCCAAAACTTTTCACACCCTCTTAGGCCTTCCTGCTTCCCACCAGGCTGGGACAACTCCTTTCAGGACACTTATGTGCCCTATCCTGGTTGTGGAAAGAGCAGGTGGTGAAAGGAGCAAAAATGAATAGAGGTGGGAGGAAAAGTTATCCAAATATAGTGGAACCCAGAAAAAGCTTCAGTCAAGGATGGAGTGAGATTGAAAAGTCATTTTCTTTTTTTTTCCTCTTTTTTTTCATTTTTTTTTTTTAAATTTTCTTTTTCTCTTCTAGAGAGCTGGTTATCAATCCCCATCCACAGCAGTGGCATCTCGTTCCCCATGACCACATCATTTTACACTGGAAGAATCAGACGACTGTCACCACATCTCTGAGAGTGGGGCAAGAGCGCCTGCAGAGCTGCTGAGATGATTTTATGCCTCTGCTCCCTCCTGGAGGCTCCAGGGGATGGAAAGGGGAGGTAATGGCTGAGGCCCTCCTGCCAAAAGTCTCTCTGGCTGTTTTAAAGCTCTGTTTGCTGGTGGAGGGTTAAACCAGCGAAAAGACAGATGGGGAATTTGAAAGGCACAAATGTGGTTTCAATCTGGTTCATCCTTTCTGCTCGTTTGGCACCAAGGGCTTCTGCTGCAAGGAGCATCCCTCTAACTCCTCCCTGTGCCCAAAATCTTCTGATCCTTCTCCCCACTCAGACAATGTAGGAGCAAGTCCGGAGCAGGAGACAGTGAGTGAATATAAGTACTTTCCCTCACCCCCCTTCCCAGCCCTGACATAATAACAAACAGCTCTCCAAAAAGCACTTAAATTTACGAACAGTTTATAAATTCACAGACGTTGATTTATAGACGTTGGCTTGACCCAATATTAGACACTTTGGTTTCTTTTCTGTTTTCAAAGTGCTGCTGTTATGGCTCGGGTTCTGAGCGCCGTCACACACCGGGACCCGCCTCCGGGCCCTCCCCGCGGGCTCCGCTTCCCCTCAGGGCCGGGCTGGAGCTGGGGCTCGGCTCCCACCCTGCCAGGGGTGGCTCTTCCCCTGCTCAGTTCGGCAGGACGGCTCCCAGCTGGTTAGCAGCAGTGATGACAGGCTTTCTAGGCAGCTTCATTTCGTCTTCCCCGTCTGCAGGAATGGTGGCTGCGACATGGGGTGTGAGGAGGAGCCCGCGCCTCTGTGTGTGGTATTCCCGGCCTACGAGCCCCCACTAGGAGCATGGAATTAACCACTGAAAAAGACCAAAACACACACTTCCCCCCTCTAAAAAAAAAAGTCCAAACAAGACCCCTCCATACCCTTGCCTGGAGCCACTGTTAATTGGCTAAAAGAAATAAAAGTGAGCAAATTTTTTACTCCAGGAATGTTGGAATTCCACCCTGAAAAATTGCAGGGCTGGTGTGTCCAGATTTCTCCTCCTATGGCCACCCAGCACGAACAGGAAACCCCATGTGCAGACCATGCCACCAGGTGAGATGAGGGTGAGGGATAACCGCCTTCCACCCTGTGGAATTTCACAGTCATGTCTGGCTTGGAAACCCAAAATTTGTGGTAACAGACGGAACTGAGGGCTTTGATGGGAGCCATGAGGGCCTGGCTGGGGGATTGCAACATGTTAAAAGGCAAGAGAGACCAGTTCCTCCCCACCCCCTCAACAAACACACACACACACATGAACACACAAATAAAAAATATGATATCTGTCAATCCCTGCCATTTCCTACTTTCTGTCTCTGAGCAGGTCACCCAAGTTCCTCCATCTGTGACAAAAAGAAGTGATGGTTCATCCTGCATCCTGATCTCAGAGATACTCATGGTGGAGAGAGCTGCCTTTCTTTATTGGAGAAAAAGAGGGCAATTTTTAATTACCTGAAAAGAGTCTGTAGCAATGTGGGGATTGGTTTCTTCTTCTGGATAACAAGTGGTAGAACAGGAGGAAACAGCCTCAAGTTGTGCCAGGAGAAGCTTAAACTAGATATAGAAAAAATTTCTTTACTGAAGGGGTGGTCAAGCATTGGAACATTGCCCAGGGAAGTGATGGAACCACCATCCCTGGAAGTGTTCAATAAATGAGTGGATGTGGTGCTTAGGGACGTGGTTTAGTGGTGGCCTTGGCAGTGCTGGGGTGTTTTCCATTTTGCCTCACTCCTTACAATACCTCAAATTTCTCAACTTGGTAAACATCCCCTCATTCACTCCCTGACAGACACTTTGCCACCAGGAAGAAAATCTGGTGGGGTCACCTGGAGTGCTGTGTCATTTCAAACCTTTATCTTGGAGTATGGAGTCCATTTTACTGGGTTTTCCCCCCCGCCTCATACAGATATTTTTAAAAAGGCTTCATTAATAATAGTTATTATTAGCATTTAGAAGCCTAGGGTTTGCCATAAAAATAGAACTTTACTGTAAAAATGGAATAAAAATTAAAATTAAGGGACCAGTCTATATTTTTCTTTGAGAAATCCACACATTTTTTAAAAATTGAATGAAAACCAGAACTCTTATTTGTTTTGCTTTTAATGAAATAAGACCAGCTGTGTCCAGGACTTCTATATCTTAGGGACCTTCTTTTCCTTGAGAAACAAAAAAAAGTACTGGAAAAACTGAACATTTAAGAACATGTTGAACTGACCCTGTACAGGCATGGGTTGTTTGCAGGCAGTTTTGCTTCTGAGTAGCCCTTCTCCATTGCTAATCCAGCCCCAGCCATGGTTTGAGGATGTCTGTCACCCTGCTGAGGTTTTGTAACCAGTAACCCACCAGAGATGCACCATGTACCCACGTTAAAAGTGCATTTTAACTCGTGATTTAATACAGGGTCTGAATTCCAGGCCACAGTTTCCTCAAGAGTCAATAGGCTTGAAACCTTCACTTTCACTTCACTTTGCCAACCCATATTTACATCAAATATCATCCAGCCCACCTCGGGAACAGGATCTGTGGCCAAGACAATGGACTGGCTTCCAAGAGACCTGAAGGTTAAACCTAAAAGCACCAGCTTCTTCAGGTTAACTTTCAGTCCTGCTTGAGCCTTGGGGAAACCACGCCTTGGGAAGACTAGTCCCATCTTCACATTTTTTCAGTGTGGGGAAGGATTTAGGGGAGCAGTATCCAGTTTTCTCTGGAGATCCATCAGACCCACAGCAAAGAGAGGCAGACACCATCAGGCAGGGGCAGAGGGGCTCACCCCAAAGCTTATTCAGGTGCTGTGCACCCATGTGCCTTCCAGAAGGGGAGGGGGGGAGAGAAAAAAATATATCCTTGTGAAAAAGTGCACAAAAAATAAATTGCAGCAGCCCCCATTCCTAATTGAAATAACTCAGCTCTTCTTTTCATGTGTGCCTGTGTTTAAAGAGAAACCTGAAAGGCACAAGTTCATATTATGGACTAACAGCCTGGAAAATTTCAGTTTAAAAAACAAAGCTGGCTTTGAGTTACACAGGAGAGGCCTGAAAAATACGCATCTGAAACCACTAACTTCTATTTTTTCCTGCATTTTTTACAACATAATGTGGGTGAATAGATTTTATTTTATTTTATTTTATTTTATTTTATTTTATGTTATTTTATTTTATTTTATTTTATTTTATTTTATTTTATTTTATAAACCTGGTTTAAAAAAATAATCAACACAAAAATCCTCTCTCTGCCCTTCATGTGCCAACTTTCAGCCCAGGGCAAATTTTTTACAGCTGAATTATACACCCTGAAAAATAAGGGGCTTATAATGACAACATTGAGGGTCCCCTAACTATAGTGGTATGAATGGGGAGGGAGGTATAATAAGAATGGTCCATAGTGTGTAGCAACAGCAATAAGTGAAGGAGCCCTTACTCAGCATGAGGAATTCTATATATCTTGGAAGGCTTTCATGAACCTAAACATTATTGCTAAGAAAGGAATAAACAGTTTGAACTGCTGTTGCCATTCATCCAGCGCTCACACACTGAGGAATACACAGAGTTGTTCTCTCAAAGCTGGAGTGAAATATTCCAGACATAATTCTTTCTTCCTCCAGGGCTGGAGAGGATTTTGAGCTGCTTGAAGGGAAGTTGGAGAAATACTCTTACTCTGGGAGAATTTTACATTTTTTAATTTTTTTATAGCAATGATGATAATTGACTGTGTGCCTGAAGGACACAAAGGATCATTATTAGCTAGGGCTGGTATCTGTAAGTGAAGTGAAACCAAAAGAAGGTGAACAAAATCACTTTTGTTTGCTTTGGGTCGTTCCTTCTTGAACATGGACCAAAACTGATGGCCCAGAAAACATACAGAAAACAGTTTTTAATTTTTTTATATTTTTAAGACTGCTACTTCCAAAATCAAATCATCCATCAAGTTGGAGGCAGAAGTGGGATTTAGGCAGCGAAGGGAAACAGGGTGTCTATGCCAACACAGCCTGGGCATCTCCTTACAGAAGGAGATCAAATGCCAGGATTTCCACACGGAGCAAATCCCTTCTCTGCACTGCCATTTTCCCTTCTGCCCTCTAATTACATCAGGTCAATGAAAGCTTCTGTCATTCATCTTTCATTGTAATTTCTGCTCATCTGTGTATGAACAGACACACAGAGTCTCACTTATAAACAGCTGTACCTACACATATCTCTATATTAAGCATCTCCCCACTATATTTTTATTTTCTGTTCCTTCACATTTTTTATATCAAGGATCATGTCAGTATTCATAGCAGAATTTTGCCATTTTCTGAAAGGAATATTCGTCTGAATATTTTTCAACCAGCTCAGTGACTCCAGTCCCATTTAACAAAAGGACGTGACTTTTAACACATGATTCTCATCTCAAACTGGGCATGTAGAAAAGTTGTCTTAAAAATATATTTAGAGTATTACTGACTTTCCAAGAGTCTATGCATTGCTAACTCAGCTCCACGGGTCTACTTTAGAAGCACCTAACATCAAATAAGAAAATTAAATAAGAAAAATCCCAAAACTGCTGCTGCCTTTCCCCTCTCCCTCATTAAAAACCACAATTATCAGCAACTGCTGATAATCTGGATTTCACCACGTTTTCATACCAATATGGTACAATTTCAGAGTTGTTGTCAAGACTGTGATGGAGATTAAATTTGTGTCTCTTAGCACAGAAATTATGATTATACCATGCTTCTTTCTGTATTACTTAATGAAACATTTCTTTTTTTATTATTATTTTTTTTATTTACTTCTGCTGGAAATTAAGTCTATGGGCATAAATTGAACTTGCAAATAAGTATTTGAACAGAGAAAGTAGTTCATAGTGTTAAATTCACACTGCTCAAGTAAACCCAGTCTTTAATCTCTGGAACCCATCTTGGACAAATGTTTTGTAGAGTAAGTGTCAAGTTTCTGGCAGTAAATTTGGAATAATAAACAAAAACCTCAGGTGAAGAAACTTTCTGAGTCTCAAAACTGCATGAGTTACAAAGTTAATGTTATTAAGAAGAATTCCTGAGCATGATATTTTTTCCATACCTGTGAAAGAACTAAAGTGTAATGAGTTTGCAAAAAGTTTGGACATGGAAATAAGTAAAAATTACACATAGGTATGATCCTGAAGGTTTGGACATATAAATTAGCAAAAACTACATATGTGAATAACCCTGCAATTTCCTTGAAAGAGCAGTGAATGAGTAGCCAAGCATTTAATTCTCAATTTTGAGAATTTCCTCCCAAAATTTGCCCTAAACTAAGACAGAGATTTAACAAGATGCTGGAAAGCTAAAAACCAATACATCTCTCTTGAAAGTTTTGGGAGTTACTTTTTACCTTGTGTCTCCCAACAAAATTGTTAAAAGAAAATAGGACTGAAGGGAAAAAATGTCTTTCAGTGCATTATCAAAGTCTTTTCCTCTGTATTTCATATAAGCAATCCTTTCTTTTTCATAGATCAACAGGGAGAGGTATACATTTGACATGATAGTCCACTGTAGAATTATTAGGGTATAAATTATTTTGTATTTATATCTGTGCAGTAACCAGAAGATTGGTGGATATTAAATTTTTCTATAAAGAGGGAAAGGCTGAAAGCTTGTAAAATTATGCTGTACTGCTGCTCTTCAAAATAGTGGCAAATTTTAGTAGCAGCTATTTTGGTTTGAAATTTGTATACTTAATAAAAAATATGGGGATTTCCCTTCTAAATGAAGTGGAGCATGATATATGTGCATTGACAATATGTTCCAGGTTATATTTAACCAAAAAAAAAATTTCAAAGCTTTTCAGTGAGGCAAAAATATTTTTCCTGAATGTCTGAAAAATCTTGGAAAGACATTTTGGAGAGGAAGGAAATGTTGTGAATTGCAATGCTGAAAAATGTTTGGAAAGATCTTATGAGCAGTACCCTGTCCATGTAAAGTCAGATGTCTTTGTGGGGGCTCAAGTCACAGGGACAGTCTGGGGGCAAAGGCTGCCCAAAACCTCTCACAGCTTTCTCTGTCTGACTATAGAAAGTCACTGCTGCAATAATTTTTTAAAGCCCAGGTCAAGCTGTTTTTCTTCCCCAGACCTCCATTGTCGGAGTCCAGGGCATCCCTTTGGGTGACCTGGGACCTGAGGAAGAGAATTTGAGCCCTGGACAGGGGGGTGTGAAGCCGGTCCAGGGGGGTTGGAGACCTTGGCACACAGCCTGGAAAGACACCGAGTTTGATTTTAGTCCATGGGAAAAGCTTCCAACACTGAGAGAAGACTTGCAAACCTCAAGGGTGTGAAAATAGTAGCTTAGCACAGCACGGGGTGAAAAATTTTGTAGTTTTAGGATTCTTAGTATAGAGGTAAATGGGGGACAAGATGGAGGATTTAGGGTGTTGCCCTAAGTTCTTCTTCTTCTTCCTCGTCCTCCATCTTCTGAGGTAGTGATGACACAAAGTAGTTTGAGGGGATTGGGTTAAGGTACAAGTGACCTTTCTAGTACAGGCACTAGGCTTTGGCACAAATTAGTAAATAATGGACACGTAGTTATCTGTATAAGAGTAGAGCACCGCCTCACCGGGGGGCAGTCGCCTCGTGTCCCAGCTGCTGTCCGGACCTCGGCTGGGTGCAGAGAAAACTTTGAGATATCAAATAATAAACAACACGAGAAACCTGAAAACAAGGCCTTGGAGACTCTGCTTTTTCACGCGACGCGGCTCAGGGCTTTTAGAGGGCCAAGGACTCTTAACAGCCGGAAGCTCGGGTGAGAAAACCAAAACCGAGACTCCATGAGTGATTGGTACCCTCTAACCAGACTCCAAAATGACATCCAGCAGACCAAAGTCAGCTTTTGTCTATCCACAGAAACAGGATGGAAGGGAAGTTAAATACACATAATTATGTTCACAATGAAAAAGTCATTTTGCTAAAAGTTGTCCATCAGGCCTTTGTGTCACAAACCCTCTTGTCTGGGTTGCACACCTTGCCTTGCTCTGCACATGGTGCTGAGTATCCAGTCCCAAAATATCAGATCTTCTTCACAAGCTGAAACTTTTCACAGTCTTGGCCTCATTTTGTAGCAGTGCGTGCCCACAGTAGCTCACAGGAGCAACTCAATTTCGTTCAGCTCCTTTTCTTTACACAGGGACTTTGACTGGTCTCCTTCCTCTCCTTCACAAGAAAAGTGATTTTCCTAACGACACAGGCTAGACAGATGACAGATTGTCAGGACACAGCACATGTTTTCTTTAAGTGAGATTTTTATTTGTTATTTTAAGGTTATTTCCAGATCCCTGACACTTATTCCAAAAACTCAGGTAACCAAGACGGAGCTCAGAAACTGAAGTTATTCTTAGACTAATCAGCCACTGATCTAAATCCACAGCACTAATCTCATAATTTGGCACCACAGAGTTTAACCAGTCACATCTGGATAAGATATTCTGAGCTAACAGCCATATGTAGGCCCCAATGTTTTCAACTTGTTTACCCTGGAAAGTAAAACACTCAGGCTGTTTTATTCTGGACACAGTGAGACCTGCTTGGGTGGAGAGAGGACAATAGTGACCCTCAATGAGATAGGGCTGGAATCACAGCTGTTCTTGGAACACACAGCTCTGTATTATTTGGTAGCTCCATATTATTTTGTAGGATTTTGTAGACTACACTTGTCTCTTAAAACCTATCGCACCCTTTAATGAGGTGTCAAAATAGACTGGTATCCAACAGCCTCTGCTGGGTTCTCGTGTTCAGCACATCTGTGCATGGCATTGTCACCAGCAGGGTCCCACAGCAGAAGAAATGAAGCTCCTTCCTTTTGATTGAACCCACTGAAGACCCTAAAAAAAAACAACCCTTACACCACTCGCTCCATCCTTTCAGCACACAATCCTGAGAGAAAACATGATTACTGTGATTGTTGCCATTACAGTAGAGCAAGAGGGCTGTGCCAAGCCCAGGTCCCAGCCGTGTCAGTGCTGTGCAAACAAACACGGGGGGCATTCATGCTCCAGGCAGCAAGAGACAAAGGCAATATTATAACCGTGCCCATGAACTGAGGCACACGGAGATTATCCAACTTGCCCAAGGTCATGCAGGAAGTAAGTGGCAGAGCTGGAAATTGAACCCAGATTTCTTGAATTGCAGGCCAGGATTTTAACCACAAGGCCATCTTTCGTCTCTCTCTCTCTCTCTCTCTTTCTTTCCCTGCCCCTCCCCAATCTTTTCCATTTTAGCACACTTCTGAAAAAGAATTGCTTTTAAAAATCCATTCGGCAATACTTTAGGTATGCTGTGGCCTCCACAACCGTATTTAGCACAATTATAGGCTAAAAGGAACTCTTGCAAATTATGTGCAAATAGATACGTCTTTATGTAAATCCAAGTTCTTGGAACAGAAATCTACAGCCAAAAAAATACAAAGGTTTAAGACAGGGAGGAAATAAGCTCCAAATTTTTTCCTCTTCCAAGGTTGGTAACTGAAGCACAACACTCTCCAGCTAAAGAATGGAAGGGACAGACTGGATGCCCAGGGAGCAGTCACACCAGCTCTAAAATACCTGGGATTTCACCTACAGAAATGTGAAGGCAACAGACACTTGGTCATTGTTTTAGAGGATTCTGCCATGTGTATGATTTTTTATATACATGTGTGTCTTCTAAACCAGTCACTGCACAACTTGTGCAAGAACACTGACAGACACTTCCTAACAGTGCACAGCCCCATAGCAGACAGAGGAGCTGAGCATGGGAGGGTCGTTTGGTCCAAATTGTGCATCAGGAACAGTCTGGGGCTTGTGACAACTTCAGGAGGTGTTAAGTATCCACTACATATGCCAGGGACTGCACCTGGGTCTCAATGCCCAAACCTCTTTTCAGGCAGCCTTAGATTTGCCAGCTAGAAAGGAAAATTCACTGAGACTATATTTAAGTTTAATGTCTTCTGCTCAAAATCCTTAAGCTTGGTCCACATGCTGGCCAATGTCAGTATATGAGAATTACTCCATTTATTTGTCTAAACAGAGCTGGATTTGGTTGTGGTAGCACCAGGAGCAATGGGGGAAGAGGGAAACCATGAGGTTAAAGAGGGAATTTTGTAGGCAGAAGACAAAGAAGGGCCAATAGCCCATTCCCTGGCCAGGACACTTTTCCTGACAGACTTATACTTGAATATGTATATGGTTTTCTGGGAAATGTCAAAGAACTAAAGGAACAGGGGATGAGTCTGGTTGGGAGATGGGGGGCAATTGCATTCCAGGTCCACTTTTTGGGGGAAGCACTGGTGGGAGTGCAGGATCAGTGGATCTACTCAATTTGCAGCTTTCCTGCTTATACCAGTTCAAATGAGCATCATGACCTGTGTTTCTCAAGGAAGGATCACCTGGCACTCTCTGTATGGTTCACATGGCATCTGCAAACGGGACCAAATATGAGTCAGCAGTGCCCTGGCACCAGGAGAGACATCCATGTCCTGGGGTGCATCAAGCACAGCATCCCCAGCTGGGCAAGAGAGGGGATTGTCCTGCTCTGCTCTGGGATGGGGCAGGCTCACCTCGAGTGCTGGGGGCAGTTTTGGTCACTGCAATATAAAAAAGATATTACAAGGAAGGCAACAAAAATGATGAAGGGCCTTGAGGGGAAGCTGTGTGAGGAGCAGCTGAGGACCTTTGGTCTGTTCAGCCTGGAGAAGAGGAGACTGAGGAGAGACCTCATTGCAAGTACAACTTCTTCATGAGGGGAAGAGGAGGGGCAGGCACTGATCTCTTCTCTGTGGTAAACAGTGACAGGACCTGAGGCAATGGTTTGAAGTGGTGTCAGGGGAGGTTTAGGTTGGATATTAGAAAAAGGTTCTTTATTCAGAGGGTGTGTGGGCACTGGAACAGGCTCCCCAGGGGAATGGTCACCAAGCCTGACAGAGTTCAGTGAGTGTTTGAACAGTGCTCTCAGGCTCAGGGTGGGATTCTTGGGAAGGGTGCTGAGTAGTGCCAGGAGTTGGACTCGATGATCCTTGTGGGTCCATTCCAACTCAGCATATTCTATGATTCTGTGATTCTCTTCACAATGAGGATCACTCAGGAATGACACCAGTGGCTTTAGCAGAGCAATCCAGCCCTGTAATATGGTAACCTTTGGCAGTACTTGGACACAGGCAAATGCTGTGGAGTTTAATTTCAGACTGATCCAGCAGCAGGCAGGAGTACCAGCAGTGCTGGCTCAGCACTTCCACCAGGACTGGCGCAAGTCGCTCTAACTCATTCCTTCTGGGCTCTTTTTTAAAGTGCCAGCTGGGACTGTGCTGCTAAGCTGTCCCCTGAACAACAACACTGTTAATAATAATAACAATATTCAGGTCTTACATAGCATTTTTCACCTTTAGATCTTGAAATGATTTACTATGGAAGGCTTTGGAGGGTTTTAAGTACAGATTATACAGACATCTGTCAGGAATAAACCAGATTTCCTGACCCTGCCACAAAGCAGTGGAATATTTCAATGCTCTTTCCAACCCAGAATTTCTATGATTTCCCCCATTTTGTATAGAGGAGGATGTTAACTCATGCAGCAACAAGGTGACCTCTGTGGATAACACAGATGCTTCTTTCAAGCCCCCATGGCACCCCAAGATATCATAAATGGTAAAAGAAAGGAATTGAAGCTCTCCCCACCCTAACACACTATGCCCAGAAATTGTGGGTGGTCTCTGTGGAAATGCACCAGTATACCTCAGATTGGGCAATTATAAAAAGATAACATTTCCAATGGTAGGAAACCAGATGTTGTGTGGGAGTCTTGAAGAAGGCTTTTGCTGATGGCAAAAGTAGGATTCATCCTTTAGCATGAGGATAGACAGCCCCCCATCTCTCTCCTCTGACAAAGGGGAGCTGGACCAAGTAATTGGACTGGACACTTGACTTTTTGGTTGCTGAAGATAGATAAGAGACATCAAAACTAGCCTTGGAAGGGGAAGCAGGATAGTCTCATGGTTTCTTTGCAGAGAGCTCCCATGAGCACCCAGACATCTCAAGGGGCTCATTTCAAAGTCAGGCTACAATGAATCTGAAACAACACTTTACCTGCATTCTCTTAAACGTCAGCAGAGGCCAAAATTGCTGTCACAGAAATTAGTTAGCAGAGGAGTTTAAAAAATACACCTCAGCAGTG
This sequence comes from Trochalopteron elliotii, assembly GCA_024734555.1. Lineage (NCBI taxonomy): Eukaryota > Metazoa > Chordata > Aves > Passeriformes > Leiothrichidae > Trochalopteron > Trochalopteron elliotii. Next base: position 1,540,632 of record JANPWX010006184.1, read on the forward strand.
GCAGAATGGAGATCATGACAGCAGCCTATGCATTGCTGGTGATGGTTTTGTTACACTGACACCTTGATGATCTTTGGCTGCAGCTGGGATAAAAGGAGATCTCAGTGTGCTCAAGAAAACTGCACCCTCCAGGTGAGGAGCACCTGGACTGACCTCAGAACTGCTGTGAAAGGGCTCCAAAAATTCCCCAAATGTCTAACAGTAAAAAAAGTCTTCTTTTAAGTGTTGGATCTTACAGATCATATTTTTCTGTTGTAGATTTTTGTGGGTTTTTTGTTTGTTTGTTTGTTTTAATTTTTTTTTTCCCAACAAAGAACTTAAACCAGAGTCAAGTTTTGTTATATTTAAACAAAAGAGTTGAGTTTATCTAGTGTGTAAAGTTGTGACATAGCTACTGAGCATTCTTAGGAGCAAGTGATCCAAGTGCACTGAAGGTGCAAACCTGCCCTGTGGACACTTTGCAGAGCAATACATATTTAGTGGCCCTCAGGGGACTGGAATTTCTTTGTAAACATCAGTCTAAGAAGAAAAATCAGCAAGTGCCAACAAAAAGAGGAGCATTCTCAACCCAAGCACGACCTCATGTTCTTTTGCAAGGGACACAGAAAAGTGATGAGAAATGAGAACATTCTGAACTGTAGGAATAAACTCCTCACTGTCACTGTTCAGGGCTGGAGTTTATGCATCATGTACTTCCATACCTGTATGCACAGACCAGCACCTAGAAGGCCCCTGGGAAAGTCAAACAGCAGAACAGATCTTAGCTGAACAGCTGTTCCATTCAGATTTCATGATTTTAAGAAGAATTTTATGACATGAAAATTGTTTTAAACACTTTTTTCAAAAATGAAAGTATTTTTAATGACCTTTTAGTTTTCATCCAAATGTTCTTGCTTTTTATATATTTCAAATAAGGAAATATATAAACACTAAACATAAACCTATTCAATTCTGCAGATCATTTTCTGCTTTTTGGGAAAGTTTTTTGATAAAAAGCTTTCAGTCCTCGGTAAATAAAGTCACGGCATTCTTTAAAATCTTCCTTTTTTTCCAGGGAAAATCTTAATTTGTGACAGAAGCCCACTTTTTGTCAAAATCAAGATTTGGTGGAAAATTTTGACCACCTGTGGAAATGAAATCTGCAAACAGCGTGTAATTTAGGAGTCGGATGAAGATAAATTCAATGGGCTGGTTTTTAGTTTCTCATGTTTCTGAGCAAGGCAGGGATCCAGGCCCCTCCATTCCAGCACGGCCACAGGGTTGGACCCTTATCAAAGCAGTTGCCTTTGGGGCTCTCACGAGATCAGGTTTTTACTCAGTGAGAGCTCCACATCTTCGAGGGGAGCAGGAAGGCCACAGGAACAGCCTCATTTCAGCATCGACCCCAAGGAAAACCAGGGGTGTGGAGGGACTTCAGAGTTTTAAGAAATGGCAAACAGAGAACCAGTCCTGATTTTCCCCATGGATGTAGGGAAAAGACATTCAGGCATAGTTTTAAGTTTTTTACCAGTTAAAAAAAAACAAACAAGAACAAAAAACAACCTCCAACAAAAACCCATGTGAACTTGTTCACTCACCACCTTGAATAAAAAAGGGCAAACTCTCCCCATTCCATGAAGCTATTCTTGGCCACAGCAAGCTGAAAAGCAGGGAGGGCAGTTTGAAGGGGGCAAATACAATTAATGCTCCCACATTTGCCATATTTCTGGGCCCAGGGGACAAATCAGGAAACTTTATGTCAGCAGGAATGTGAACAATAAAGGCAAAGTGGGTTGCATGTTAGAAAACCGTTTCACTCCCTTTTTATACTTTTTTTATTTTATTTTTTTGCCCAGCAGTATGATGTGTTAACAATTTTGTTGGTTTAACAGTTCACACTTCCAGCACATTTATCCATTGGCACATGGGGGTTTTATGCATTTAACAGTTTTCTTCATTAAAGTGGGTTCCACTGTGTCTTAAAAATTGTTTTCCTTAGACTGCGTGTTTGTTATTTTATATGGTGTGACTGAAAAGCAGGCCAAAATTTTGGCCTTGGAAAATGCACACTGCAGAGAGGAGCCCAGCTCGGGCAGTAGGATTAGCCTCCCTCAAAGCCCAGCACAAATTCCTTTTAAGAACTGCTGATTGCACTTTGAAGCTTTTCTCCCCTAATTGCTGGAAGATTCTTAATTTGTCCTGAGCTTGGGAAAACGAATTGCAGATGTATGTGCTGCAATCAAAACCTTCTCTGCACAGGATCTTTGTGCGTTGGTGTGGAGACGTCCTTCACCCCCTTCCGCAGCGCCTTCCAACCACCTGTTTTTTTACAAAAACTGTGCCAGCATTTCAATTTCTTTTTTAATTTTTGAAGGGAGGGCAGGGGCTGGGGGAAGGGAGAGGGCGGCTGTTATTTCTACAGAAGCAGGACTGGTTCTTAGAGGCATAAGAGACACCCAGGTGTTTTCACAGCGAGCCCTGTGCAGGGCCCTTTTGGAGCCCAGCTCGATTCCTGTTTGCCAAACTACACTTTCAAGAGGTGTCAGATATCCAGAACCTGTTTCAAATGCCAAGTCAAGCAACCGAGGGGAAAAAAAAAGCAAAAGGAGGGAGGAGGGAAGAAGGGGGATGTGGGGAAAAAAGGAAAGGGGGAAAATGTTCCTCCTCGAAGAAAAAGGTAGTTGTTCCAACTTGGCTGTTTCTTTTTAAAATAATTAGTTAAGCAGTGCATAAAAACAGGTAAGTCTGTTCTGCATTGCTCAAAGCCTTGGCAGGCCCTGTCCTTCCCCACGTTGGAGGAATGCCTGTGAACCACCACTGCACAGGAGAAGGGAGGGGAATTGTATCGCCGTGACCTAAGGCAACCCAGCTTGTAAGGTTAACCATAATTTTTTAAACTAACATGACCTCTGTTAACCCCTCCACTCCAATCTTGGAAAAAAACAATTAAAGAAAAAAAAAGGTAAGAGAGAGAAACATGTTTACAAAACCACTAGAAGAGTAAAGGGGGAGCAATAAGCTGGATGTCTTGTTCCTTTGGTCTCCCCTCAATGCATCCCTCACTTGCTCCTTTGTCCCCGTGTGTCCCCAGCAGTAACTGGTGTTTACTGGGCCATGATGCAGCATGTCTAGGGACTTTGCTTTTCCTAATGAGTCACAGAATCATAAAATTAAACCATTCTGGGAAGCCAAAAAAATTCTGCTCCATGTGTGCATTCAGGGCTTTGCTGGAATGCTCCTGTCTGGATGTCTGAGTCACATGCTCTCACGGTAAACGTGATACATCCTCTTTTTAATGACACTACTGGCCTGATTTATTTATTTTATTTCCCTCTACTCATCCCTCTCCCCTCATTCTGCAGAAGAATTCAGGCTATTTCCTCCAGCTGGGATGCCAGGTAAACCCACCTCAGGCACTCTTTGCCCTTCCCTCTGCTGTAGCTGCCTTAATTCAAGCAACCAAAGCCAGTGCCGGCCAGGCTCTGGGCCAGCTGGAGGTGGCATGGGGCCATGGTCTATGGTGTAGTCAGCTTTTGTGTCAACATTTGGATGCTGAGTTCATCTTAACCAGAATGTGCCAAGCTCAAAGGAATCCAAGTCTGCCACAGAAAATGCATATGCAACACACAGCCCACACATAGACATTGGCTCAGGGAGGGGACTGACTGATTTCTGGGTCTCAACATTTTCTCTATGGCTTATTCCTACCTCCATTCACTTCTGGGCAGTCAGAGCCAGATGTGGCATGAGGAAAAGGGTGTAAGTACAATATGGAGAGACTTGGCTTCATCTCCCACCAATGCACAAGCTGCAGATGCTGCCTGGCTGCTCTTGAATACTCACCTCGTGTGTGCTCCACCAGTTCACACCAAACTCTGACTTTCCATGGAAGTGAAGCTAGGCCCCTCTTAAAATATTTTTTCTTTGAAATGCTTCCTTCCCTGCTTAAACAAGCATAAACAAACACTCCTGCTTATGTATTTATAATTATTAAGCATGGAAAATCTACCAGTTAAGTAAAGTTAATGTACAAAGTAAGGGGGAAGAGGCCAAATTCTCAAATGGTATGAACTGGCAGACATTCAAGTCTTCATTGGAAAAATAGCCTTGAACTACCATTCATCCAATATGTAGTCCAGCCCTCCATCCTAGAATGAGCTCATTTACAATTAATAATACAATACAATTTACATTTAATAATTTCACAATTTACATTTACAATTACATTTACATTTACAATTAATAATACAAATACAATTACATAGAAAAGCTTGGGTTGGAAGGAACTTTAAAGACCATCTGGTTCCACCCTCCCAGGGTCAAGCACAGATAAGTTTGCTCGGGCCCCATCCAACCTGGCCATGAACACTTCCAGGGATTTCTAGTCCTGTTGAGGTGCACCAAACATAGAAAATACCATATCTACTATGACCACTCACCAGGAGATGCACTGAGCTCTGCTCTCCCCAGACCCACTTTTTGGAAACAATAAAAAATGGCTGCTGTCACTGTCTGTTCTGGGTGGTTTTCCTTTGTAAAAGGTCCCTGTCATCCAAGAGAAGACAAGCACCTGCTTCCAAGGATGAAGATGAGCATCAAGCTTCAGCACCTGCTGTCTGGAAGTACCTTCATCTACACTAAGTGACAAGGAGATCTGCATCCTTATGAATTTAAACAAATTCCTCTCACCTCATAACTATAGTCAGTGGCATGAGAGAAGTGCAGGTCTGAGATCCAGCTTCCAGCCAAGGAAGTAGCTTGAGAGTTGTGCTAGGGGGTAGCAGTTATCCCAGAGAAAGGTCTGGGGTCTAGGTGTAATCTCACCTTTTTGATCTGAGGACCAAGGAAGGTGGGTTCCAAAAACCTTGTAAATGTGATCACTCTGCTGCTCCTGTGTGTGCCAAGAGGGTCCCATCCCAGATGTTGAACAGTCTGAAAGCAGCTGTGGCTGGACTGGGAGAGCATCTCAGCCTTTGTCAAGTCTTGAACTGTGTCCTAGGAACTGTCTGGGTGAGTAAGAGTTTGCCTAAGCCCTGCTGGGACTCTTCTAATAATTCAGCAGTATAACCAGTCAAGCCTTCGGAGTAGGTTTTAATACAGAAGTAGCACATCAGGCCACAGTTAAAATGTCTCAGTAGGTCCCACTGGAGCACTTTGTCAGGCACTTCCAAGGATGGAGCTGCAGCCCATTCATCTGTACTTGCATGTCAGCAACTCTTTTCATGGACCATGTGCTTATGATTTCATTGTCTGATTTCTAGACATCAAGAAAACAAAACATTGTACTCATTTTCTAAACTAAGCAAAGGGGAAGAGAAACTGCTGATGGAGAAGAACAAACTTGTCTCACGCTGAGGACTACAGTTCCTCCAGAAAAGCATCACTGGCACGTGTATTTGTTCAAGTCTTCCAATTCCCACCCTTCCTCCAACCTGCTTTTTCTATTCTAAAGCTGTTTGGAAAATACTGCAATTCTTATTTTCCACAAATATTTAGTGTCTCAGAGTTTGAATGAACCTTTGCTGCTTTTACAATTTCACTTTGTTTTGAAGAAAAAGAAATCAGCAACTTTTTTCTACCTCCTTCACTTACAATGTTGATTTATGATGGTCTTCTGCAGTGAGGAGTTGACTTCAGCATCTTAATTGATGATGAGCAATAAGACATCTCTGAGTTATCTGTGTTAAGAGAGAAAAGAGTTCCTGAGGCTATCTGTCATAGTAAAATAAAAAGCCTTGCTTCTGATGTAGTTAATGCAATGAACACATGAGCATCTATCTGAATATGACTTCCCAGTCTCAAAAAAAAGTTCTGATGATGAAGTTTCACCCAGGTTTGAACTGTTTTTCAAGGTCTGGGTATTTTTTTTTTTTTCCATTATTCCCAGACACTATTTATGTTCTTATTCTATAGTTTGTGGGATCCATGAGACCTGGTGACTGAAGGAAGGAAAGTGATAGGCAAGGAGCTGGGAGACCTGATAACAGAGCTCAGTGTCAGGTTCTCATTTTTGGGCCACATTCTCTACCTCACTGTCCCCTGCCTTCTAATTTCCTCCCAGATTTCTTCTTAATTCACAGCCTTAGTCGTTGACATTGTCTCTTGAGGCTTTCTCAGCCAGAACAGAGAGCAATGCACATAAGATTCATTTGGTCTTAAAACTATTGCTGTAATGAAAAAATACTTTTTTTTTTCTCCCTTTCCTGGAACGCCTTGAGATTACATCAGAGTCATGAGGGAAATGAGAAAGAATCTGGGTCATCTTTCCTCACTCTCCCTTTTTGTACATTTTTGCCTGATGATTTAGGTGAAACATCGAGTATGAACAAGAATATGTTGGGATTTTCATTCTTACTCCTCAGACTCCAAACTGATGAACAAAAAGCACTGTAATGTGTTCCAGTCCTTGATTTGGACTAATATTTCATATATGTATTTTGTAACTTTTTGTGTGCTAAAAAGACATAAAATAAAATTTGAGTAACTTTAAAAGTACCCAAAACTATTATTAACTCTTCAAAATTTTAAGAGATTTTCTGAAGCTGCTGAAATTATTTTATTGATTCAATTTAATTAATTTAAACTTAAATTGACATCCTGTAATCCCTGCTAAACCAGGCCACATGTAACAGTAACTGGGCATCTGAAATTATGTCTAATTTGAGGCAGGTTTTACCCTCACTCTCTTCACAGGAACATTGTAAAGTATCATAAAATACTTTAATGTTAAATAAATATGTGGGTACCAGTGTGATGGATATCATGGAAGGTTCTACAAGACCGTGAAGTATTCACTCCCTGACCCTGAAATAAACAGAGCCTGATGTTGAACATTAGAGGAAACCAACCAGTAGGAACAGCCAAAGCACCCTGAATAATTCAGGGACAATTATATCTGCTACAAACCTTTTTCTCCTCTGTAACACCAAGCACAGAGCCTTCCATTGATGCCATCAGAGTTGTCACCCCAGTCACCCTCACCTTTTCTGGTTGTCACTCCTGCCTCAAAGCCTGGAGCTTCATCTCACTGTACACCACACAAATTTTCCACACACTCTGCAAGTTCTCTTCCCAGTCTCTTCCTTCATTATATTGGCAGGATCCTCACCATCAGATTAAGGAGAATTGCTGCCAGGCTACTTCCTTCTGTGCTCTGTATGATACTGGGATGGTGAGTAATTAAAGCATTATAATTACAATCTTTCAGCTACTCCACATGTCACTGAAATGGATCCACATGGGAGGTGAGAAAATCAGGGTCTTTCACTGTAATTCTGAGCTGGATGATGGTCAATGCAGAGACCCTTTGGGAAAATAAACCTCCTCAATTCTAATAAGTAGCCCTTAGATGACATTTTCAGAGACGTTTGCCAGATCTGGATGGATTTTCCCTAGAACTGCCAAATCCAAATTCTGACTTCAGAGAATCCCACACCTCCCATTCCAAATCTTTGCTCTACAGACCAAGTCTACTGGAAGTTTAACAAAAAATTTGCTTAGTTGGGGGTTTTTTTGTTGTTATTTTGGTTTGTATGTTTGTTTGCTTGTTTGGGGGTTTCTTGGGTTTTTTTTGTTTTTTTTTTATTTTTTAAAGGCAGACTAAAAATGTATCTTTTCCCTCTGACATTAAGACTAAATTTCGCTAAAAATTTGCAAAAGAACTCTGCTTATGAAAAGAAACCAGTGATGCTATATACACAACTGGGGCAGGTATTGTGTCAGAGCATGTTGACCAAATAAACTCCAGTGTCTGATATTTCCATTTAAATTTGATTCAGTTTGCATTTAATGATCCAGAAGTGGATCATGACTGATCATGAGCCCAGTGTGTTTCCCTGTGAACACACAGAATTTTCAATCCTTTCTGGGGTCCCAATAAGGTGCTGTTAAAGAACTGTGGATAAAAAGTTCCCACTGAATTAAGTTGGTAGTAGAGGGAAGCAGTCCCTGTGGAAAACTAATGAAAATCAAGCTCTGATTCATCTGAATGGAACTCCAATTTGTGCAAAAATGCAAAGGAAGGACATTGATTCTCCCACACCGCAGGAAAAGCAATCAGCAAAACCAAACAATTTCAGCTCACATTCTGCAGAAGCAAAGAAATAAATCTGCATAGCCACTAATAGGATTCCTCTGAATGAACTTGAGCCCAACAGTAGCACATAGGCAGAAGCCTGCATCCCAGAATAGAAACCTCTTGGAATCCACAGCTCATCTGGACAGGATTAGAGAAACGCTCCCTGAACATTTAGTGAGTGACATGTCAGAAAGGAATTGAACCAATTTACAGCAGTCCTGGAACGTCCCAAGCACAGAAGCTCTGAAAACAATGGGATAAGAAGGAATTCTTTGTCCACTGCAGCATAAAGCAACTATTTCAGGCAACAATATCAGTGATGTTAATGACTGCAACACAATCTTTGGGTAGATCTGAAGGCACTTTTGAAATCTGGCTGGCCCTTGGGTACAATGCTGCAATTGTACCCAACTGAATTTCTTTTTTCACTGGCTTCACAGTTTCAGGGGAGATTAGTCAGATTTGCCTCTGACTTGTTTTTTGGTCACCCTGAAGCAGAACAATGCGTAACATGATGACAGTGAGGTTTGCTGGGGGGAAAATAGGGTTTTCTTTCAGTGGGGTGTCTGGAGGAGAAGGGAGAGAGAATTGTCATTACAGCTGAGTGACTTGAGCCAAAAAGCTCCTGAAAAAGTCACTCAAATATGACAGGACCAAGATTTAAACACTGAGAAAGACCAAAGTAACCCATGCCTGTAAAGTAACATAGAATGTCCCCTTTTTCCAAGGCATAATTCAAGCTCACTACCCTGTTCCCAGCTGACATTCAGGGAAAGTGCTTGGAGGAGCTGGACTGCACTGGTGGAGCAACAATGTTCTGTCAGTGTTACTCTTTCAGAAGTTATCCTCTGTTTTAGTAGACTGTAAATGAAAAGGAGACTTATATAAGTATTGTTTCATCAAGGTGTTATTTGGCAGCTGCATATCAACATGAAATAGTGAACTTCACCCCCTCTGTCTCCAATGAAAGACAAGCTGCCCTGATTTGCTCCTTAAGGAAACAGAGCTCACAGGAGCCACACTGTTAGCACTCATATCATGGGAATGAACAGAGTATGAATGCCTAGAGAGGACAGATGAAAATATCAGGGATGTATTTGATCCCAGGTGGTGTAATAATGTTCCAGATCACATCAAGTGGACAAGCTGAAGCCTTAAACCTCCTCCTCTGCACTACCAGAGAGGCTGCAGCCATTCCATCCTGATCCCAGTTAATAGTTGTCCAGATTTATCTCTGTCCCTGGTATTTTTAGATTGCATGTTCTTACCAAGAGCTCTTTGAAACTGATGTTGAACAGAGTTACTCCTGGGTTATGTCAGAGCAGGGAAGATTCAACCCCTAAGAGATTCGGCAGCTCTTTTCAGTTTGTTTTTCTTAGGCTTTGGATGAGGAGCCAATTGCAGTGAGAACAGGAGTGCAGCATGATAAGCAGAATATCCAGAGTTTTCATAATGGGGATTAGGAAAAAACAAAGATTTTAGAGAGGTTAAAATTCATTTAGTTGGCAAAAAAGGGCACGGGCTGCCATATTTCAGATACCAAAAATCTGAAAGTGCAAGGCAGTACTTTGTGCAAGTCTCTAGCTCAAAACAGAACCTGGATACAGGTACCTGTAACTTCAGTAGAAACCTTCCACACTTGGGCTCACCAGGCTGCAAAATGTCATAACTTATGCCTTGAGAGTTTTCTTCAGACAAAAACAATCCTTCCTTGGGGAAAGAGGCTCACTCAGACACACAGAGTCGTGTTTCCATATTGATAATCTTCACATTGAGGGGTTTTAACCACTTAAATAAAACTTTATAACAAATTAGAGGTCTTAGATGCATTACCTACTTGCAGTTTAAAAAAAAAAAAAAAAAAGTGGCTAAGTGGAGAAAGAAGGGCCTCTTAATTCTCCCAGAGAAAAAAAAGAATTCATTGTGAACCCGGTTTTTATTAGATACCTGAGACTCCATGTAGGGGACGGTAGATGCAGAAATGCCAAATGTGCAGAGGCTTCAGCCAGCATTCCTGATGTAGAAGACATCAGCAAACCTGCATCCCACATCACTGGTTTGTTGTAATGTGGATTCTCTGATGTCTAATGCAGCATTAGTTTACATGCACCCTCAGTGCCATTGAGTTTAAAAGCCAACCAACGTGAGATAAAAATCCTTCAGAAATCAGGAGTAACCAGGGCAGGTACTTGTGGGTGTCTAGTCTTAATGCAAAGAACTGGACAGATAGATGATAATTATTGTTCCTAGAAAGTTTTCAGAAATACAAAACAACCCGTGGCAGAGAGGAATAACCTTTACAAAACAAGCAAGATTATTTTCAGGAATGTTATTTCTGTTGAACTCAGTTATGGGGTAAGTACCTCAGCTAGTCTTACATGTATTGACTCAAACACCCTTAAAATATACAAATATGACTTTAAAGTCACAATATTTAAAATAATAATTTCACTGAACAACTGTGAGATGAAGACACAGATAATTTTCTGATGAGCTAGATAAAGTAGCCACAGCAAACACTAAAGATCACTAGAAATACATTGCAGCTTTGAGAAATCACTTCCTCCCTGGCATGAATAAGAGGTCACCAGACATGCGTACAGAAGGTGTGATGCATCATTTCTCCCATGGAAGAAAGGAAACCAGCTCAGGGCTGAATTGTGCATGACTTTATTTGGCAAAGAGTTGAAATATTTTGAAGCATAGTGTTTCTGTGCAGAAATGACAAGAGATATGTGTTTATCTTCTTATTCTTTGCAGTCAGCCTAGAACTCAGAGAGGGGAAAATACAACTTTCAGTGGAGAAGGTTTGATAGAAATGATTAGTGCAATGGATTATTTGTTGCAGTTTTGTTCAATGCCCAAAAATTTTCCATGATTAGTGGAAAATCCCTCACTTGTACACTGTGATGGCATTCATCTTGTCAAAAACACCTGCTCTGGCATTGATTTTGAGGGGAGGGACTTCATTTAGCAATTACCAGTGCATTCTTTAATATCCCAGTCTCAATAGGCCTTCAGCTGTCCAGGCCCTACATTGCTTAGCTTGCAATGTGTGATTTTTGTCCAAAAATCATCACTCTGGAGATGGTCTCATCTTGGGACTTTCCATGTATCCTCTTCTCTTAGATTCACATGAACAACTGTTTGCTTTAGGATGAATCATGCCATGTTTTTATGGTTTCTGACGCTTATAAATATTTTGCTTCCGCCTGGCGCTGAAGTCAGCCACTTACTATTATTAAACGTCGTGCTGCGTTATTCCCCTTTTTGGGTGATGATCTCAGTGGAGCCCTGACCAAATCCAGCTTCCCATTCTCAGATCTCACAGAGATGCTACTGGTGTGTCTCCCATTTGTAACATCCCTGGTTACCAGCTGCATTGAAAACCCGTGCTAATGTGTTGGATTTCCTTGTCCTCTCGAGCTGATTCCAGACCTGTGGTTTATGGATTGCCTTTGTGGTTTGTTAAAGGTCAGGCCCTGGATGGCTCTAAATTTTCTTAAGTGGAATTCAAACACCACAGATGAGTATGTGTTCAGTGTAGTTGTCTTGGGTGGTATGGATTCGGATTTGGTACTTGTGCTTACTATTTGTGCCTCTCCTCTCCTTTGGGGCAGTGATCAGATGCGGGTGTCTCAACCTCTCAGTTCATCATCCATCCACCACCATTCATTCAGATCCCAACTGCCTCCAAAATTCCAGGCTCAGGCTAGACCCCAAGTGGCATTTCAAACTGTGCAACCCTGCTTCCACCCCATCTCCACACTGATGCCATCCCTGCCTTTGGCCTGACTCAGTAAGAGCAATTCTCACTCTCTTTTTGCTGCCTCGCAGGCAGAGACTGCATCAACCATAACTCAAAATTGTGAACAGATGAGTAGATTACTTACTTGAACTGTACTCAATCATTACATCACCCTTCTACTGAAAATCACAGCACTGGCTCCCCATAAGATTTCACATCCACTTTTGGGTTTGGCTCCAGAGCTACTGGATTTACTCACTTGCTCCAGCTTACCTAAAAGAGCTGCTTGTGCCTCATAGACATCCTCAGACTCTGAGATCAGTCGGTGCCGATTTATTGATCATTCCAACACTCTGACTGAAAACTGCTGGCGTTGAAGGCTTGGCTCCTCCAGACGTATTTTGTGGAAATCCCTGCAACCTTCATCCAAGAAGGGGAATAAATCTGCAAAACTGTCCAAACACAAAGAGAAAACATTTTCTTGATGCTGACAACAGCTTGGCCTCAGCAAAGGGAGAGTTCAGATTTTTTATTTTTTCTTTTTCTCTTTCTTTCATGAAATCCTTTCTGTGTAATCTTTACATTCACAAATTTTCCTGACTCAGGAATAGCTGTAGGTGCTAAACAGCATGCAGAGAAGAGCAGTGAGGAGCCAGAGGGCTGTGTCACATAAGTCTGCCTGCCCAGCCATGATGGGCAAGCCCCTGGGAAGGCCCCCAAAACTCCAGGCACTTCCAGCATGGCCATGACCCAGCACTGGGCAGTTTTAGCAGGGGAGGGGACGGGAGGGGAGGGGAGGGGAGGGGAGGGGATATGGCTGACAACTATGGAACGCATACCTGAACAAGAGATCCAAGGGGGAGAGACCTCTGGCAGCAGCTCACAGGCAGGGGATGGGAGTGGCTTCCCAGTCATCACTGAATCATAGACCCATTATGGTTGTGAAATTTCTCTAAGATCATTGAGCCCAACCATTAACCCAGCACCATCACATTCACCACTAAATCATGTCCCCAATGCACACATTATCCTCTCACCAGCCCCTGAGGACGGGGCTTGGCTCAGTCCTCAGCACCATCAATGGCAGCAACTTCAGAACCCCAGCCTTTGCCTTGCTTCTTCCCAGGCTGAGTTTTAGGGCTTTGCCAGCAAGGCACAGCTTTGGCACAAGCCGTGTGTGTGTCTGGACCTACAGATTTAGCTCCTTTATTAGCTCTCCCCTCTTCCAAACTTTGCCACATGTGCTTTTGTATTCTCCCTTGAAGCTTTGCACAGTAGAGCTGCAGGGAGACGTCGGGAATGGCTTCATAAGCACAAGATGTCAGACAATAAATGCCAAATGTAATTATCAAACACAACTCCTAGGCACATGCAGGATTGGCAGAGGTGCTTAACTTTAGGGAGGGCCCCCAAACAGGCTCTGGACATGTTTAGCTGCAAGGCCCCAAAACTGCTTCACACAATCCTGGCAAAAGCTGTGATACTGTCTCGGCTCACTCAGAGAAAGAGAGGTTTCAAGTTAACTGCTTGGGGCTTGCTGTGAGCCTTCATGTGATCCCTGGCCCATCCAGATGTAGCTCCATTCATTCCCAATCTGCAGATGGCCAGAGCAATCCATTCCCTGTCATGTGTAATGAAGGGCAGGAAGGAAGGAGGATTTTTGACATGTTTAAATATTATCCAAAACAAAGAAATATCTCAAAAGCCAGGGATGCATTTAAATAAAATAAAGCTGCCAGCAAAATCCCATATTTGTTACAGCTCATTCCATTTCATCCTCAGAGCCATTCCTCTGCAAACATGGCAGCTCCAGTAGTTTGGTGTCCAGATGTTCCCTGTCATATAGTCTGTACTGCATCAAGAGGTTTTTTCCTGATGTGACTCCTTAAAAACAGTGAACTCTGATTCCAGGACAACCTGAGTGCACTTTTACATAATGAGGGGCGATTGAAAAAACACTGTTGTTGACTTGGCTAGTGAAACACGGGCTTTTTTGTTCTTCTCTTCATCTTTTTTAATTCTCCAGCTGGCTGCTAATCCAGCATCATCAACATCTTTTTGCATTTTATTCCTTAAGCCATTCATATTATACACATTCCTGTTTTTAAAATACAGATTTTAAAAGTGATTTGATGTGGCTTGGAATGGTGACATGCTTACACATTTATAAAAAATTCATTAACTTGGGGGAAGGAAAAGAAAAGATTGAATATTTTATTTTCTTTCCTTCCCTTTCTTCATTTCCAGCATACAAAATTATTTGCTGGTCATTTAGGAACCGCAGTGTCAAAATGTGGTTGCCCCATAGGGAGGAAAAAAGACAGTTCATCTTTGCAGTTTTCAAGTCAGTTGTTAAGAAGTAGCTTTGGCAAAGGCCAAAGCCAAATTGATCCTTGAGCTGCAATGTGCAAAGCCTATGTTAGAAATTCTGCTCAGTTATTGAGAACACCTCTTCCCACAGTCCTTAAATCTGCCAAATCCTAACCAGAAGATGATGCTCTGCAGAACCTTTGTTCCAGCCTTGTGAGACCCCAGTCTCCATGTTACAGCTGCCAGTTGCTCCTGTCTCTAGGCTCAGCCACTCCTAGACCTCCTGTGAGATGAGGAAAAAAAAAAAATCCATTTTGGAACCCTTCTCAGGAACACTGAAATACCTGATTCATCTAAGCCATAAGGTGGTAACTTGGTGTCCAGTTCATAAAGGGATTTTAGTGGCTCAACTCTCACTGAACTCAGCTGAAGTTTAGGCATCTAAAGGGGAAAACTGGAGTGTAGAAAAGAGGAAAAGAGGAAAAAGGAAAGTAGAAAAAAAAGTAGAAAAAAAGGAAAAAGGAAAAGTAGAAAAAGGAAAAGAGTTCAGTGTCCTGTGGTTATGTAAATGTTCTGCATCACTTTCAGAGTGTTCTTCCACATCCCTGTGTCATCTCCCTCCTTGTGCTTTATTGTGCCTTATATGAAAACATGACAAAAATCATATTTAAGGTTATTGGGTATTATTTTGTTGTTATTGCCAGGACACTTCACAAATTGACCAGTATTAAGCTTGAGAGAAAAGTTAGAAGCCAAAAACATTAGTTCCATTCAACTTATAAAGTATGCAGGCCTCTGGCAAAGATATCCTTAAAATATGGGCCCAATCTCACTAGCAGTGGGGGAATCTCCATTCCAAGTTGTTGGTTCCTATGGAAAAGCTTTTAGCAGCTTATCTTATTACCACTGTATTAAGCCCTATTCTCTCACCACTACATAAAAAGTATAAACTACTCCTCTCCCACAGCAGAGGAAAGTTTTTTGATCTTGGAAGCAATGAGTGATTGAATGTTCTGCCAGTTTCTTGATATGGAATACAATTTTTTATTTTCCAGGCTAATTTTGTCTTCAGAAAAAATGCCCTAAATTCCAGACTTTGTCCTCTAGAAATATTTGAATCTGGCTCATTTTTAATTAAGTTTATTTCATTTGTTATGATGTAATTATAAATCCCACGTAATACTCATAATTATATCCAGACTTATACTGAAAGGACAATCCATGGGATAAAAATTAAATGTTACCTGACTTTTCCTGTTATTTGGTCTCTTTTGTTGGAATCCCTCTGTTCTAAAATGGTTATGACACCGGATTTAGAGGAGAATGGTGTAGAAATTTAGCCTCAACACATTTTGATACAGTGCTGCCTACAAGTCAGGTGTACAAGACTGTGAGGGAGAATTCTGTCTGCTTTGTCTCTGTGGCATGAATTTCAGACCAACATCAACTTGAAGCCAGGCAGACCATTGCATTTATAAAATGTTTAAGCACATGCTTCAGTTGAGACCTCAGGATTTCTAGATCGACCTGGCCTTCAAGCCTTTAATGTGCTTAATTCTTTAGTAAACAATATAGCATTATAGAGATATCTCTTTTTCCCCTGCTGGTGCAGCAGTCAACATCAAGGCATGAAACATTACACTGTCCTGTAAGATCTGTACCTTTCCAGTTTCAAGTCTGAACCAATATTTTATGTAAAGATTTGATCTCCAGCAGTTTGCCTCTAAAGTGACAGGGATATTGTGTGAGTTACAACTTGCATTCAAGCAGTATAAAGGCTGAAAGAAAAGAATATAAAACAGTCGTGAAGTCTTATTTTTATTTCACACACAAGGCAGGGTTTTCAGCAATCAGTTATCACTAAAGTGTATAATTTAATATCCAGTGTGTGTAATGATTCCAAGCCAACCTGAAGCAGTGGGATCTGTCATTCACTGGCTTTGAGCCCCTCAGTGAGATGGGGAGAGTCCATTGATTTGCTTCCAGCCAGGGTCTGTGGTTGTTGCACGCCTGTCTTAGATTGTTCACAAGATGACAGTCTAACACTGTAAGATATTAATATTTGAACTATCAAAAACTTGGGGCTGTCAGTTTTTGTTTCAGCCTAAAGCTGCCTTTGAGATTTTTATTTTTCAGTCCATCCAAAGTCATCTAAAGATGACTTTGAAAATCACATGAAAGTGACACAGAAACGTCCAGCTTTGATCAGGACAATACAATGAAGCTATTAAGGGCTGAGGACAAGGGTGAGTGACCCACATGCCATATAGTAGCAGTAACTAATAAAAACAATTAATAACAATAAAGTCAGAGAGCCAGTCAGTGGTTCAGTGACCTCACATAGGAGCAATCATCAGCTGGATTGACATTTTGGGCTGCCTGGAGTATAAAGGCTGAAAGAAGATTATCACTAGATTCTTATAATTGTTTTATGAACCCCCTGGTGAATGCAAACAGGGACTGAAAAAGAGCCTTTCTTACATAAGTTGACAATTAAAGCTTGGCAGGCCAAACAGTAGTTTCTAGTCTTTCAGCAAAGAAGTTTAATGCTCACAGCAGATCTCTTTTTCTTTTTTTTTTTTTTTTTCATTATTTGGTCATGTTTTCTCCAGCTGGTAAACATGAGTCAGGGTTTGTTCCTGGGGGAGGGAAGAACTGGCTGCTGAGAAACCAGCTCACGCTAAAATGGGACCTCTTCACACAGATAAATGTCAAGGAAAGCTCAGTCTATGTTAGTTGATGTCACCTCTGACTTTTCAGAGCAGCTGGTCCTGGAAAGGGATGAAAACCCACCAAGCCAACTCTGACCACTGTCAAGTAACACCCTGAATGGTGACCTTTGCACCTGAGTATCTCAGATGCTCACAGCCACAGAAGCCTGGACGTCATTGTGGACCACACACCTACAGGAAAGCTACCCCATCCCACCCCACCTGGCTATTTTTCTATATTTTCAACACATAGGAGCTGGGAATTGCAGTGGGAACTGCATATGCTTCCTTCTTCGTCATCATCTGCCTCCAAATGGAGCACCTAAACTACCAAGGTTTTCTAATATGAAACCTCATGTGATCTTGTCTCATCTCGTGGCTGACCCTACTCTGAGGAGATCTGTTGAGGTCCCTTCCCACTGCAATGATATACAGTTCTATGATATTAACATTATCTGACCTGGATATCCCTTTTGTTTTGTTGTTGACTAGAGAGTCCCAAAACCACCATGAACTCCTGACTCCTCTTTGTCTTCCTGTAGCTGTTACACACATTTCTTACAACATCATAAGAGAAATGAGCCCTTAGGCAGTACCTGAAATAGGAGAAGGCAATGTCTTTGTGATACAGCCATACCACTTTCAGGGTCATCTGTTTGCCAGACAACTTAAGAACACTTAAATCTGCTCCCAAGGAACAGATTTGGGCTCTTCTGAAGGTTTCAGAGAAGGAGTTTGGCTTAAGGATGATCTGTCAGCCCTAAGAGGAGTTTCTGTTAACTGCAGAAGTAGTATGGAAAGACCTGTTGGCTGACTTGGGAGACTAAAATTGGATAGGGAAGACATTTTACTTGATTGAGTTTGCTGAGCTCCTTTCCCAAAAATTATCTGCAGAAAGGAAGAAGGGCTCACAGGCAGGAGTGGGAAAAGGAAATGGGAAAATACCTGACTAGGAGAGCTGGTGGAGGGAGGTAGTGAAAAAACATGACAAGAAAAAATATGAGGGTATAAAGATAAGAACTACAGATATGACACAGATGGCCACATTTGTAATTTATTTGAAGTACAGGGAAAGTTTAGGAAAATACCAAACTTTTGTAATTGGCTGATCTGGAATTAGCTAGACTCTTGAGTGGTGGACTACACATTGTGAAGGATATTTCAAGTAAGAGCATGAACACTGGGACAGCTTCCCCTTGCAAGGCTCTTTTAGATAAAGAGGAAATCTGGGGCTCTGCATCTTCTCCTGACCTAGTAAAGCTCATGTTTGTATCACTGTGCGTGAGCTCTGTCACAGAGAATGGCCAAGAGGATGCCTCATCTCTTGGGTCAACATCTCCTCACAAAGTCCACTGGTGCACAGGAAACGTGAGAGGGACTGGGAACAGCTACAGTTTACTGGGATAGAGAGAGGAAGCAAAATCCACCTACACTGTGAGGAGAGGATTCTAACAGGGCAGGTCTGACCTCTTCCACAGGGAGAGAAGGTCCTGCTCCTGATGCAGGTGCCAAATTCATAGAAACACCTGAAAGATGAAAGAAGTGAGTTTTAAATGCTTGTCACTCAGACAGCTCTGTCCCGCCAGAAAGGGACAGGAGGGTTTGGTGTCTGCTAATTGGCTGGAGGTGCTCTGCTCTTTTATTGGGTTGCAAATGAGATGCATCAAGAGGCTTTTACCTCAGCACGCCTGTGGCACTCTTTGTCCTTCTCAGCAGGGAATGCAAGTGGCTTGCAGGGAATTGGCAGGGAATGAGCATCTTTCTTGTCATTAGTTTTGTGAGAAGAACTGCAATTGATACAAACTCCCCAAGGGTGAGGCAACCTGGGCAGAGTTACAGGAGAATGGTGAATGCAGAGAGCTGCAAGGGAACTTTCCAATTTCTCATTAATTACAGGAGCTGAAGATACTGAGGTTTCTCTTCCAGTGATTGCTGAGTTACCAAAGCAGACTGAAAAAACCAAAAAACAACACTGCAAGGACTTAGCCTGAGGCAAGTGTTGGAATAGGAAAAGAAGTTACAAACCTAACAAGGAGTTTATGCACCCACCATTTCATTGTGTAATGTTCTAACATTAACCATGTACCAAAAACGCCGGTCCCTTACAGCCTTTCCCCAGCTCTGATCACTCCAAGAAGCGTTCGGCCAGGCTGAGCTGAACAAAACCCTTCATTCATTACAGCCCAGTAGGATGCAAACAACTTCACAACTTGATAATCCCTTTCAGCCCTTATTAAATCAGCAACGCGCTGCAGGTGGGAAGTCAGCCTGGAAAGGAGAGACGGCCCTTTACGCACTTTGCAATAAAGCATGGTTTTAGTCACCAAAAAAGATTTCCAGGGCTTTCCCTGCTTGCCTCCCCTCCCAGGAGGCAGATTCCCAGTGTCCCGCAGCAGATTACACCAGCATCGTGTTTGCATTACGCGGCGGTGATGATGTGTTTGTTCTTGGCACCAAGGGGCTCTGACTCCGCACAGCTCCAGCAATGACAGTGGAAATCTTTCAAGCCTCGAGCTGGATTTGCAGCTTCCCCCCCCTCCCTGCTGCAACTCGGGCTCGCAGCACAGAACACAAGACTCTTTTGTGGAAAAGGAAAAAAAAAAAAAATCCCGCTGAGATTTGTCTTCTGTCAAGAAAGAATGGATTTACAGCCCTCAGGACATGGCCCTGCTTTTCAAACACAGCCCCCAAGCAGTGGTCGGATGCTCATATCAGAAGTTAGGCATGTATAGGCTGACTTTATGTCCACATTTGTAGATTTGATGTTCCATTAATGAGCCCAGCATATGGGAAGGTAGGAAAGGAACAACCCATGGCTGGTTTTATTGACAGTGCAAATTTTCCCCAGCACATTGCAGCTCCTGGAGCCACTTACACAGCTCTGCTACCCCTGTCAGATGTGGCCAGACATTCTACTGGTTGATCAAAATATTGACAAAATATTGACAATCAAAATATAATGACAAATATTTTTAATTGAAGATATCATCATTTTCACATATGCCTTTGTTTGTTTGTTTGTTTTCCTCTCAAAAGTTTACTAACTTGATTCTACTTATTACATTTTAGTATTTTCTTCTTTCCCAATTAAAAACTCTCAGCAAAAATAATCAGGTTCTTTTAAAAACTGAAGTGTTAAAGGGAAATATTTAATTTGAAAAAATCTCAACAAGGGTTTTGATCTAAAGCCAGCATTTTTAGTAAAAATGTTTCCATGGTTGGTTTTTACTTTTTTTTCCCTAAAATAAACAAAATTTCAGATTGAATTAAAAATTTCCATACTGGTTGGAAAGCCAGTCCTTTTCTGTTGGAAAAATACTTTGATGCAATAAAAGAGGGGGGAAAAAAAGTCTTTTGAAAAACACCTGACTTCTATTTAGACGAAAATGAACCAGCTGAAAATCTCAAACCCCCAAGCACCAGATACTAACCCTATATGCAGTTTGCATTCATACTGGCAGGCAGCAATATCTTTTTCTTCCAAAATGCCCTCAGCTTTCTGTCTGTTTGCAGGCTTGCCTGCATATGGATTTAAGTTTCTGGGTTCCTAATTCATATATAAATATATATATATATATACATACATACGTATATACATGTGTCTATGTATATATAAAAGTCACTGTGGCTTCATCTTCAGACTGTACATAACTGTCTCCTCTCTTGTTCCTGGCATTGATATTTGGGTCCTGGTTGTATGGGGACATTGAGAAAAGGAGCTGGAACGAATTTGCCATGAAGTGTCTTGGGGCCTACAAGCAACTACACATGTTTAAACTTGAATTATTTGTCATCTTGGGTCCAAAGAGGTAGCTCTGTCTGGAACAGAAGCAACTCTGTTTCAGGGTTGAAAAGGCACATTTGCACACCTTGTTGTTAATGTACCATGTTTAGTAAAGTTTATGTTTCGTGAGGTAAATCAGGGAACAATGACATTCATAAACTACAGAGATTTGAAGGACTCATGTGCCCCAAAGCACTTTTTCTCTCTCCCCACAACTTTATCAGATGATATCACTGAAGAGCAGATATTACCCTTTCCTGCAAAGTTTGCAATCATTGAGATTTTAAGGGCACTATGAAAGGATTTAGCTTTTAGGCAATGCTTTAAATTTCTATTACTGTTGTATCCCATTTTCTCCTAACCTTTAGATGCCATAAAAGAGAAGAAAAAGGGAAAACATTACTCTCTTTT
Source organism: Trochalopteron elliotii (assembly GCA_024734555.1). Lineage (NCBI taxonomy): Eukaryota > Metazoa > Chordata > Aves > Passeriformes > Leiothrichidae > Trochalopteron > Trochalopteron elliotii. Next base: position 1,561,652 of record JANPWX010006184.1, read on the forward strand.
AACTCTGACAATTCAAGATGAAACATCTCTTAGAGGAATCCTACATCAGTGACCTTTTCTTTCCTTGTCACAGCAACACAGGCAGAACACCAGTGTCTGTATTCCCAATTTGCCTTTTGCCTTCTTCAGGGTATTTTTTAAATCATCAGATTAACAGAATGGGTCAGATTGGAAGGGATCAAGTTGGATCATCTGGTCCCACCTCCCCGATCAAGCAGAGTCATCTGAGAGTACAGGATTGCATCCAGACAGTTCTGGAATATCTCCAGTGAGGGAGATTCCAAAGCCTCTCTGGACAAACTGCCCAGTGCTTGGTCACTGCACAGTGAAGAAGTTCTTCCTCATGTTTTGCTGGAACTTCTGGCATCAGCTCCTGCTCGTTCCTCTGGTGCCATTGCTGAACCCCTGGAGCAGAGCCTGGGCCCTGCTCTGACCCTCCCTCCACACAGGGACACCCAGGGCTGAGGTCCTCTCCAAGTCATATGGTTGTGGTTCTTCATCGTGTCCTTTTGGCATTTGGACCATTTGAGAGTGGTGTGAGAACATCCCCCAACAACAAGTGCCAGTCTTGCTGCAGCTGCTTCAGGAGCAGAATCCCCAAGCAGCTGAGAGCAGATGTTCATGTTTAATTTGGTGTAACTGGGTGAGGCAAGTTCCAGGCATGGTGGTGATTCACCTGGCTTTGAACCACAGCAGTGATGATTGGAGCCAGAAGATCTTTAGGGTCCCTTCCAACACAAACCATTCTATGATTCCAAGATCCAGTGATTCTTACAGATGCTATTCATGGTTGATGATTTGGTTCTGGGTTTTTCTTTTGGCTGCCTAGGAGCTGATTATAAAACTAATTAATTTTATTTTCATTAAGAGTTTGGTGGTTTGTTTCTTTCATGGAAATTGCACCCCCTGTGTTCTCAGCCAGCACAGGGTTTGTGCATGTATTTCCTCAGAAAGGTTGGAGCTGGATGGATGGATGCTGAAACAAACCTTTAGTCCTTCCTGTTTGCTCACAGTCGGAAGAGAAGCTACATTAACATTGAGAAGGTTTTCTAAAAAAACCCCACAAACCTGGGGACTTGGGGAAGGGATTTTCTTATCTGTGTTCTGCCCCTGCTGCCATTCTAAGACTTTCCTCAGGGATCTTAAGGACATTTTGCCCAGTAAGGTTTGAACTTCTCCTGCTGCTTTTGGGAGCCTCTCAGGTGCCACTGCCCCAGGCTCTTTGCTTAGAGCACTGAGTCAAAACACCAGGAAAATGAAAAGCATTTGATGAATTTTAGGTGAAGATGGGCTGAATTTGAATCTGTATAAAGTTTTTCCCCAGAAATAAATATTCAGTTTTTTCAGATTGGACAACTCTAGTGAAAGGTGTGCCTGCCCATGGCATGGGGGGTTGGAACTACATGATCTTTGAGGTCCCTTCAAATGCAAACCATTCTATGATTTTATGATTCTCTTACAAAGAACCAAAACAAAGCAAACAACAATGACAAATTTAAATTCAGCCATTCCTCTAACAACTTAGGAGGCAATTTCTTCCATGAACAAACAGTTTAGCAAGTCTGTCTACAAAAATATAAGGTAGGATTATGCCCAGTGTTCACAGCACTGAGCTGGGCAGAGCAGCAGAGAGATTCTTGGAATGTGTTGAGCAAGGCAGATATAAACCAGATGAGGAGCTGTCCTGCTTTATTCTCTTCCCCCATACAGACTTCATTGATATGAGCTAAAATATAGTGATTAGGAAGGCATTTGCAGGGAAGCAGAATGCAAAAATTCAAACTGGGGCCAAGCAAGGGAGAAAAAAAAATCACCTGCCAATAAAATGACACACAATGGGAACAGTTGCAAGTCTGGAGAGAAAAAAAACACTCTCACTCTGTTCTCCACAGCATGGTATCTTCTCTTAGAGCAGAATGACTGAATTTATTGAGGTCATTTGGTAATTTGGCTACTGTAATACATTTCACAAGTGAGAGGGAAATGGCCTGATGAGACAGCATGTGAGAATCCAGATCACTGGGGGAGGAGGTTTATCCAAATTTATAGCTGCCAGTAAGGATGTGGCTTTAGAATTCACAGTTACTCTCTCTCTCCCTTTAGCTCTGAGAAATCTGTCCTGTTAATGGCCTGTGCTTGACATTCTGGTGCAAATTCAGATCTCAGTGGTGCTGGAATAAAATCCTTTGAGATTGATGGATTCTGTCTGGAATAAAATTATGAATTTCTCTATATTTGAAAGTTATTTTGAATGAGTTTGAGCTCTCACAGGCTGTGATGATTTCTTAGCAATACCTATACTATGAATGAGTGTGGAGTAATCTAATATGGACATGAGCAAGCTCACATTTGTATGAGTTGCTCCATGTATGATTGAAATTTGGATAATCTGTCCTACTGCTAACTCTCCCTCTGGGCTGCCCCACACTGCACGGCCCACACCATGGTCTGAATCTTCTTTGTCTTTTGCTTCTCTGTAGGTCCTCAGGTGGATTTCTCTTCTCCACTTGACACCTGAAATAAATGGAACATTGTTTTCCTTTTTTTGGGTCCTGACTCAAGCTGCCCTGCTATTCAGCTTCTACGGATGACAGAGTTTACTCTGTTTATTCTTGATTCCTGTGAGTAGAGCCTCCCTTACTGCCACATCAGACCTCAAGATACCAAAATATTCCTGAGGTTAAGAGGTGCCACCACTTCCAAGATCCAGGCCAAGAATAACACAAAGAAAATGGGGAGATCTATAAAAATGTTAGAGACAGTAACAGAACTGATGGCACAGATATTAATTTTTGCAGTATTTAATGTAAGTTGCAAGAGATTTTTGGTGTCAAAAAAGGAAAATTTTCTTTGCCCCAGATTGAGAACATTCTTTTTAAATTTGGATTCAATGCCAGAAAAAAAGATTAAGAAAATGGATGCATAAGCCCTACAGAGCATACAGTCTTTGGGATTTACAGAGCATTTAGAGCAGAAAATGAAAATGAAAGCAAATCAAGTACAAATAAGTTGGATTTTTGCAAAATGAACCGCTCAAATTTTCTTGTTAAAATTATTACCCAAAAATATCACGATACTAATACCCTCCTATTAAAGCCACCTTTTTTTTTTTTTTTTCAGTTGAAAAGTTTCTGTTTCTGGCATCAATTACACAGGAAGCCAGACAAAATTACAGTGATGCTTTTTGGTCTTAAAATATCTATTTATTGAAGCTTTGATTTCCAGCCTGAACATCCCTCCTGCATGGCAACCTCTGCTTGATAAGATTATAACTGTTAATTAAGTCGTGCTAATGAGGACTGCAAGGAAGGGTTTTCCCAGCTCTCACACTATATTTCAAGCATTTCCAATGTCAGCTCTCTCTCCTATCTCCCTCCAGCTCTGCTGTCTCCTGTGTTTCTTTGGAGGGGAAAGAGAGTTTAAAGCAGCATGTCATAAATCACCAGACATTCTCGCTGTAACAGGATGATCCCCTGTTAGAAGAGGATTTCCCTTCTCCCTGTGAGTGGGAGTAATCGTTCTGTGGCTCCTGGTTTCCCTTTGAAGCACGTGGGAGAGGAGCATCCTCTTTTGAAGCCCAGCTGTGTGACAGGAGCAGCAGCAGAGGAGGGAGGTGCTCTGTGGCCAGGGAAGTTGTGTGGGAGGGTTCCAGCTGTCTGCTCTGTTGGTCCTCTCCTTGGACATCACCACTGGGGAAAAAAAAAAGTGAAAAGACAGTCCACTGTCTTCTGGAAAGGGGATTAAATGGGACAAAGAAAATGTGAATGCAAGGCAAATACTTTGCCTTAAAACACACACCTGAGCTTCCCCGAAAATTCTAGGATAATGGCGTGATCTAGTGAGGCATTCACTGTAGAATCATAAACCCATAAAATTATAGAATCACAGAATCACATAATGGTTTGGCCTGGAATGGACCTTACAGATCATCTAGTTCAAACCCCCCTGCCGTGGGCAGGGACAACTTCCACTATTCCAGGTTGTCCCAAGCCCCATCCAACCTGGCCTTGGACACTTCCAGGGATGGGGCAACCACAACTTCTGTGCCAGGGCCTCACTACCCTCACAGTAAAGAGTTTCTTCCTAATATCTAACCCAAAACCACCCTCCTTCAACTTCAAGTCATCATCTCTTGTCCGATGAAACTAAAAAACACAAAGTCTGGGTTAATCCATCGCCTTCTCTTCATAGTACTAGCAAAACCACTACATTTTTCTACATTTCTGCCCTGTGTTGCTCCCCTAATCCTGTCTTTTGGGTTTGGGTTTGATGCTCCTCAGACCAGCCCTCACATCTTTACAGAAGTGTGATGTCAGTGCCAGCCCCATCAGGGCCCCAGGTGCTGTCACATTACCAACACATATAAACAAATCCCACTTTTTTTTATGGTCAGTCTGGTGGTCTGAGGTTTAATTCATTAATAAAAGAAGCTTGGATGGCAGCAATGGCAGAGCAGCTAGCCCCGGCCCTGTGGCAGGAAGCAACACACGTTTTTCCCTTCAAAAACAAACAAGCAAAACTGCAGAGAAAGTTCCCCTGGGCAGCGGTGGAACATTTGAGCAAGGTCTGTGGAGATTGCTGTCTCCAACCCTGAGGGATGGGAATGCTCTGAGGGCTTTCTGCTCTGTTTTTCCCTGTTCTGGCCAACTTCCTATGTATCGGATAAAAATAAGCCCCGAGTCCTCCTCCTTCCGTCCACTTCATTAGAGACATCCCTCTGTGCAATAACAAAACAGGCCCAGAGGAAGCGACACAGACCGAAATACAAGAACGATAATTTTCCTAACACAAATAAGCAGGCAGAGGAACTCATCTAAGGAAACAAGTGAGCGAAGGCAAAGCCACAGATGAGCAAGCAGTGGAGCCAAGAGCTGTGCTTAGGCAACGCAAGCCTGCCTCCGGCACGTCTCCTGAGCCATCCCCAGCTGGGAAGGGCTGAGCAGTCACCTGGCGTGGACATCCCTGCAAGGGGCTGACCTTCCCTGAGCCCACACCCCACTAGCAGCCAGACCTGGAGTGACCCTCACCCCACTTCTGGGCAATGTGGCAATGGGAGGAGTCTCCTTTCCCTCAGGGTGGACCTGGACTGACCCTTAGCCAGCCCCTAACTGCGTCTTTCCCAGTGCTTCAGAAGCAGCAAGAAAATCCATGAAACAGAAAGGCACAGGTTAACAGCAGGGATAGCAGTTCTCCAACTCCAGAAAAAAAAAAAAAGTATGGCTGGGCTCAGTTCACTCTATTATTTGCCATTTCGAGGCCCTGATGCTGCCGTTCTTCAAAATAACCTCAGCCCAAGTGTTTATTTATCTAGAAATTCATCGTGGATGCTTGCTGTGTGTTGTAGTTCTGTTTGAAAAGCTTCAATCATCAAATCAAGGGCAGGAAAAACAAAAGCAGATCTCTCAGCTGGCTGGTCCCCACTGCAAAAAGGAAGCAAAGAAAACAAACTGGAGGCTGAATGTTTCTTGCTGTAAATGATCAGTGAATGTCTCTGAACACTAACTCTGCCCAAGGAAGCCAAGATCAGTTTGTGAATGACTTGTTAGGTTAAAAAGAACCATATTCATAATAAATAGTCTTTGAAACCATTCTTTCATGCGCGCTCCATTTTCACAAAGTCGTTTTTATAGGTAAACAGCCAAGCCCTCACTACCCAGGAAGTTAATGGCAAAGATAAGGAGACCTGAGGCTGTGTCTCTTTTAGAAAATTAAACGCGGCCTGGACCATTGGCTGGCCTCAGGGCCAACTGGCACAGAAATGCTTGCATCCATTCATTAAACTCTCCCACTTTCCAAAACAGAGCAGCTGTATCCAAGCTGCCAACTGGGAATGGTCCCTGGCTGTGCCGGCTGCCGAACGGTGCCTGGAAACTGTTTGGACGGATGTTAGAGAGCCGAGGCCAAAAGTGAGCAAGGGACCAGTCTGAGGACCAAAAGCAAACTAAAGCACCTGGGAATGCTCCTTTCCAGCATGCAAAGTGTGGATGTTGCCCAATAATTTGATGTCACACTTTGGAGCAGCATCGTTTGGCCTGTGTCATTTAGCCAGAAAGCTCTGCTCCTTCATTCATATCTTGACTCCACACATCCACTTTGGGGAGGTGTTGGGAAACCAGCTGGAGCTTGGCAGGTCTGAAGGCTTCAGGGCCTCTTTCACATCTGTATTTTCCTTTACCAGTGGCCCCACTACCAAAAAGGGACACCTGGGATATGATCGTTTCCAGGTAGGGGTTCAAATCTCACCTGTGCTAGAAAGCAAAATTTACAGTACTTGAAAACCACAAAAATTTAGGCACTCCTGGGATTTTAAGTCTGATGTGTCATCCTTGTTAGCCAGCATGTCAACAGGCAACAACACTCATACTTCACATTAAGGGTTCTCCTGGGGAACCCCTCAGTGGCACAACCACCTATTAACAGGGGAAAGAATGGGAGGGGACTCAAAATGCTTAACAGCTACACAAGAATTTCCCACAACCATCATTAAATTAAACCGTTGAAAAGCCCCTCTGGGGCTGTCCAGGGCTTTGTGAGATCCCTCATTTCCTCTGGATTAATGAATTATGCAAGTCAAGAGAGGCTGGACAGAAAGGTGTGAATAAGAAGCTGACTAATTCCCCACAGTAATCACCTGCAAAAGTGTTTAGGAACAACATCTATCAGGCACTAAAAAGCAAGAAAAGGAATAAAATATCTGCAGCTCTTTGGTAAGAGACAAGGGGAGACCTGAGCCAGGGAAGTGTCACCTTGACATGAATCTACTGTGGGCACGGAGCACACAGCAGTCATCAAATTGCTCCTCGTGGTCCCAGGATTTGTTCTGCTCATATGGCAGGCACCTGCACTTAGCTGGAAACTCATTTCCATTCATGTGAGAGAGTCCCAGCTTCAAAGAAAGCCTTGTGATTTTTGGTTCCTGTGGGTGAGAAGGGTATTAATAAATGCTGTATTAATAGATCATCCACTTGCACGCTTCCTGTCCTAAATAAAGAAGATATTGGATCAACCCTCTTTTCCCAGCATCTCCAGGCCTCTTGGATGCTTGCAGTGTGAGGCAAAGGCAAGACAGCAGCAGTAGAAATGGACTTTGAAATCCAAATAAACAAAACCTCAGACCTTAATGCGAGGAGAGTTTGAAGACTGGTTCATAAATGAGTTACAGAGCATGGATGGATAACTTCTCTTGAAACTGTCTGAATCCAAGCTCAAAATCTAATATTCATCCTTGTAGTTTATGGAAGCTGGGAATCAGACCCAAGATCTGTTACTCTTCTGGGGTTAACACTCCTCCTAAGATATTTCAACAGGGAGGAAAATCTTCCTCCCTTTTTATATTGGTAAAAAAGGCTCTTTCCTCATCATCCTCCACAGGATTTTTCCAGAGGACAGGATCCAGCCGTGTCTTCCATGGATGATGTTCACATCTTATTACAATCTAACGAAAAGCTAATGATCATCTTTTCCCATATCCTCCTGTTTTACAAAGCTTTGTGTGACTAAATTGAATAAAGAGAATAGTGGGCATTTCGTTTCATCATCCAGCTCTTATCTGCAGTTTTTAACTGCTGTTGATGTTATCTTTGCTTTAAGAATTCACAGGACATTACCGTGAGTAATTTTTCATATATACAAGAGTTGGTTGGAATTTTTTAAGTCATTTTTTCATAGCAAAACCAAAATTCTTAGTAACCAAAACACTACGGGAAAACATTGGTTTCAGTCAATCTCCTGACTCAACATATGTTGAAAAAAGAAATCACTTAGGTGCCTTATTGTGACATTAAAGAAAAATTAAGGAGGTTGTTTTGAGAAAATTAGATAAAGTAGACAAAAAGTAAGACAAAAAAAATTGAAAATTGATAAAAATATAATAAAATAAAATTTATAATTAGTGACATCAAATATTTAATTTAGTGCAAGTCAACCTTTACAATTTTTGTCCAGGGAAGCTGTGGCTGTCCAGTCCCTGGAAGTGTCCAAGGCCAGGTTGGATGGGGCTTGGAGAAACCTCGGATAATGGAAGGTATCCTGCCCACGGCAGAGAAGTTGGAACTAAATTATCTTTAAGGTTCCTTCCAAGTGAAGCCATTCCATGTTTCTACAAATATGAGTTTTATTTTCCCAAGGTTTAGGGGTTTTTATTAAAATCCTGGGTTTGTATCTTTGTTAGGGTGTTGTACTGCAGAATGTCAAATACTGTAACAAAGCAACAAAATTATGTTCTGCAGAGCTGCAACATGGACCTACTCTAGGGCAGTGCTACCAACTGTACTTTTAACTACACCTCAGAGGAAAGCACAGGGAAGGCTTCAAGTGCAAGAAAAAGTGGTCTCAGAGAAAATAAATCTGTTTAGCTGACATTTGGCAGCACACTCAGCGCTGTCTCACGTTGAGGGAAACTGCAGTTGTCATAGCACGCTGACTTTGGGGGGTTATTGCTGTGCCTTGCCAGCAGGTTTAGCATCTTTTTAAGTCAGCCAGCTTTCCCTAATGCAGTAAAATTCATCACCAATCACAGATATGCCTGTCCTGCCGGCATCCTTGATCCTCAGCTTCTCTATCCATTTTGCTCTCTCTGTTCATTGGTCACAATGAGTTATGGCAGCTGTATCCTACATATTGTCCAAAGCTCTTTAGCTGTCCAGCACATCATGGAAATTTCCCAGGAAAGCTCCCTGGTTGAAAAGTAACAACTCTGCAACATAATTCTCAGCGCCATGTGCAGTCATTCATCAACAACACTTCTTCTGTGGAAACCAATGGGCAGATCAGTTACAGAGCAGAGCTGTAACGTGACCTGCCAGATAGATGGAGATCCCCACAGAGAATTCACTGACTGCACAAAAGAGAATAGAAACTTCTCTAGTGTTTCTGGAAAGAGGAAGAGCTCAGCACTTGGATTAGTCTGGGCTGAGGGTAAGAGAGTCCCTCTCCGCTCTTGCACTGCTGTGTTGCATAACCAGAGCTTCTAGAAATAAATGGGAAACAGAATTAAATAAAATTGTTTCTAAAAAGGAGTTTTCCTCTAGGAATTCCAGTGACATATTAAAAAAAATAATTTACGCATGGCTGGTCTGTGCCTCAGCTTTGGCTGTGCAGTCACTATTAGTGCTGTGCTAACAAGAAGCTGCTTTTTTAACAGGAAAGTCCAGCCAGGGTACAGTCTGACATCTACTTTCTGAAATAACACCCAAGACCAGGCTATTGTTTTATTTGTGCATTATCTGCCCAGAAATTTTCTCTTCCAAAAAAATCATTGTATTGAAGGACTGCCTATTTTTAGTACAAGTCTGCATTTTAAAAGGAATTTTCCACTTTTCTAATTTTTAATATACTGTTCTTACTTTTTAACTTTATGCTGTCACCTCTCAAATTTTAACAGGTTTAAGATGTGATGCCCAAATCTACTTGGTAAGGAGGTGCTTGAACTGGCCCCAAAGCTACGAGTAAGAGGCATATATTGAGAAATGTAGGACTTCTTTCTTATAATTTTGTTCTTCTCATAATTTCCCAGCCATGAGGCTGAACCCAGATATTCATAAGGAAGTCATATAACATGTATGTCGGTGAGTGTTTTGAAGGAGACAGTGTGATATTAAGACTGGTTAATTCAGTGTACTTATATTACAAAAGGCTTAAAAAAGAAACAGGGATCTCATCTTAATAACGGAGTAAAAACAGAACTAACAGTCAGTTTATGTAATAGAGAGAGGTCACATGAAGTTCCATGCAGATGAGTGTTGTTCAACATATTCATAAAATCTGGGAAACAGTGACTCATGAAATAACAGAGGTTGGAGATTATAGGATCTCATTAGGATCTCATGACACTGAGTGATACTTGTTGTTGATGAGATATCATGGCACTGAAAGAAATTCAGTGTTGATAGATGCAAAGTAATGACTGTGGGCTAAAAATAACCCTAATTATACATATGTCACAATATTCTTAATTAGCTATGACTGTTCACAGGGAAAATGGGGTTTGTGGCTAATACTCTGAAAACATTAACCCAGTGCTCAACAATCATCAAAGAGGCTGATAAAGCACAATGGATTATTAGAAAGAGAACAGAGAACAAACCAGAAAGCCTCATTATCTCATAGTCGAAATCTGTGTGTATTCCTGTCTGTCCTGACTAAGCATGCCTGCCAGGCAGACTTCCTTGGAAGAGTGCAAAGAAAGAACTGAAGCTCTGTCTCACTGCCCAGTTCTGTCTCTCTTGTGCTCTGGATTAACAGGACAATGGGGCTCCCTGGACACTGTTCTGGACCAAAACCAGAAAAAACAGGAATTATTAGGATGTTAACCCTGATGTCCTCCCCCAGAACCTCTTGTTACCAGCAACCTTTGCTGGACATATTCCTAGGCCATGCAACTTGTGTTAGGATTTACCTTGTCTTGGGGCCACAACATGAATTAATCACCCCACAGGACACAACAGAAAAAGTGACAAAATGTTGTGAATTTCAGAGCCAGAGAGCAGAACTTTGTAAAGGGGAAATGTGAGATTTAAAAAGAAAACTGCAAATGGGGGAAAGCTGCTGAAAAATATTTGCTAGGTGATGGAACTAGTGCAAAGCAGATAAAGACTTCCACATAAACAAAAATCTTCATGAAGTTGTTCCCTATTTTTCCTATCACTATCACAGAAACCATTTTTCCTCATGGATAAAAATCTCCAGATTTTTCAAATTAGAACATTTTTTCCAGTCTGCTCCTTGCCATGATCCTCCTTTACACTGAATACAGTAGACACTGAGGGCTTGTTAGAGTAAAAATATCTTCAGTCAAGAATTTTGCTGACATTTGGTATAAAGAAATTTTCTCTTAATCCAGTTAATCATGCAGCTCTTGCACCCAGACAAGGAAGATGGTACACATATGTAAAACTTGCTTCCAATGAAGTCCTGCTTCCAACAAGTTTTGTGCTGGATTCGCTGCATTTCCAGAGATTTATGGTAAATGCATAAGAGCTGTGTTAAAATCTAGAATAGAAAGATGCTGCAAAAAAGGTAAACTCCCAAAAGTCTTTAACATATGGTAAGAGAGACAGAGAGTAGAAGACGGGGGGGGGGGATCTATCACAGCTCTGTATGTAATAAGGGTTGAGCAAAAATGAAAGGGATGCTCTCTCAGGGGTGCTTTAATCTCTTCAGGGATGAGTGCCAGGACCAGAATTAACACTGTGAGATCGTCCTTGGCACTCTGCACTTGATGAAGAAATCCAGAGTAAATCTGGGAATGAGAGGGCTCGTCAGGCCACAACGTGCCCAACATCAAGGAGAGCTCCCAAAGTTCAGGAGCAGCTGTCAGAGTTGTTGTCACACCCCACCAGTGGAACTGGGGCCACCACAAGGTCCCAGTCAGTGTGACCCCTCTGGCAGCACCAGGCTGATCCTGGACACAGTCTGTGCTCCGACACACCCTGTCCCACCAGGGCAATCCTACAGCAGGAAGGGACACGTGCTGGGCCATCCATCATCTCCAGCAGGGTCTTCCTAGCAGCTGGCACAGATCGCACCCGAGCATATGGGATAGGCCTGTGCCTGCATCCCGCAGCTCAGAGCAAGAGAGGAATATTCAGATTAACAGAAAATTTTGCAGTCAACCTTTTTTCCAACAGTGATTTTCCTCCAGGGAAGCATGTGGTCCAGTTCAGGGAAATGAGAAAGAGAGCAATTTTTTTTTTCTTTAATTTTACATTTCAAGTAATAACAGTTTTCTGGCTTCTTGTGCAGGTCACTAACAATGCTCCCCAGTGAAAAAAGCTAGTAGTTCCCACATCTCGGACTCACTTGGCTGTAATTAAACCTGAAGCAGAAAAGCTCTCAGACTTGATGTGTATTTACACTAAAGCCTTTTTTTTTCTTTTTTTTTGCCTTTTTCAGTAGTATGAACCACCCTTTCTGCAGGCATCAATGTCAAATTTCGCATGTTATAAAGGGATATGAGTGTAAATAAGATCCAGCTTCATCAGTGTGTATGTCACCACTGTGGGCAAGGATAGAAGAAAACTGACTTTGGGTAAGAACTGCAAGAGTTTCAACAGAGGCAGAGAGGAGAATTGGAATTAGGCAGAAATAAATCAGTGCCAAAGCAGAGCTAGGATGTTTGTGTTCCTGAGGGCACAGGACTGAAATCCTGATTTAAGATTAGCACAATGCAATATCAGTGGAGTGTCAAGAAAGTGAGTTTGGTTCTGGGTGAAAGGGGTCATTAATGGGGACCCCTCACTCTGTGGGGGGACCCACTGTGGCTCTAAGGGAGGGCTCCAAGGTTTGGTACATTCAGCATTTCTGTCCATGAGCTTTGGAAATAAATTTTGCATCACTACTAATGTGTTTGAGGATCAGTGCAGGGTAAACTACGAGAAAACAGGAGTATGATCAACAACTCACTTAATAAATGAGGTCAGGTTCAGGGAAAATGTTCAAAATGAGCTGAATGGGAATGCAAAGTTCAGAAACAAAGAATAGAGACAATGTTTTCAAAGAGGGGTTGTCTCCTGTCCCAGGTAAAGGCTTCATTAAGACACTGCCTACAGAATCAACAGATTCAGCAGAGAGTGATGGTGAATGTCATCACAGCCTCAACTTCACATGTGGTTAGGATAGAAAGAGCTTCATGTCACCACTGAGCACCTGCAAAGTCATCCAGTCTGAGGGCCTCTTTTGCTTTGGTCTACCAGTGCCATCAGGAATTAATGTTTGGCTCTTCTGAAGTGCCAAGTGTTTCCCCAGGGGAAATGTAAGGCACAATTGCTCAGTTCTGCTCAGGGCAAGCAACAGCAGAGCAGTGAGAACCTGAGGCCCTTCTCAGCCCGTGGCTTTTAGGAAAATAATCAGTCAAATCCTTGTACGGATAATGGCAGGAGGAATGGATAATGGATAGGAAGAAATTTTAGGAATTTTCACTGGGAGGAGGATAAGCAGTGAGTGCCATGGAGACATGTGATGGCAACAAAATCTGTAAGTGATCTTGAAATTAATAGCGAAAGTGTTCACATTTGCTGACAACAGCAGTATTTTGGAACAGAAAAACTTGTCCATGAAGAAAAGCAAAAGGGGAGATTTCTACACTTGTATAAGATGAATGAAGTGGAGACAATGGTAGAATTCATTATTCCTCATCTATTCTGATGCAAATATGATGGAATATCAAAGTTAGCAGTTGGCAAGTCCAAAAGAATTTTTTTTTTTACAGAGACACAACATGTAGGACATGCCAAGAGGATGCTGTGGATGCTGAAAATTCACATCAAGGAGAGACTGGACAAATTAATGGAAAAAGAATCCCATCTGCATTGCTAAAAAGAAGAAAAGGGCAATCTCTTGAGCCATAAATCGTTGGATTTTTGCAGAGCAACCTGGGGAAGTGTCAGTATGTGCTCAGCACAGTCTGCTCTGCTTGCTCTCTGCCAGATGATGCTCCTCTTGTTATTCATTCAAAAGAGGAACATTTATTCTTCAACACCTCCACAGCCCAATGCATCTCCATGACACAGAGATGAGGTTTCATCCCCTCAGGACCAGCATCCAGGTTTTCCATTTTCATGGTATGTGCTTTGCCTCTTAAAACTGCTCTGCCAAAGGTGGGCACTGATCTCACCAATTTTAATTGTGCTTTAATTGTGAATTCTACAGAATTCCCACTGCTGAAGCCTGTGCTGGTGCCACATGCCAGAACAGGCACTCCTGAGCATATGTGTGGCTGGAGCTTTGAAGACACTCCAAGACAAACCCAGAGATGCCTTCAACATTAGACACCAAAGAGCCAATCCACCTGGAGTGAATTCCAGCCCAGGAGCCCAGGCTGTTAAGCTTGGTGACAAGGAGACTGAAAGAAATGATGTCATTGTAGCACATTAATACCTATGAGGGAAGAAATACCAGATACTACAAGGCTTTGTAGTTGAAAACGGGAAAGTACAACAAGACCTGAAAGCCAGGGAAATTCTAACTTGAAATGAGGTACAAATTTCTAACAGAGATTGTGGTTACCCACTGGAACAAACTAGAAAAGGGAAGCTGTGGATTCTCCATCTCTTAATGTCTTCAAAGCAGAAGAGGGTGTCTTCCTGCAGCACACTATACTGTGCTCAGTTGAGGAGATCTGGATGTAATACAAGGGCTTCAAATATTCCAAAACTCAGGTTAAATTATCTTGTTTTCCTTTCAAACCTTTATCATTACCAGCTTTAACTCCTGCAGAAGTCTCTTGTATGCAGTGGATCTACAGAGTGAGTTGAGGGTGATCAGGTATGGACAGCACTGGGTTTATTAAGACCTTCCTCTTCAGGAAACTCCTCACAAAAATAGCTAAAAGTGGAGCTTTCAAAGACCAGCCTATCATAAAATAAATGCAATAAAACACTAGAACATTCCACTGGAAAACAAGTTTAGAGATAAAACCACAGTTTATATTCCTCTAGTGCCCAGAGCACTGGAGCCATTTGTCCCCAACACTTTTACAGCGACCCAGAGAACTGCAGTTTCATGTTGTGTGTTAATTTCCAATCCAAATGGGAAAAACAGAGATGGCTTATACATGGCTGGGAAACCAAGTCCTACCTCTCACTTTCAGCCCACCAACCAACACCAGGAGCTTCCCTTGAGACACTGATGCCACAATTTACTTCCTCTCTATCTTTTCATCCGTTCCACAGCAGTCGGGTCTTCCCACTGCAGATTTCACCTCAAAATCACCCTTCAAACCACACCAGAGCAGCACCATCTTTTGTGCTCACCTTAGAGAAGGCTTCACACTGCTCAGGCCAAAGGATTAAGTGCAATTATATCTATAGTAAAGATCTGTGATGAATTATGCTGTTCTGGTATCTGCAGATGAATCACACCAATGGAATACAAGGATGTGGTGTCAGAGCCAAGCTTGGAAATGGAAAATGCCTAATCCAGTGTTTTAAAGGTTTAATGCAGCCAAGATTTCAGAATTTCAAGTATTTTTTTTTAATCTTTGTTTAAGCCTGGATTTGGGGAGGGGACTGGTTATGGTATTTAGATTATTATTTTTGCTGTAACAGGATTATCCTTTTCAGTAACTATTAAGTTGCCACAAGCTTGTTGCCTTTTCAGTGCAGGAATCAGTTAAGGATCACAGATAGAGAAATATTATTATAACCATTTTCAGCCCATTTTGGCCAAGAATGGGACCAGGAATGCTGACTCTCAGTCACCTGCCTTGACAAGTAAACTAATAAATAAGGTAGAAAGCTAATAAATGAAGGCACTGTGTACATTAACCCTCATATAATAGTACTTATCCCATGCTTGTGTTATGTGCAGGAGGTCAGAGGAGATGAACAGAGAAGTCCCTGCTAGCCACAAAGCCAATGAACCTATTTTTAAACATCAGGCAACATTCAATAACCTGCACCAGCTTTGATTAGTTGTTCTGCAAGATTGAAAGCAACACAAGCAGAACTAATGTGCACAGTGGGCAAAAAAGACATCAAAAGCACAGTTCATGATGGCAAGGTTTTAGTGCAGAAATACTGGATGGGAACCTTGGCTGTGCAGCTCATGCTGACCCTTCTGGAGTAGTTCATCATGTCCCCAGAACATTTTGGCCAAGGCTCTTACAGAAAGGCACTGACAACTGGGCACTGTAGTTTCCTTCAGGTTTCCAGCTAACCCCAGTCTCTACCTCTTAAATACATAAATACATATATATATAAGCAAATACTATATATAAACTGCTATGAGGCAACTAACTTTTTAAAACATGCAAACAAGCTTAGAATAAGGTCTATAAAACAGCTCTGCTTTTTCTGGTATTGATTTTACTTATATTGAAGTTAAGCATATCCATAAATATGCTCTATGGTCCCTTGAGGTAAGTCTCATAAGGTATTTAAAAAGGGAAAAAAAGGACGAGGAGGAATTTTTTGGCAGCAATTACCATCTCAGATAACCTGCCTGGGGTTGGGAAAGTGTGCCAGCAATCTGCTCAGAAATAGCTTTCATTTGGGCTGTTTATTTTCATATGCTTTGTCTGACACTTTACTGCCGTGGCTGGGTACTTAACTGTCAGCTTCCATTAAACGCTTTGTCAGTTGTTTCCACTCCAGGCAAAAACCAAAATTATTATCTCCCATTATTCATTAAAGCCAACACACTGGCAGGAAGCAAGCAGGATGACAAAGGAAATCCTCCTTGTGCCAAATGGTGAGATTTCCTCAGGGTCCTTTGCTCCAGTGCCCCTCTAGTTCCTTGTCCCTTGCTTCTCTTGACTGTCCCAATCACCTGCCCTGTTTCCTTCAAATATATGGGGCACTTAGGGCAAGCTGTTCCCCTTTAAAGCAAGGCTGGGGGCACTGAACTCCTCTGCAGCAGCTCAAAATATTCAGATATTCTGAAAAAAGATTAATATGCTTGCTTCAAATTAGTTTGGACTTTCACAGCATAATCATATGGGTGAGTATCCCTTCCTATGGCAAGGTAGAATATGAAATATGAATGGGATGTTAATAAAGTAGCTTTGGGAGTATCTATTATATGGTTTCTTGTTTTGCTGTTTTAGGGTGTGTGTATGGCTTAATTCTTTAAATTATTTAAACTAAGTTTTTCATGTTCCTATACATGGTGGGGGGAGATGTTAAGCAATTCCAGAAAAGGCAACACATATCATTTCAGGTCAAGCAAAACATTTTAAGATGACCCAGACATATCCTCCCCTTTCCAAATTTGGTCCTTTCCAACCCAGTGTCATTGTCCCCCCAACACTCTTGTTCACCCTTTGAACCAGAGAATCCATTACGTGCAATGCTCTAATTATGGTCTGGTTTCTTTTAATAAGCACATGTGGAACAGTATAATCATGGCCCCAGGCTACTGCAATGGTGGACTCCAGCCTGGACCTGGACCTGACATAAATTTGCCCCGTGCTCTGCCAAGGTCCCAGACATGGGATGTCTCACACACTCCTGAAGGAGATCCCAAGGTTTTTACCACTTCTTTTGGTGTTGTGCACCACCTAGCTGGCCCAACTCAGGTAAAGCCAGTGCACAGCTCCCTGTTGACTATCCCCTGGTAAGAATTAGCAGATCTCAATAAAATTACCCAGTGGGCCTCTATTGAAAATTAAAACCCTTCTGCTCAAGATTGCAAAGTGTTCACCTCTGGAGCAACAAAAGGCCCACCAAACAAAACCAAATGTTCCCCAACAGAGGATCTCTATTGCTGTCCTTCTTCCCTAAGAAAAACATTCCATCTGAACATATTTGTTCCCGCTCACGCTCCTGGGGTTTTCAATGAAAGTCTTGAAGCTGTCCAAGCAGCTCATAAACTGGAGCCCCTTTCTGATTCAAGTGTGCCCTCCTGTTCAGATTTTGGGAAACGGGATGATTAATTGATTTCCATCATCAGACTCCCCATAAGTCACAAGCCAAGCTGCTATTTCAAGTTTCCATTGACAAAGATTTCATTATAAGAAGCCATAATTTTCAACCAGCACTGTGCAAACTTTTTTTAGTCTTCAGCCTGAATTAGGCCCATATGTTACAGAAAAACACAGGGAGGGCAAGTTGTGGGGGTGAAGTGGTGAGGGGAAGGGAAGGGAGCAACTGGTCTATCTCAGTGGCTGAACAAACTTCCACCCACATCACAGCATAAAGGGGCTCTGAATTGGTCGCCTTAACCCTTATCTAAACAAAATAAATCAAAAATACAATTTTCCAATTGACACTGAAGGATTTGCTTTCTTAGCCAAAAAGCAATTTTAAACTCCCTTGCTGAGTAAGCTCTGCCCAGATACTGAACTCCACTGAGAGCTCCTGGAGTCCAAGGTGGAATCGCTTAATCCCCCTTCTGGTGTTCTGCTGCTGGGACAGAAACATCCTCAGACAGCACCTGCCACAGGATGCAGATGAAACCACAGCTGAGTGTTGTATGTAAACCTGATGGCTGGGAGACCCTCCCTCCAGAGGGCTTGACAAGGCAGTAGAA
Organism: Trochalopteron elliotii; assembly: GCA_024734555.1. Taxonomy (NCBI): domain Eukaryota; kingdom Metazoa; phylum Chordata; class Aves; order Passeriformes; family Leiothrichidae; genus Trochalopteron; species Trochalopteron elliotii. The sequence goes on from JANPWX010006184.1 coordinate 1,579,619, forward strand.
AAGACAGGAAAAAATGGGAAAGAGGCAGTGCTGCAGTCTTTATTTTGCAGAGTCAAGCAGGCAAGCTCTATCCCAACAAAGAAAAGAGTTCACTGTCAATAAAACATTGAGCTCCAAATCCTGCCAAGATCACCTGCATTGTTTGGGATGATAACACAGTCCATGGCCATGAGCAAGGCTCTGTGAGTAAAATTTTGCCATTGCCACCCTGTTGGACTGTCTAGCAGGAAAAGGATGGATGTAAGGATGCAAAGTACATTCAACCCAACTTGTTTTATTTAACTGCATAGACAGAGTTTTCAGCAGAGCAGAGGCTTCATCTGCATTGTAGCTCCAAATTAGGGACCTGGAGAAAGAGGGCTCTGGAGACTGAGCACCCCCTTGTATGATAAAGGCATCCCAAAATGACCTCTGCTCCATTGTCACATGTGCTTGAGCTCGTTGGCAATGTCAGATTGTTGTCTAATGGGATGGGAATTCTCTGGGTGACAGGGAAGGGGAACAGCAGCATCACTGTAGGGATGAACCAGAAGTACCAAGGAGTAGTTTAAGGAGTTTACATTAAGCTGTGTGACTGTGTGATATGGCTAAGCCAAAAACTATTGGATATAGGAACTGCTAAGTCTCTATCTCTCCTTTTTTCTGGTTTGCAATACAGCCTTGGACGAGTCACTGCAATTTGGTTTCACCCCCTGCAAAACAGGGATAAATGATATGAACCTGCCTAAAATGTGCTCTGAGAGATGTAAACAGAACCTGATGAACAAGTGCTGTCTACTAATGCTCATGTCATCCAGATTTCCAGGGCAGCTCCTTGGCACAGTGCTGTCACACAGGGGGACTACAGCACTCAACATCTTGGGAAAGCCAGCCAAATTTTACATTCATATGATGGCTGCTTCCAGCATGACAGAACTATGGCAACAGCACAACCCATGTCAGGATCTGGAAGGGCCAGAGGTTGATTTGAAATTTCCCCAGATAAAGAAAAATATTTAGCAGTCATTGAAAACAAACAGTGATTTTTCTACTCTGCCCCTTCAATGATAAATTTAATCACAGCTCCAGGTCTTTCTGTATTTTCTTTCTTTCCTTGCAGCCTAACCCAGGCTGGCTGGAAACCCTGGAACTAGTGCAAATTCCTGTGCTTTGAGGAATTTGCCTCAATTCAGGTTGGACTGGTCAAACAGATGATGTCGCAATAAGGTTGTGGCAGACTGAGAGTAATACCCTGTATCTGACTTGTTTTCTCTCCTTGCTGAAGCAAGCACTGCAGTCTGCTCATGCAGTTCTTATCCTTGCAGCCAAAATTTTGTTACCAAAAACACGAGCTTTGCTGTGTTTCAGAAATTTTTGCCAAAAAAAAATCTAGTTGTTCTCATTTTGGTTCTGTCCTGATAGCAATATATTTGATGTCACAAAAATGTCATCAGCTTCAGTGGCCTCAGTATTTTGGATAAAGTCAGGAAAGTTGGACAACAGAAGAGGCAGAGAGTTTTGGAGAATTTCAGAGAGCATGAAAGGTAGAGAAATCACATCCCTCATATACAGGTTTTGATAAGAAACTCCTGGTTTATGTCTCTTGAAATAAACTCTTGAAACTTCAGAAAGAGGAGCAAGTCCACACAGTCTAAGCCCAGAACAAACTATTTACCTAACACAGACCTTCAAAGATGACCCTCCCTCCTCTTGCTGTGACTTCAAAGCCTTGTGCTTGAGTAGACCATTTTTTCAGGAAGATACACAGCCTGATTAAAAAGACCAGAGATGAATAATCCCCCACTTTTCTCTGCAGTTGTTGGTAATTATTAATCACCCCTATAGTTAAAACATGGCCCTTGTTTCTTGTCAGGATTTGAGTTCAGGTTCTGCTTTTGCTACCAACATCTTGTTACATTACCAACATTTTGTTACATCTCTGTGTCGTTCACCAGGAGGTCTCTACTATTGCTGATTATGGAGATGTTTCATCTGGCATAACCAAACCACCTCAAAACATTGCTTTTTGCCAAAACAGACCAAGCTCTTTTAAATCTTCCATGGCATCACATTTTCTCTGGACCTTATTTTTTTTTTGCAAGTTTTTGCACCTTAAAATTAAAGCTGTGCCTGAAATTAGATCTCCTGTCTCACAGCAAGGCACAAGTCACTGGGCAGATCCATCATCTCGGGGATATTCAGACCAACATGTCAGTTCACATCCCACCTCATGATTCAGATGAGGATCTGTGCTCTCCAGACCATGCTGACATAGGAATTCTGTATTTCTCCAAATTTCCATCAGGTTTCTCTTGAGTTGTGGTTCACGGGTAGTTTCAACTAAAAGCACATCTGAGCCCAAGATTTAGCATCCCAAGGTCTGCATCAGCAGACTCTGTGCTGATGTCTGAGTCTAGGGAATTGCAGTCAGTCAGGAGCAAGAGGTGAATTCAGCCAACCCTTTCAATTCTGGACCTTGGCCTTGCAAGACAAATCTCCAGGGAGCTGTTTTTGCATCTCCAGTGCTGGCACACAGACATGAAATGTAGTATGTGCCCTTCCTATGGGACACTCTTCCATGAGTTCATTCCTGGCTTCGTTGGAGGAGCTGGATTTTACATTATTAGGTATTGAATTGCAACATGAAATTACCAAAATGCAAAACATGGGAAAACATACTGTAAATCACTTATTGGCAGGTCTCTCACGTCTTTACAAGTGCACAACTGGATACACATGAGTCTTTTGGAATTTCCAAATTAGAGCCCAGAAGACTTTCCTAAAGAAAGGTATTTTCTACTGGCACCAAAACAATTTTATCTGAGCTGAACAACAGAGTTAATGTTTTAGCATTCACACGGCCATTTGCAGGCTACAAATCCAGACTTAATTTCACCTCCTTCTTGTACTGTAGCTCTATTATTATTGCTTTTTTTAATGAATGTTATTTTTCTTGTAACCCTCCTGCTTTGGCTTTTCAAAGGAGTTATACAGAGACCCAAGGGACTGACAGTGAGAAGGCAGAACCTTTCACATTCAGGTGAAAACACTGATATCTTGAATGGTCTTACTGGGAAGTGAATTTACCTAAATGTATGTTCTTACTCCTGTGACCTACAGCTCTTCTGTCCCCACCACAGACCTGTCCTGAGGGTCCTGTGACCCTCAGCTTGTGGTGACAAAGGATGCTCTGATGTGAGGAAGGAGTGATTTTGTGGTTAAGGCACTAAACTGGGAACCAGACATCTGTGATTTATTCCATGCTCTGCCATAGTCTGCCTGTATGCAAGTCACTAAATCCTTCTCTGCCTCAATTTCCCATCTGATGGAATAAATAACAATATTTTATTTTTTAGTTCCTTGCCATTCTTGTCCCTGGGGCAAGAAAGATACCCATCCCTGGCAGTGTTCAAGGCCAGGCTGCTCACATGAGCACCAGAGCCAGCAGTTCACATGGACACAATGAACAGTTGTGCACCCTGAAGCAAAATTCTTCTTTCTGCATGAAGTTCACCACCAGTTCACAGGGCTGGTCACAGCAGGACACACTGCAACCTTTATCTGAGATAAAGAGTGAAGGCATCACCAGGAAAAGGTCCCAAAAGTCAGAGCATGGTTTGTCCTGCAGCTCAGAACAGAGAAGACATGACAGGTTTGTCAAATGCAAGTTCTGCCATGTGTGGAAGCAGGGTTTGAAACCCACCTGGCACACAGCACTGCAAGTGTCTGTGTTGGTAAGGGCACTCCATGGCCCATGGAAAGGAGATGAACTGGACCCTCCCATATCTTCATTCAGCTCGACACCCATTTAATTTTTTCTCTACTAGTTTTACTCTTAGAATCTGGGGAGTTGGTGTCATGGAACCTGGGCCTCAGTTCTTACACTCCTGGTTTCTGCTCTCTGTGTTTCAAAGATCCCTCCTGAGCCCCCTTTTCCTGTAGGAGGAACTGGCTCACACAGCATCTAAAGAGAGGTGAGGGTGCTGGAAAATAACCATGAACACAGCCTGATGGAAAGATACCCATTATCACGAGCTGTGTCTCTCAATTCTGATCATCCTCATTTTTTTAAAAAGAAAGGAGGTTATTTCAAATAAAAGGAGTGACCAGGTAGCTGCACAGAGCTGGTTGCTTTCTTGCTGCTGCTACAACCAGTTATTTTCTCCCTAAGTGAGAGAGACACATCTGCTGGCCTTGCAGAGAGCACATCAGATCCCCTGGATTAGCAGGTCTTTCCATGGATAACTTGACGTGAGGCTGGCGTCCCAGAGGAGCTCCCAGATCACAGCACTCATTATGGAGAACACTACACTTTAGTGCTCAACTTGGATGATGTTTTGAGAGATAAAATACAAAGTTATCCATAAACCATCAAATGTTTCAGGCCTTTCAGAATACTATTTGCTGATTCCCTCAGAAATTTATTAGCTCTACCAATATTTTCTTTCTTAGTTTTGTAAAGCAAGCTCCAAGTCAGCTAGTACTGACTATGCAGAGCCCTGAAACCACATGTTTATTTTCCTAAGTTATAAAAAGTTTATAAGGGTAGCTGGTATCCTTATGGGCCACTGTACAGTGATTTGCTACTGCATTCCACACTGATACAGAAGAGCTCTGTGTTTAATACCAGAGGGAAATCCTTGTGATACAGCTGTCCAGCAGCCAACAAGAGTGCAGACACCTTCAAAAATAAAACCCTGATTAAAAAAAACCCAAAAAACCCAACACAAATAGCTGAAAAGGCAGAAAACATCCCTTCTGAGAAAAATCAGTTTGAACAATGTGATGACCTTGGGCACCATAAGATCTGGGTTGTGATACCCCAGTGAACATCAACAAAGTCCTTTCATCACAGATGTAGATTTTTTGTTGTTTGGTTTGGGGTTTTTTTCTATCTAGATCACCACTTTTACCTGTAAGTGCTGCATGGTCACAGTAATTTTCAGAAGTGTGAGGCAGTGACTACCTTTTGTTTCTCCAGCTAAGGTTTAGCCCCAGGTACTCAGTTTTCACAACTCCATGTTGCTTCATTGACATGAGGAGGCTTTGGTCAATTTACACTGGAGAACGGAGAGACTGTTATTCATTTATCTCCTAAAATAGTGAGTACACAGCTGCACAACCTGTAGAATTAGGTCAGTACGTTGCTATGTCTGTCCTGGAATGAGAAATTCAGAGCAAACAAGGTAGATTTCAGGAGAGAGCCTGGAATGTGTGAAGAGTTAGCAAAACTGACATAGATTCAATAGCAAAAATAAGTAATTTTGCAAATCCCTAAACCACAATGGTTGGATTAGGGCCCTTGTCATACAGTTCTTGGGCATGTGAACAATCCCTTTTTCACTTGAGTTCATTTCATTAGCTTCTCTCAGCTACATAAATACTCATACTCTCAATGGGACTACTCACATCAATAAAGTTCCTCAAGCAAGCAGGGATTGCAACCCAATTTTAGTGGAACAAACCCAACCTCTGACTTTGATTGCATCCCTCACTTTTCTAAAAAAACTTTGTTTCCAGCAAGAATGAGCCCACAATCCCCGTGGAGCTTTCTTTCACCACTTCCAAGCACAATCCCAGTTATTTTTCTTGTCAAATACAAAAGCAAACTGGGCTCTTCTAAACTCCTCAATTTCACCTTCCTTCGTAAAAACACTGCTGGGCCTTGAGCAGGCCAATTTGGATGTCTTTTAGAGCTCCTGGGCTTTGCTGTGCTCTGACTGACAGATCCCCAATGGGGTTATCCTGCTCACATTGAATCCCCACGTGCCTCAGCCAGCCAGCAGCCTCTGAAAGTCAAAATACTGCTCACTGTAATACCACAAGTAATGACAGTAGTATCAAAGCAGTAATCACTCAGACATAAACTGTTTTCTGATGAAGTTTGTAGTCTTTTATTTTAAGTCTTTGACACTGTTGGACAGTGTTGTGATTATTTCACTTATAGTCAATACAAATGTCAAGGAAAATTGTCCCTTTACCTATCAGTTCCTATCATTATTCTGATGGAATTTAGTTTAAAGTTTGCTGCAAGGGAGCCAGGATGGTCAGTTCGGGAGTGAGAAGTGCATTGCTCTGCTGGAGGAAACAGCAAAACAGACAATTTTTGTCCCCAGCTGGCAGCAACCACCACAGGGATCCCTAAATCTAAAAACAGCACATATTGAGTTGGACATTTCCTGTATATTTTTCAAGCAGGTTTTAAGTTAGTTCCATCCTGCCAAAAGCAGAGGAGGAATTTCTCTTTTGTCTCCAACTCTGCTTGATCATCCAAAAATACACATGAAGGGCTGAACAGAGCAACAAGCAGAATTGAAATCAATAAATCGACTTGCTGGCTTCTTGTGTCAGTATCATCTTATCCAAAATAGACAATAAAATCAGGACATATAAACTCAGCCATTTCCTCTCAGGACTGTGATCTTGCAAACTGCTGACGTGCTTTGCTTCCACAAATACCCACCAGATGTGGCACATTTCAGGTAAAGGCTTCAGTGGAAGGCAGGAACTCTCCCATTAGCATCCTCTCTTCCCCTCAAGGTGGAAAAAAAAGAAGTGGGAGGACAATGAGGAAAAAGATGAAGCAAAATTAACTCCATCCTCTCCCTTTCCATTATGTTCAAAGATTTTAAGGTGTCTCCAAAGAGCTTTATGAAGACTATCATGGAAAATAAATACACAGAGGTGTTTCAGTCCCAGAGTTATCAGACAAAAATAAGTAAATAAACTCTTACTCCACAAAGACAGACAGATGGAGAGACCTGTCTCTAAGTGCAGTTATGTTGCACCAAGTACAGGTTGCTGGAAGTAATCTCAAGGTTAGCAAAGGGCAGGGAAAAAAAGACTTGGTAAAGTAGGGTAGGAAATGGATTGTTTTGGGGGTTTTTATGGTTTTTAAAGTTCAAAGACCGGAACATATAAAAATGTTTTTAAGGAATAAAAGGACAAGGACACCTGGAGTACTGGGAACCCTGACCCACTGAATCCCTCAGCAGCACTCAAGTTCAGCATTGCAGCACTCATTCCAACAAAAAGGACATATTTTACCCAGAGCTAGGAGTCACAGAAACCATCTTCAGGGTAAGAGAATTCTAGTAACATCCAAACCAGCTTGCCCTCCAAGATCTTGTGTGTGTACAAGCTTGTTGTACCTGAATACATGAATGTTAAGATTGCGTTTTCCAAGGAAAGGGAGAAACCTTTTACATCGTATTATAGATGTAATGAAATGTAATTTAATATATATAAATGTGGAACTAGTCTCTGCCATGACTTTCTTGCACAGAACAGCATCTTACCATTCATACATTCAGATACATATGCACCATATATATATATATACACTCACATACATAAACATGCTGTATTATTTAACTTAAAGCATAAACATGTGCTTAAGAGAGACAAGTCTGACAGCCCAGAGACCTAATCTTTCCATTAGCATCTTTCCATCTCTATTACCTTGTCTCACTGGATTTCCTTCTGTGTTTCAGTGAGAATGGCTTTTGCAGCAGAACAAGCAGAAGAACACTCAGATTTACATAAAGACCTTGCTTGATGTTCCAAGATGCAGCCATGCTGTGAGCCAAGGGATGGTTTTCTCATCCAGGAGGAATCTCAGCTGTAATCATCAGCCTTTCACAACAGATTCCTGGGAGCCTTTTACCTCCTTCACTTGCAATTTGTCCAGCTCAGAGATTTACATGAAAAGGCTGAACTCAGTATTGAACTTCATGAGTAAATGCATGATCTGGAATATCAAAGGCTATCTCTGGAGTACAACAATTTTGGACATGGCAAAAAATGAGATCCTCTTCTTCAGCCAAAATACCACTTACAAGAAGGTCGTTTAAGCTGGTTACCACTACCATTTCTTGTTCTTTATCCCATTTACCTCAAGTGCCTTCAGGACAATTAATACAAGCTACACTTTTAGCATTTTAGGATGTGCTATGCTAACTAATACAGGGGTCCCATTATTGGATGGATTCTACTTCACTGAGTTTCACTGTCAGCACTGAATTGCACTGCCAGGAGTGAACTTAGATCATCATCAGCCTTGACTATTAGGAGTTAGTAACTACCACAGAGCAGAATGGAATGCCAGCAGCTGTAGATAAATAATCCAGAAATTCAGATATAAAGTGAGAGGTGGAAGTGAGATGTGAGTCATCTCGAATGATTAATACTGCAGATAATAAAAATGTTTTTCTTTAGCCACATGGATGAAGAGAGAACAGTGGCAGAATTGTAGAGGCATAGTCATAGAATATCCTGAGTTGGAAGGGACTGACAAGGACCACTGGCATCCAACTCCTTGCACTGTATAGAACAACTCCAAAAATCTCAACATAGGCTTGAGAGCCTTTTCCAAGCACTTTTTAAAATCTGGATAAATGAAACAGAGAAAATATGAGGTACAGACAGACCAGAGAACGGCTGAAGATTATTAGGATTAATAGGATATTAGGATTTTCCTTTTGTTTTCAGTGGTGATGATGAAGAACATCCTTGGACTCCATGGCAGCAGGAGCCTCCCAGGCCAAAGCACATCCATTGTGGGTGACACCAAAGCCTCACCTGGGCCTTGCACCATGCAGCTTGGCCAAAGACTAGAGACTTTAGCAACTTTGGGCTCCTTTGAGTTTTCCTATAGACTTTCAGTGCATGTTCATCCCTGACATAAAGGTCAGTCTGCCAGATGTCAAGCCCTTCCTGCAAAGTACAGGGGGCAAAGGAGCCATTCACATACAGGTTGTCAGATTTTTTTATGCATATATTTTCTGATTTTGGCTGACATTTTCTAAAATGAATTCAGCCTGAGGCACACACTCAGCATGAAGAATTTAAATCCAAATGGTTAAAGCTTGGCAAAGCTCTGAGCAACTGAAAACAGGGTCTGGTAATGGGAAGTGTCAGACAACCTCAACAATAGGGAATGAGCCCTGTCTGCAGCGTGCACTGTAGCACACTGGTGATGGATGATATCAGACTGGAAATTTCACAGTTAAGTAGCTGCAGCACCCTTAATTCCTCCCTGGCAAAGGTCGGTGTTAAAGCCCATCTGGTCTGTGTGTACAACATCAGACTATGCCCATCACAACAAAATGAATTAAGGATGGAATTCAACTTTCCTGTTAAAGGAGTAAAATTTGGGCACCTGATTGACTTGACATCACATACTTTGGTTCAATGACAAGTATGAGGTGTGGCAGCTCCCACATATATAAGTTGCTGAGTTTTGGATTGTATTTTTTATTAAGTGAATATTTTCTTAAGTTTTTTTTCTAAGGAACTGGGCTCAGCTTCCATCTGGACATTCCTATGAGTGAATTTCAGAGGCCTAAGCATGCAAGGATAGGACATTTCAGGGTTGAATGGAAGAGCATTGAGAGGAACAGAACCTTAAATGTGTGCACCTGGATATTTGTACTGCAGCAATATTTCAATGAAATAGGCATGAAAAGCACCATGTGACTGGCTTGACCAACACATCTCAAATTTTGTTATTCATGAATAAGCCAGAGGGCAAAAAAGTTCATAATGATATTTGTCCAAGCAAGTACAGCATAGGAAACTGTGCCTAGCTCAGAGCTATTCCCTCAGCAGGAAAAAAGGCTACATTTGAATAAATTATTTGTGGTGAATTATTCCATTAGCTGTAGTTATCATAATTCCATCCTGATTTTTATGTAGCATACATAAGAAAATTCTCCTTTCCATATTGTATCTTCACTTAATTTGCTGTGGCTGGAAACAACAATTAAACATTATTTTAATGACTATGATTATCTGACAAATGCAGATCTTAGCTAATGTTTGCTCCAGAAATCCTGCAAACAAAAGCAAATCTTACAGTGAAACTGAATAATGAAAATTATTTTTAAAGTTATTCTTTAATAGCTCTGTGGGAAAAACCAGAAATACAAGGAATAGCAGCACTGTGCTGAGTGAGGCTCATCAGTGTTAGAAGAGTTTTGTGATTTGTTATCTTGTAGAATATAACAACTTAACATAGTATCAGTCTGCAGCAGTTTTCACAGAATCACAGAATGGTTTGGGTTGGAAGGGGCCTTTAGAGATCGTCTCATTCTAACCCCTCACCATGGGCAGGGACACCTTTCAGTAGATCGGGTTGTTCGAAGCCACATCCAGCCTGGCTTTGAACACCTCCAGGGATGGGGCATTTATTTTCTGAGCTCCTTTAAAGAAGGCTTGTGTCAAAGTTTAGACACAAATGCCTTTGCCATGTGCTGGCACCAGCAATGCTGAGAGAATGCAGGAGCATTTATACACCTTCTGTCCACGTGTCAGACCAGAGTCAAGGTGTCAAGTGCTACAAAGATCAGAGCAGCAAAAGTGAGGAGAAACAGAGGCACAGACAGAGCAGAATGAGACTCAAAGAGATACTTCACCTCTGGAAAAGCTGGTTATATTCTTTTGTCCAAGTCAATGAAATCTCCAAGTGGGGAACACTGTGATGGCACACCCAGAAAGCCACCCCAGGACTGGGAATGCCTGAGCTGAGGGGAGGTGAGGTGTGGGGTAACACCCAATGGGCAGGTGCAGCCTGCAGGCTCTCATGCAAATCATGCTTTTGCTTTGGGTTGTGTGGGCTTATCCCCTTATGATTTTTGTTTTCCTGCAGACTGTCATTCCCAGCACAGCCAAAGCCAATGTGTTCTGCCTGGTTCCAGGTTTTGCACAGTGCTCATCTGTAGCCATAAACTGGCCCAGCTGCACTCAAATCTTGGCCTGCAGCTGTTTAAAAAAAATCGTTTTTTTCAACATAGCAGACCCAAACCAGATCCTAATGGGATCATCATAAGAATAACTGGAAACAGCAAGTCCATTTCCTTGGCTTTAACTAAATCTGGCACAGTCTTCTAGAGAAAAAGGTACAGCAGGTTTGTCCCAGGCACATGGTAGGATGCAGCTGCAATTTGGGATAATCTCCACATTATATGGTAGAATTGCCCCCAGTTACTTCTGCACAAACCTGGATGTAATGAAGGGAGGAATCAATCTGGTGATGATCCTTGGTTAATTACAAAGGTTTATTCTTCCCCCCACTCTTCATTCCCCCTTTCTTTATTCTTCTTATGACTGTATTGATAACACCCTGGCATGAAAAATCCTGCAAATTATAAAATGTGTACAGATGTATTTCTATTTGTATTTCTATTTCTATTTGGTACCACACTGACTTCACAACCTTCTCCATGAGTCAAGGCTCTGAGAAACAAAACTTTTGAGTACGGAGATAGAGACCTACATTTTTTCAGGTTTCTTTTTTTCCTAGATTTTGACATTAATACCAATAGCACTGCAAAGAAGAACAGATGATAAAAGCATGACTGAATGCCCGTATTTCCTGTTGTGAGTGCCCAGGTAGAATCCTGACTCAATCTTTACACATACAAACGAGTAACATGTTTATCCAACATGCTCAATGGCCATTGGTCTCAGACAGAGTTGTGGGATGCTCTGCACTATAAAAATGTCAGGTATTGTTCTTTGGGATGGATTTAGTCTCATGTGTCTTTAGAGGTGTACCTATCAACCACAGAATTAAATTCCAATCATCCTGGGCTCCCTCCTGTAGTCAACAACAGTGAAACTAAGCTGCTTCAGATTTTTACCAATATGTGGGATAGATTCCATGCTAAAAGTCCATTTATTTGCTCTGACTATGAGGAGATTCTACACATCCAGGTTACACGTAGACATGCATCATCTGTCAGATGCATCCCATCATAAATAAGTTTAAACATAGCTTGAATGGCAGCATTCATCTGATCAAGTGGAGACAGCTGCAGGGTTGACAACTACATTTGCTCTCCTTTTGTACAATGCAAAGAAACAGGTGTCTTTAGGGTGTAATTAATCTAATATTAGAGCAGACTATTAAAATAGGTCAGATTGATCACTCCCTGAAAGCATCTGATTTACACTGGCTGGAAGAGAAGTATCACAAGGAGCTGAGGGGTGAATGTTGGGTGGGATGAACTCCACACTAAAAGTTCATTTATTCCCTCATTTTGGTTGCATTAAGGAACCAGAAGTAGCCACAAATAAGAAAGCTCATGATCAAACCTGAGCAGTGCGGGATAATCAACCTTTCCAAGATTTCTTGGCAAAACACAGGTGCATGTGAACCAGCTTAACACAAACCCCTCCACTTTTGCAGTAATATCATCTTACTTGGGGATCAGTACACAACCATTAGCTAAAGCTAATAAAACAAACTCCTTTGATATTTTGTTAGCCAGGTAAGAGTGTGCAGTTGTGGAAGCTGTAATGAGGATAAAACCAGTAATAGCTGATTCTGTATGATATGAATCTGAGGAAATTAATCCAGCTAGAAGTGACTTAAAAACATTAAAGCTCCAAACCCTCATAGGATCATAGTATTAGGCAATTCCTTAGCAGAGTGCACATCACCCAAAGCTTATGAAAATATTTTTGGAAAGAGCCACAGGAAGTGTTACATCACTGGAGACGGCACAGACTGTGACAAGTCAGGAAACGTGACTCCGAGCCCGTCTCAGCCTGGTGCCCGTGCCCTGCCTGAATCCAGTCAGTTTGTCTCCTGTTCCTCTTCTATTCTTTGCTTGCCTTCCCTGTGCAGGACTCTGAGCTCATCTCTTGTGTTTATCTAGAGCTGACCCTGTGACAGCACCTCTTGTAAAATGCAAGGGACTGAGTGCCAACATGGATTCACAGTCTGTCCGCCTCTGACAAAAGCCCCTCAGCACCTCACTATTGTCTTAGGTGGTCAAATGATACACTGGGGACACACTGAAGTCCTTTCACTCTTACTCCCACAGGAGATGAAGATTGTGGCAGGGAAACTGGTAAGGAAGTGTAAACAACTGTACTGCAGCTGCCAAATCCTTGCTGGTTTCCGTGACCAGACTCATCCTCTACAAAAATATTTTTGCCAAATTATTTTTTTACAAATTTTTTTCTGAACCACAGGTTCCTCCCTGATGTGTCTGAATGCAGGGAAAGGCAGTTGTGTCTGTGTTGCAGCTTCATAGGGAGGAGAGAGCCAGATTTAAGATTTCCAGGTCAATCTCTCAAATGTAAAAGTCACTGTAGAGAGTGACAACCCCAGTGAAGAGCAACAACCAACCTGATTTTGACTCCTCCATAGCAAACACAACCTTATAATCACAGACTTGGTTTCTAAGTCAGACAACACATTTATGGCCAGTGGTTCACCTCCACAGAGCACACTTTTTTCTGTCTCATCCACAGTTTAGACTGGAAAAGAATTTCTATTAGGTTCAAAAAAGCGAAGAAAGAAAGAAACAAAAAAATCTACAGAGATACATAACCAGGGAACCAACGTATCAGAAAAAACATGATTTCCCATCTCCTTTTCCAAATTTCCCTATTATTTCCAATTGCATCTCTTTAAGCATGCAATCTCCCTGAGCCCTCAAGTCTCTAGATGCATAGTAGTTTTTTCCATGACAAAGATGTCAAACTGCTGACTCAGACTTCTGATTTAGATGAGTGTGATTACAGTGAAGATCTGGGTTGAAACATGACAAAACATCTGTCATGAAAGAAAACAGGAAGAATTACTCCAGCTTCAACTATGAAGCCTTAACATGTCAGAGCCTCATGACTCTGAGCTTAGTTTAGTCACAAAGTAAGTACATTTTAATACAACATTGAGAAAATTGTCCCATGCTTTTGTCAGAAACAATGTTTAGGTGGAAATTACATTATATCTACTAAGCTCTGGTGAAACCCCACCTGGAGAAATGCAACTTGAAGTTCTAACATTTTAATTCTGCTCTGTCTGGCTGCAGGTAGTGTCATGACAGCTTGGTAACAATGGCTATTTCAAGGAATAAAGATGTGCTTCAGCCTCAGTCTGCTCAGTTCAGCCTCAGTCAAAGAGGAAAAATTCTTTTCATATGCACATTCATGGTACCCAGTTCAAGAAACTGAAAACTCTTGACCAAAACATGCCATGTATTTTTTTCTATTTCTGCTCCTAGTTCTGTGGTGTGAAGTATCTCATGACCATCAGATTCAATTCTTGGCTTTAAAGTATTTTGAATAATGTGACAGATAAGTCTGTAAAATCTGCCTTGGCCTAGGAAATAGAGTCTTTTATTTATTTTAAAAATGGTAAAGAAGCAACTAAATTACAGGCTATATGCACCAAATACTCATGATACTGTGGTAGAGGGACATAAATAATTTCTCACCCAAAGTTGACAAAATACAGTTGTGGAGAAATAGGGATAAAACACAGTTAAAGGAAAGTGTAAATTTTGTATTTCTGCTTAGCACTTAGATGATTTATCCAGGCATGAAGAAATATTTTTTTCAGACCTTACACCTATGTAAAATCCCATACAAAATCATGGAAGGAAGAAGAATCATAGAGCTAGAATTAAAACTAATTATATATTTGATCAGAGGAAATTCCCACAATGGTGTCCATCAACCTTAACCCTAACCCACAATAAAACTTTTATCCACAGGTATGTCACCTTTTTATCCATCCTCCACACCTTATTCTTTACCTTTTAACCAACAAAGAGCATCATTCTCTCTGCCCCCTCCTATTTTGAATATTTCCTTTCCATCACTCTTATTTCCTTTAAAACCAAGTGTGACACTTACTGCTCCAACATCAATGTTGCTTTTGGCCTGCTCACCTTCTCCAGTGTCTCTCCCTGCTATAAGAAGGTGAAACCTTGTTACTGGATGCAGGAATGAGTCTGCCAGAGAGATCTTGTGTGTTTTCCTCTTCCCCTGCAGAGCCTATGGCTAAAGGTTGGTGACAAAGATGATGCTTCAGACCTCAGGTTTGCCACAACCTTTGGAGAAAGAATATTAAGGACTCAGTTCTACAAAGCATTGAGCAATTTTTGTCTCCTATTGGAGGGCAAATTATCTGATAAAAACAGGATGGAATAAATTCTTGACTGGTGACAGCTCTGCAGGAAACATGTGTAGAACCTGCACGCTGTGACATGGGCCAGTACCCATCTGAATAGATTTTTTTATCTTCATACAGTGACCATTCAGCCACTTCCAAAGGGAAAATTTATCCCTTCCTCCTATCACTTATTTAACACCCAGTTGCTTCCACAGGACTCCCTCATCTCCTGTCTTTCGGATAGTATCGGTGCGAAACTCAAGCAACCTTAACCATATTTAAGGAATCATTTGTCTTTCTCACTAGGATCCTATAGGATTTGGTTTTCCCCTACTACAGCCTCTCCATAGCCACGTTAAAAATAGGCTTGGTAATACTTTTCACATTTGTAGGCTGTCACAAACGGTTAGCAGGGAAGAAGTCATTCAAACACACATGACTTTATAATTAAGGCACCTAACTCTTATAAACCCCATTTTTCACAGAAGCAGTGACTTTTAATAAAGTGCAGTGGAGCTGTGGGGGATTCTGTGGTTTCTGTGTGCAGGCCTTGTGCAAACGTTTCGACCCTCAGCCCTGACCACAGAGACCACAGTCATCAGGAGGAATATTTATTTCCACCCCAGCACTTGTCTGGTTTGGTGGACAAGCCCCTGAGCGTGGAGACAAGAATGGCAGTCATTTCCCTTTGCTGGGCCTCAGTTTCTCCATCTATCAAACTGGGATGATGATTTCTTCACCTTTTGAAAGCTGCCTTGAGAGCAAGGAATGAGCCAAGCAAGATGGTGAGTTTCCAGGTGGGGTCACTGAGGTGAGCAGAGGTGATGGTAACAACTGATGACTTTGGAGAGAGCTGGAAAAGAAGCCCAGCAGCCATGAATCCCATTCCAATGCATGCTACAAGGGATGGAACTCCTTTTAGTCCCTGGCCCTCTGAGGAGTGCAAGAAATTAAAACCTAGAAATTAAACTGATGAAGCTCTTTTATCTGGATCAGGAGGAGGATCACATGATAAGAGCACTCTGGCTCTTTCCATGCATGTAGTAACAACACACTCAAAGCTGAAAACCTGAGATAAAATTAAAACAGCCATTAGTTAATCACTAGGAATTAATTTAATTTCACTGTCAGCAATATTCTTTCCAGTTCACCTGCTGGGCAAAGTCAGGGAAAATACCTGGTTATCAGCATGACAAAAAAGCTTATTCACAGTGTGAATCTGGAAGTCGGATGCTGCAAGTGCTGCCTGTCAGCATTCACTGACCTGTCACAGGTGTGAAAATGGGAAAATGGGATACAGGAAAGACATGGTCCATCTCTTGCAGGTCAGGGTGCCCCCTCCATGACTCCAGCACCTCAATGTTTCTGTTGCTCAGTTCACCCCCAGGCTGAATAATCATTGCTTTAAACTAATCCTTTGTCTACTCTTTGACTCTACACAAAGTGTGACTTTTGGAGGCCATTTGAACCCTTGTTGTGGGACCTCTGTGACAGGTAACAAGCCTTAGGGTGAAGGAAAAGGCAATAGATTCATCACTGGCACTTGCAGACTTCTGACACTGTCTCATATTCACTTTCCTAATCAGGTGAGGGAAACATAGGTCTAGATAAAGTTGCTGGAGAGTGGGGACAAGGCTGCAGATATGTGCACCCGGAGAGCAGCTATCAATGGCTCATTGTCAAAACAGAAAGCAGTGCTGGAAAGCCAGAAAGTGCGGCCTGGGAGGATAGATTGATCAAGTTACATTTATTAGCCAAAAGAGAGCCTTGGAGGGATGTAAGTGCCTTTGAGCACAGAAAAGGCTGTTCCAGAGCACACTGGTACAATCTGTGCTCACCATTAGGATAAGGAAAACCTTTACATTGCTGCAAAGAAGGAAAAAAATTCAAACCAGATAGGAAAAAAATTTATGAGGATCTATAACATCAGTAGACTCAAGACTGTGAAATCTCCATCCTTGGGGGTCTTTAAACACAGGCTGGATAAACCTTTGCCAGGAAAAACAGGTTTAAGGGACTCTGCTTAAGATAGGCAGGGCTGCTAAGGGCTTCCTGTGTACATTTGAATGATGCCCTGAGACTTGAGGTGCTTCTGGCCAGACTCTGTGCATCAGCATCCCTTGGTATAAGGTGCTAGTAGCTCAGTGCAGCCCACAGAGATAATCCACCCTCAAGTTGCCTAAAAAACAGGAGTTTATTTTACATCAGGCAAGACTAGGACTTTTCTAGGAGATACTGTGGTTGTGTGATGCTACTGAAAGGCAGCCAGGAAAAAAGCTGCAGTTTAGCCAAGGGCACGAGCCTGGGTCATGTGCAGACCTGAGCCTTTTCTCTGGGATTTCCCCAAGGTCATCTCAAACCAGATCTGAATCAAAAACTTGGACCTAAGCTGTGTGGGCACGAGGGGTGAAGGACTGGAAAACCACATAAAAAGGCATCAAATATTACAACCCACCCTGTGTCTGATGTCACATTCCTGACCCAGCCCCTCTGCTTTCATCTTTTGGCAGGTGAGCTGATGTAGATTTCTGCAAAAGAATGATTTTGACCTTTGCTGGGCTGCATTAGGTATTTAAGTTGGGTCTTTGCTGGGCATTGCACTCAGCCCCAGTAAGCCAAAGTTAGCAGCACTGGAGAGTGGGAAAGGAAAATGGAAAAATCCCCCCAAGGATCAGAGGGCAGATAGCACAGAAATCAGAGAATCACAGGACCATGGAGTGGTTTGGGTTGGAAGAGACCTCAAAGATCATCTCATTCCACCCCCTGCCATGGGCAGGGACACCCTCCACTGTCCCAGGGTGCTCCAAGCCCTTTCCAGCCTGGCCTTGGACACTTCCAGAGATCCAGGGGCAGCCACAGCTTCTCTGGGCACCCTGTGCCAGGGCCTGCCCACCCTCATGGTTTGGGAGTTTTCAGATTGGTAATCTTGGGGCTTTGGCAATCATATGGGACTGAAACCACTGCACTGACTTCACACACACACAAAATATTTAAGCCTCAGACTGAATCTCCATCTGCTCAGTCCAGTGAGTGACCAGGACCCCTGAGTCTTGCACTGGCAGAGTGAAGCCCAGGGAGGAAGAACATGAGCCCGTGACTGCTCATCCCAGCAGTGCTCAGGGCTGGTGCTGCTTTGGGATAAGCCCAGATGGACACAGAGGAAGCATTGTGGACTCTGCTATAGCTCTTTGGAATTATTTGGTCCACTCAAGAGTGAACTCACTACACATAAAGCCACTGGGTTCACACTGCAGGCACAATTCACCCTAAATTAAAGTTTTAATGTATAATAGATTTAAATATAAAATAGACCCAAAAATAGACCTACTGCTTCAGTGACTGTTTAGTAGCAGCTGACATCTTTGGGGAAGGTGCTTTGCAGGGATTAACAGCCAGATGGGGAGTAACAGGCCACAGCTGTACTGTGATCCCCAACTCCACCCCCAATTAATGATCTTCTGAGGACATATCTTTAAATTAGAGGAAATGACAGGTTTAAATTGGCATGTACCACACACAGTGCAGTGGCAAGCCCAACAGTTAGTATAATTTTTAATATGGCCATAGAAAACACCTTTTTATACTAATGGAATAAATCATGTTCTCAACACCTGGAGTTTACACTGGCCAACCTGTAACAACGTATTAATGCAGAGCAGTTGCACATCCTGTTCCAGAGCAGCAATAAAATGGTGAGGGACCCCAGGGTACAGGTATTGGCTGAGGGCATGACTTGCTGTGGCTGCAGATCACCCTCCCAACAGTGCAGCTGCACCCTCTGCACCACACAAAATACCTCAAACTTACTTTCCTTCCTAACTGTCCACAGGTTTTTTATTTTTTTTTCTTCCTGATTAGACAGATTTCAATTCAGGAGAACATTATTATTTCCAATCTTTCTTTAAGAGCATGCTCTAATTACACCAAATATCAAGACAGTTTCAGGTCAGATGGGTGACAGATGCTGCTGCTGGTCCTGGAAAATGCAGTGATGGTGGCAAATTCCCCATCCCTGGAAGTGTCCCAGGCCAGCCTGGACAGGGCTTGGAGCAACCAGGGATAGTGGAAGGCGCCCCTGCTCACCCCATGGCAGGGGGTTGGAACTGGGTGATCTTTAAGGAGCCTTCCAACCCAAACCATTCCATGATTCTATCACTCTACATACTTAGCAATGTAAGGGTACTTCTGAGAGGCTTCATGGAGAAGTAGGTGGAAAAAAGGATCACATTCTTTCCTTAGAGGTGGTTCTTCCAAGATGACAATGGTGTCAGGCAGACCTCAGTGAATTAGTCATGTACAGGTTTAATTGGTGCTCTGAAAGCAGCACCTTCTTTTCTTAAATGAAAGTCTGAAATTCTGATTTCAGCTATGAAGTTGCTGCTTCCAGGAGGAGGTTGTTGTACATTTACAAATATCAGCATCAGTCAAGAAAACTCAAGTGTTACCTTATGTGTGGTGCCTTTACAGCAAAAGATCACAGATCTGGAGAGCTTAAACCAGAGTCTGTTTTGATAATTATGGAGGGTTTACATGACATCACACTTTAATTTTTTTGTTTTCTATTGTGTAGAATAGGAGAATTGTGTCCAAACCACAGTGGGAACCCCAAGCCAGCAGCTGCCTTTATCAGAACTCAGTGTCTTCCTGAGGCATTAAAATGTTTGGGGTTTCCAAATCAGAAGAAACAAACACAGGACTTGATAAAGCAGCTGCTGTGCTGGATTCATCTCTGTCTGTGCAAGAACAAAACTGGTTTTGCAAAGCTGTGGTGGTCAGTGTTTCAGCCACAGAGCTATTGCAGCTTCCCTACCACCACCTTTTAATTTGAATTTTGGGACCGACAGTCTTCCTCTTACCATTATTATCAGTACTGTTTTTAAAAGACTGGGTCTACAAATTCATTGGTACAGCAATAATGAGCTGAGGCACTGAGAGGTCTGGATGGGAGCCCAGGTCTCCAGAAAAGCATTTCAGTGCCTCCACCTTCAGCATGTGTTGGTTGAGGGGGTGAAGGAAGCATCTGCTTTCCTTAAAAAATAAATGAATTGGTAAATGTGCCAAATCTGATATGATGCAAAATCAATGTAATACCCAAGGGAGCAGCAGCTAGTTAGGAAAAGCAGCAAACCCCCTCATTTCTAGACTTGGAGTGGTATCACCAATGATGCCTTTGACAAGGAGGTAAACAGGAAAAGCTGAGTTGGCTGAAAGTCTGTAAGGAACAGGGAGGAAAAAATCCATGTTTACCACATGGAAAAGGACAGACAAAGGCAGCACAGAGCTGAATGTTATTTTCAACATTCCCAAAAGAGGATGAGACGGGAGAGAGGGTAAAGACACAACAACACTTAAAAAAGACTTTAAACAAGTCCTTACTAGTGTTTCTTTCTGAATGGATTTAGACTCTGGCTCCCATTGTCTGCACGAGGCAAGGAGAGAAAGAGCCACCAGATCATGGATGTTCTTGCAGTGGAAATTTTTTGACAGGTTTTGTATTTTTTCTTATCCCTGTTGCAAACCTTTACCTAGCCTGAGAGGGGTCTAATCTTGCTTGTGTCCCCAAGACATGTATTTAGGTTTACTGTCCCCACAACCTGACAGTTTTCCTCCTCTGTAAACTCAATAGGATTCCTCTCCTCATAGTTATATAGACAGACTGAATTTGGATGAAACAATTGATCAGGAACTGACAAAGATGGAGATTTATTGGTTACCTAGGACACAAATCTGCAATCAAGATCAATATGAAATCATTGAGATATTATAATAACTCTCTTGACAGGCTGAAAGAATTTGGGCTACTCAGCCTGGAGAACAGAAGGCTCCTGGGAGAACTTTGAAGTTGTTCTAGTAACTAGTGGGGCTCCGAGAGAGTTGGAGAGGGACTTTTTACAAGTGCATAGAGTGATGGGACAATGGGGAATGCCTTTAAACTGAAAGAGGGTAGAGTTAGACCAGGTTTTAGGAAGAAATTTTTCCTTGTGATGGTGGTGATGCCCTGGCACAGGTTGCCCAGAGAAGCTGTGGCTGCCCCATCCCTGGAAGTGTCCAAAGCCAAGGTTGGATGGAGCTTGGAGCAACCTGGGATAGTGGAAGGTGTCCCTGCCCATGGCAGGGGGTGGAACAAGATGATCTTTGAGGTCCCTTCCAACCCAAATCATTCTGTGATTCTATGATGGTTAATGGAACACAAGCACCAGGGTCCTGTATGGTATCCATGAAAAACAGTCAATATTAAAAAAAAAAGAAAAAAAAAGAAAAAAAAAAAAGAAAATAGCCAATCTAGAGCTTCTGTGCAGAACCTGTGCCTCTTTAGTACTTTAGTTACTTGACCAGAGATTTCTGACACTGCTTTATCTGCTGGTTATCAGATCAAACCTGGGGCTGCAAGATGGACTTGGTTGCCATAGCTGGTGCAGCAGAACTGGAGCTCCCCATGCACAGTGAGGAGCCAGCTGCCTTCTCCAAATACAGCATCAAAAAGTGTAACCTCAGACTGGGTTTTGTGGGTCCCACTTGGCAAGGAATCCTTTCTACCACAAGAACAACAATTTACTGACCTGGGTGAGCAGAAAAAATACACTCCGAGTTATGGACTGGAATAAACCATCCCACCAACTTCCAAAACCTCCCAAGCTCTGCACTTGGAGGCTGCCAGTTGCTGACCTTGGAAATGCTCCATTGGGGCTCACTGCTTTTCCCACCTAAGCCTCAAGAGCTGTCATTTAATTCAGTGAAAACAAGGCTTGACCCATGAGTGCTTTTTTTAAGGAAAAAATCATACCTTCTTTCCTGATATAAGTTTATATCACTATAGGATTCAAAACGTATGAGATGACTAAAACTTTTTTTTAATATATATATGTAACATGCAAATTGAGGGACTATCTCTGACTTTCCCGACAAAGTTGAATAGTAATGGTTTTAGTATCCATAAATTTTTGGGTGTCACATGCTAGTAAAACGTTGGACAGGAAAAACAGGGGGAAATAGCCTATCCATATGAAAACAATAATCATGTAATATTTATTGTCTGGGATTGAAATGTTTCAAATATTCAAAGCAATAAAATGTCAGGAAAAGCTAGACTTCCTGATGTAAAAAGGCCATAAATTTCTTCTCTCATAAGACACAAGGAGAGGGGGAAAATCAATGTGACATTTAAAGCTGAAGAAAGAAAAAGAAAGAATGAGAGAAAGAAAAGAAAAAACACACACCACACTTTAAGTTAAAGCAGTGGAGAGCCCCCAGAGGGCACAATCCACTTACCTTTGGGAGGCTGCAGGAAGGAAATGGCAGCCAAGAGCACAACTCATGTACTGTAAAATATAAGGACATTTCAGAACAATTTAAGGGAGCAACGAGGTATCTCTGCAGTGTCTGGCTCTGACAACTCTGTCCCAGCTCTTTGAGGTCTCTCCCTCTCAAACCACATTCTGCTGGACTTTTAAAACCCCCAACAAACCATGACCAAAGGAAAAAAACCCCACAATTTGTAGATTCAAAAATGCCTTTTTCATACAGGTCAAAAATATTTTTTTCTAAAACTTCAGGGGGTTTGCTTCACAATTTCTTAAAGATTGACAGTATGACATTAAACTTTGTGTAAGAGAAAAATGACATGTCGGAGTCCAGGGCATTCCTTTGGTTGCCCTGGATGGTCACAGACCTTGGCAGAGAGGTCTGGGACCCAAGAAAGAGATTTTGAATCCTGGACAGGGGGGTCTGTCCAGGGGGGTTGCCTGGCACAGAGCCCAGGAAGACACAGGCTTTGATTTTAGTCCATGGAAAAAGTTTCTAACATTGAGAGAAGAATTACAAGTCACAAAGGTGTGAAAACAGTAGTTTAGCACTGCACAGGGTGAAGAATTTTGTAGTTCTGGGATTTTTAGAATGGAGGTGAATAGGGGACAAGATGGAGGTTTTAGGGCGGTGCCCTGGGTTCTTCTTGTTCTCCCTTGGCCTCCATCTTCTGATGTGACGTGGGCACAAAGTAGTGTAAGGAGATTGGGTCAAAGCAGAAATGACCTTTTTAGTATAGATAATAGGCATTGGCACAGAATTGTAAATAACAGACACGTAATTATCTGTATAAAAAGGCAGCGACCCCCCATCACAGGGGGAGTCGCCTGTGTCCGAGCTGCTGTGAACATCTCGGCCGGGCACAGAGAAATTTGTAAGATAAGAAATAATAAACACGCAAGAAACCAAGAAACAACAAGACCTTGAGACTCCTCTTCATTCTCGCGCCGAGCTAAAAGGCTTCAGAGGGACAGAGGGCAGAAAAAGAACCAGCCCGAACCACCAACAGCCAAACCACCAACCTAAATCTCGGGTAAGAAAGAAAACCCAAAAAACCCGAGATGACAGCAAAGAAACCAAAGGTTACAATCAAATTACTTCCACAAAGTAAAAATCTTTTATCTTTACAAGGATAAACCACTTTCATTGCAGAGAGAGGGAGGTTTCAAAACAGGGTTATGTTTGCTTTCTGATTTAAAAAGCAGAGATGGTTTTTGGAATTCAGTCTTCATGAAAAATATGACTACATACATATTCATATTTATTTAATATATATGCATATAAATTAATACATTTTCTATGCTCCTCCTGCTCACCTATGAATAAAGTTGTAATAACAGGCTCTTCATGTGCAGCATTAATTTTGCCCTTCCTTCAAGACCACCAAAGAAACAAATGAAGATGCAAAATCCCTTCAGAGTATGCACCACAACTACATACCTAAGTGCAAATAAAACAAGCCTTGACAAAATAAAAATGAATCCAGCATCATCTACAAGCCCAACTTCAACACTGAAAAAAAAAGCACCTACAAAAACCAGTCGTGGTAAAAGCTAGGAAGGTTTGGACATTGGCCAAAAATTCAGAAGTTTGGCTGCTTTTACCAAATTTTATCTTTACTACCATAACTTTGGTAAGACTGTAACCTGCGAGGGTGGCCAATGGAACAAGGTGGACTAGCTTAGATGGCGACACTTACTAGTTTGGGTCCTGTGAATAAAAGCAACCAACTCAGACTCTGCCCCAAAATACACGTGCCTTTAAAAGGTGAGGTTTTTAACCCACTGGTAAAAAAACAACAGATACAGAAGCATAGAGAGCTGTTTACCACTGTATCAGCTCTGAAAGTCGACTGCACATGAGAATTAACCATCCTCAACTATTTCACTGCCAAAGTTCTGATCACCAAAGTGTGGAAATAACAATGATGTCATTTTCAAACAGGAAAAAAAGAAGAGTTTTTTCCTAAGCGACCTGCTGCTGAGCCCAGTCAGACCAAGGTTATTCTGCCTTACTTGGAATAGTCAGTGTTGTGGTTCTTGATCTTCCAATGGAAGAATCTGTCATGATTTTCCTATTGGGCTTGTGCCTGATTTACACAGCGAGGAGACAAGAGGGATGCTCATGAGTTTGAGGGAGACCTCAAGGTTGGCCTCAACTGTTTGCTGTACAAGTTCAAGCCCTACAGGAGCCATGTGTCAGTTTTGCCACCATCCCACAGAAGATGAATAAAAGCAGCACCTTCCATGGAGAAAATGACTACCAAAGACCCTTTCCCAGGTGCTCAAAGCATTCCTTAATAATAATTTCCATTTATTTGTGTTCGGCCTACACGAAAATCTGCTGAGCAGTGAAAATTTAGGACTATGTTGATACCATTCCAAAACAGAAGAGTATAAATTCTTTTAATATTAAAGTAAGGGCAAGCTGACATGGAGAACAGTAGACAGATCATGTCTAGTTTGCTAAGATTGTTCAGTTGAAACTACAACAAAATTTGTGCATGAGCAGCAGATTTAGGCACTGCTGATCAGCAGATACACAATGATCTGAACAAGGGAGCTCAGGGGGAAGCTCAGCTGGGGCCTCTCTCCTCTAAAAACCTTCCTTCTCCTTCTGCAGTCATATTTCAGATTTGTTTTTACCTCAGCTTGACACACCGTTGCTGCCATTTCATTTGCAGATCTGAAGAAATCGTGTCAGTACAAGAAAGGGAATAGTTTCTTTGGAGTTTTTTTTTGTTTTGCAGATTAATTAAATACTTAGGGAAATGAGAGCTAAACAGAACTGGTTTGAGCCAGTTATTGACTGCTGAATTTCTGAATATCACTACAGCTTCTGATGTCTTACACCTTCTCTTCTTGCAGTTCTAGTTACAGGATGAGGATCAGCCACCACACTTCAGTGGCATTTCACTGGGTTCAGACCCAGTTCATCTACTAAAATTTAACATTTTACTTTATTTTTGTCAACACCCATTGCAGCTGCTGCTCCATTTAAAAGAGGGCATTTACATTTCTTAATTGTATTTCTCCTCTCATTTTTAATGCTCTGATGCACTCTGCAAAGGCAGTTTGGGGGGAGATGAAGAATGCTCTGGCAATGCCAAAGTAGGATTTTTGTAATGAGTACGTCCCTCATGATGATTTCAGAAGTCCAGCATAGTTTGGAGGAAGGAAGGTGTCCCACAGTCCATGTTATGGTGACAACTTATCTTTTGTGTTTCTGCACAGGGTCACCAAGTGCTCATGGCACATCTCAGCCAGAAGTTTTCAGTCTTGAGCCCTGGACCGGATCCAGATTTTGTGGTTGCATTTTTCCATGTCCAGTTCCTCTCATGGGTCCAGGTGGATACTGCTCTTTTCCCTTTCTACCCCAGCCTGCAGGGCTGGGTTATGTGCTCTCTGACACACCTACTGCTTTCACTGCAGAGGGATGATATTTCAGAACTGAGAGCATCATTATGGGTTTGAGAAATCCAGGTTTCTGAACCTCTCTAGGTTTCCCAACATGTGGCCCATCACTCAGCCTTTCCCCAGAAGAAATGGAGCTAACAACACATTATTTTAAAGTTGTGCTGTAGACAAAAACACATGGAAACCTGTGAGGCAGTCAGATATTACAGTAATCAAAGTCATACGAGGACCAAAGATTGACAGATCACACCTTCACCAAACCAGTAAGAAATATTTGCAAAGGATCTGGATGAAGACAAGTCCAGAAATACGCAGATATTGATATAAGATTCTTGTGCCAGTATTTCTGTCTGATAGGAATTAAGATGAATTATCAATCACAAATATTGAAGAGAGCTATGAAATGTAAAATGAAACTGTATTATTATAATTTTAGTCCTTGATTTTCCCCCATTTATCTTTCCATCTTTCAGTACTAATCTCTCTTGTTTAAGAAAAATAGTATATAAGTATAGTGGAGCTTGATTACTGAGAATGACTATTAATGTAGTGTCTCAGAGCACTCTCTAGACAGTTGAAAAGCTTTTAACAGTAAAAAATGAAGGTTTCCTTCAAATTTGCAGCCATCTGCCTTCTAAAATTTTGTTTCAGTAGTTGCCAAGATTTTCATTGATGTATAGAAGCCAAAGTATCTGATTTTTGTCTTCCCACAAGAGATGAGAACTATTTTTTCTTATTATTTTGTAAAGGCAACATCATTATCTCAAGCAAAAAAAGAAAAGAAGTTGAGCTACATTAAAGATACAGCTTTCAAAATAATTTTTAAGGCATCTGGCCTTATTTAAACCATCAAATTTACATTCAGTTCCTTCAGGGATGGCTTTGCTGCTTTGTGCTGGCTCTGTGCCCTCTGAATAAACCTGGATTTAATGCATGCCACCACTGCATTTCCCTGGCTGCACTGCTGCACGGGGTAGATATATAGCAGAGGTATAAAAAGCCCAACTTTGGACAAGATGATTCATTCAGGCGAAAACACTCCCAACCCTGTAACTGTTTAAGTTTCAGCTAGAGTTGGACTTGTGACTAATGTCATTATCTACTTATTCTGAATTTATGATTAGAAGTGTTTATGTACCATGAAACATTCTCTATGAGCTGGACAGGAAACTATAAATCATTTTATGAGATCTACACACAACTGATGGCAGAACTTTAAGCAACACAAAGGTTCATCCACACCCAAGAAACGCCAAAACACATTTTTTTGTATTTCTCCCCTCAGTGAGATGGACATTTGACAAAGAGAAGTGTGCTCTGAAAACCCAGGGAGGTACATTTTGGAGGGTCCTGAGTGTCTCTGGAGAAACATCTGTGGCACTGTCAATTCTCCCAATTTCCAGACAAAGACAAAAGCCTTTTAAAGGTTTTGATATTCTCAGAGGAAAGACTGACAGAGGATGGACCAGGAAATGAGATGAACCTCAACTAGAAATTTGTGTTGTGGCTTCCTCACCTCTGACAAGTTTTAAGCTGAATTATTATCCCTGTTTTGTGGATGGCTGGAAGAAAAAATGAAAAACCAGGTGGTATAACCACCGAGTAAGGCAAGCACTGAGCTGAGAGCAAAACTCACACTCCTTTACATGATACACAGTTATATTCCTACTGAAACTGAAGTTTCTCTTCTTCAGATAACTAACATGAAATAATCAACATAACCTGATTAAGTGCCTATAAACCCTGGCTAAGAATAGAAATGATCTGCAAGTTGAAACTACAGAAGTGTAAAGCTATTCATATGCAGCCATTAACTGAATCTCAAGCTGAATTTTATATATCATAAAAATGTGTAGTACCAACCTAAACATACATCTCAGTTTCTGCAGCATGGGAAGAGGTGCTAAGAAACACTTCAAGTGCAGCACAAGTATTACTGGTTGCATTTTTGTTTTAAACAGAGTTAAAGAAAACTCTGAAGATGAGGAAAAAAAAAAGTGATTACTTCCCAAAATAAGAATAAACTGGGTTAGACCAAGATAGGGAGACATAACATACCTTGTTTGACTCTAAATTCAGCTCCCTGACTTGTGCAGAGAAGTGAAAGGTTATTATATGGGTTTACTGGGCAAACCCAGATTTTATAAATAATTGCCTGTCAGGCTGTTCAAGATAGACAAACACACTGCAGACCAACAAAAACATGATCTGTCATATTTCTGAGAGAAATGTATGTTGAGTCTTCATTCTCTGGGACTTTAAGGAGACCAGTAAAAAATAAGTGCCAGTATTTTTCCTGCTTATGCATATTTTAAAATGTAAAATCTGGGAGAGAGACAGCAACAGAAGGAATTTTGATTTCAGTACCCAGTGCCTGAAATGGTTTCTTCTGTCTGTATCCCTGCAGATCGAAACCAAATACAATAAATGCTGGTGTCCTTTTAAAAAAGTCTGGATGTTTACAGCAAGCATATAATTTTCCATGATTAAGGATGCCAACAAAAATAAAGAGTGATGATAAAAAGGAAAGTTTAATCATATATTTCAAGAAGCACAAATGGAACATCAGAAAACTTCCCCCTTCCCTCATTTAATACATGGTACACATTACATTTAGTCCTTTACACACAGAAAATTTTCAGAAAACAGAAGCATAAGGAGATAAAAGAGAAAAGCAATTTATGAATGGCAGTAATATTGGACGCACGACATTCACTTTTACAATATTTTCGTTGCAGAAAGACTTTTTCTATTTATTTAAAAAACACACATATATTTGAAGTTTTTGCAAACAGGTCCAGAAGAGCAGGACAACAAAACCACCTACAAACAACCATAAGAGCACAGAGCAGGAATGAAAATTAAGACCTCTCATACTAAGCACAAAGGAGGAGGATGGCTGCACTACATAAAATACTTTGTTTGATCCCTTGAGTGTCCTGTATTAACTTGAGGCTTAAGCTGGATTCCAAGCCTCAGCTCAGGGCAGTTGAAGAAGACCCCTGACCTGTGGGTACCACAGGGACAGCAGCAGGACGTGCCAGCAGATCCTGGTGAAGGGTGAAGCAGGAACCCTTTTCTCTGCTCAGGCATCATCGTGGTTAGCTCTATATTTGTACAGTTTTTACGGGAAGAAATGAATGTGTTTGTGAGGGCAGCAAAGGCTGGAGGAGCAAAAGGATGGGAACAAGGATACAGGCAGGGACTGAGATTTAAAAAAAAAAAAAATCTTGAAAACAAACAACGTTAGCTAAAATATATTAAAAAAAAAAAAAGGCAAAAAGAGCTAGTTTCTTCTTTAACCAAATCCAACAGTAATGCTGCCTTTGTCAACAACAAGGACAACATCTGCTTCCTGCAGTAAACGCTGAGCAAGTACACAACGTTAAGCCCTTGCCTAGAACCACGGAGACAGACATAGTTATTGAAACACTTTAGAATGTATTTTTCCAAATAGGGGTCCAATCCAGTGCCAAGTCACTTCAAAGGCTTTCTTTGATTTTGGACAATGATGGCTCAAACCTTAGGAGATGCCAATATTGAAAATTTGGGCGTGAGCACATAGCCCATCTTTGGGTCTGCAAAAAGCCAAGTGTCTAACTAGTAAAGTTTAGTTTACCTGAACTTTTTCTGAATATGTTTGCATTCAAACTTGGTATGGCTGTCATCAAAATTCCCTCACTGGATTAAACTGGGTTACACTCTGTGAACACTTACATTAATTGAGAGAAACAAGTGGAAATTAGTGGAAAATCGAGGGAAATACTTTTCCTTTTGGTAAAAATTGCGAAGAAAACTACATAACCTTTATACAACCTAATAAACCAACACAACCCAATCTATCTCTGGCCTCTTCCTGCCCCATCAGTCTTTACAAAAAAAAATCATCTTTTGGAGAACATACAGACTTCCAGACACTTAAATAAAAATGACATGGCAGTCAGAAAGTCCCCTGCAAACTCCAGCATTGTCTGAGCTGCATTCTTGTCCACCTACACCCTATCCCAAACATCCTGCCATTAATTAGCTAAATGTTCCAGCTAGTAAACAAGAATAACGATTGAGGGGGCTGGAAAAAGAGACAGAGACAGCCAGCAGATAGTCACAACAAACCAGCCCACTCACTGGTACACGGAGACATTGGAGCTTGTATTTTTTTTCCTTCCATGGAGGGGAAAAGAAAATCACCTTAATATAATACTGTCTTTCCTGTTGCTGCAGCCACATCCACATCAGCAGGCAAGAAAAGTCATCCCGTTCCTGCGGTAGGCACTCTGTCAGGGAAAGAGAAAATCTGTAGTGAATTTTCACATCAGCTCAAACAAGGGAAGGAGGCAGAGAGAAAGGCAAGGCTTTCTTCCTGTTTTGTAGGCTATTCTGGCTGCAATCTAATAGTGTGATTAATCTGAACATTTCTGGTGGGGAAGCTGTAAGCAACCACTTTGTCTATTAAAAAATCAGTGTGGTTAGTGACTCTATTTCAGGAGAGCAAGAGATAGGCAAAAATGTAACATCCTCCTTTGTTAATTGCCTGCAAAATAGATGAGGCCAAAAATACACCATTATGCTGATCTGTCTGTCCTTATAAGCACGTATTTTCTATTCACCATGTTTAAAAATCATTTCTAGACTGCCTGAATACTCCATAAATTATTGAATAATTGCAGTTTTCCAAACTTAATTTATAGTCTGAGTCTAAAGTTATATAAACAGACACTGGTATAATCCCCACCACTCCAAACCCAAATTAATCTTAAAAACTCTCTGGTCAGTAGGAAATAATTTGATATCCCATATATTGTAACGTGGGATGACGTGTTTCCAATGGTAAAGAAGCACAGGAGTTAAGAAGCACTTGAGAAAATAATTTTAAAAGATCCTGTGACACTGTCTCCCTAAAATACTTTTCATGCATTTTTAACAGCTCTTTCTGAATCAATATAGGAAACTATACCTCTTAATGTCACTGGAAATCCTGTAATGTAAGGAGATATTCTTAGTTTAAAAAATACTTTTTTTTCTATTAACAATATTTTTAAAATAGCAAAGGAGTTTAAATAGTTCTGCTTTATTTGGTTCACCTTCAGCAGTCATCCTGTTTTAAAAATGAAAATGTAGTCAACTATTTTGTTACAGTTAGTGCTTGGTCAGATTTATTTTTTACCTCTTCAGCTGAACCACTTAGGAAGTGCCATATATAACCACAATTTTTAGTGGCTCTACCAATTTCCTAATTAATTACAGCCAGATCAATTTCTCCTCTCTTAAACTAGAATTAGAGTAACATTAGGAGTAAAGGATAACCTCAAACAACTTTGGATACAAATAGTATTTATACTGAACTGTAAAGAAATCATTTCAAAACCAGCAAGTTTGTATTCAGAGAGACATTTTACAGACAGTGAATATGCAAAAGGAAATATGTACAAGATGTTCATTACAGCATCCTTTACATTAACACCACACTTCAGGCTGGCGATCTAGCAGCATATGGCATTAAAGTCGAAGAGCAGAACATCAGCTCTGGGATATACAGCCAAGACATGACAGTATCACCACAAACAAAACACAAAATAAATCCAAAGACTCTATACCCAAACATGAAATGCCCAAAACAGACTAGCCAATAATTTTGAAAGGATCCAATATATTCCCACAACCACAAGCAGAAAGTCCAAGGCAGTTTGGATGTTCAGCTTGCCCAAACCATTATGGCTGGCATTTGGAAGTCGATGCAAAAGTAATGTTTTTAGCTGCTTGACCCCAATAGTTTCACAGGACTTTTTAACCCAAGTGACAGCTTTTAACACATAAACAAAATATTCAGGACTACTGTGCAGTTTGCTTGGAGACAAATGATCCCAAGTACAAAGCTGGATCTACATGAAAGATGAAAGGTTGAATTTTGCGAAAGGAATTTTGGTTGTGGAACAAAGTTGAGCTTGGCTGGGCTCACCTGGGAAATAATGAAGTTTAACATTTTCCAACATGGGCAGTGTTGTACAGTCAGTTATATCCCTGCAAAGGTCATTTCAGAAGCCAATTTCATGGCAGGCAGGATAACACCTTTGGAGAGTTGGGCACACCCACTGGTCTATATTTAGTGATATATTATAACAAGTGTGGCTATAGTTAGGATTGAAAACTATTTCCTACTTAACTCCCCCTTTCACATACTTTAAACTTTCTGAAACATTTCCCCTTGGGCTGAAACTTCCTCTGCTTTAATCTCTGCCTAAAATTCACTTTCTTTGGATAGGACCAACAAAATTCCTGAAGCCATTATGAAGTTCAGCAATAATGAAAACAACACATTTTTTCCTTCTCAAGCCAGACAAAGTGATTCTGATATATGTATATTTCGTTATGGAATTTAGCCATAAACTGAACCATTTTACCCAGAAACCATCTGTACCCTCAACCTCTGCATAAAGGTAACTGTTTTGAAAATCAGTATTTCAGAGGAGGGAGTTTGATTCATCCCATTCCATAACAAGATAACACTGCGTTCTCATTTTGATACATTACTAGATAATAAAGGTTAACCTCTGAAACTCTTTTATGCAGAGCAAAAGTATTTTACAGACGTCCCATCTTTCTGAGTTATACCAGATATCTTTAAGATCTATACAGCTGAATTTGTGATACTGAAAGACAGATCTTTACATGCCAAGAATCATGAAGAGAATCAGCAAGATGTTTTTCATAAAACTCACATGTGTATGTGCCCTTGCAAGAGTTTAGATGTATGTGGCAGACATTTAATGTGGTTGGAGATAATTTAGAGGGTTTGGATGACACTTCTGGGTGCTTTATGCCACTTTGGCAGCATCCACATTTTAACTTTTTTTTAAATATGATTATTTGGCTCAGAATTACAGATAGAGAATGATGCAAGCTCTTGATGTGGGATTAAAATAGCTGTATCCATTTTGCTGGATATGTCTTGCTGTCAAGAGATAACATAAGCCCATGGTTCCTCCTGGAGCTCTTTTTGGAAAAGTATACACTGCATACAAATTTTCTGTGTGTTCTCTCTTAAAATTTACTAACCAGGCTGTGCTTGGACTTTTCCTGCTGTGGGCTGAGTCTCTGCTATGGTTGAAGTTCTGTCAGCCTCCTCCTGTACTCAATATGTGCAGGAGTGGTCAAGGGACCACCTTTCAGACATGGGGAGGAATCACCTAACCTGGCACAAATTAAGAGAGTTTGCCTTCCCAGAATGGCTTCCATGCCCATCTATCCTTATTTGGCTAAATCTAGCTCTCACAGAAACCCTTCCTGATCCTTGATATCACATGATAAGATTTTTCTTCCTTTTCTCTGACCTACTTGAAGGTAGATTGCTGCCAACCAGAGCCAGAGGCTGCACAGGCTGTGACATCTTGTCCAGCCCCCTCTTACCACCTGCTCCCATTTAGGGGAGAGCTGTGATGATTTTGCTTTTTAGTCCTTGCTTCCCAGTGCTACCCTGACCTAGTGGGTCCATCCCTGCCCATGGCAGAGGGGTTTGGAACCAGATCTTTAACACCTCTTCTAACCCAAACCATTCCATGATTCTACCCCATGAAGGCATCTTGTGAAGAACCTTCTCAGGCATCCTCTATATAGGAATGCTCCCTTGGAAATGGTGCTCCTTCAAGCTGTCAAAGTACACTGAGGATTCTGACACAGGATCCTCTCTGGCAACACTATCATTATTTAATCAATGAAGGCAGGCTTTTTTCCAACAATCTGAAAGGAGCCACAATGAAGAAGAAAAGATGGGCAGTGTTCACTGCTGTTAGTCACCTAAAAGCAACATCTTGCTTAGCCCTTGGTTTGGTGAAGGAAGGAAAAACTAACAGCTTAAAAAGCCAGCATGGCACAAGGGAACTTGGCCAAGCAAATCCTCAAATTTCATGAAAAATCACCCATTTCCTACTCCCTTTGTCTCTGGTCCCATTTCTGTCCTGTAGTGGTAGCCTAAGGCAGTGTCATTATGAAAGACCAAAAACAACCACTCCAAGGAAAGGGCAGCAAAATTCCTGTCCTCACAGTAGGTCCCATGAAATGAGACAGCTTACAGAAGAGTTCATAGGACAATTTAAGGAACAGATAATTGTGTTTATTAGCAATTTAGGACTAGGAAAATGGCTTTAAACTGAAAGAGAGTAGGTTTAGATTGAATATTAGGAAGACATTATTCCTGTGAGGATGGTGAGAGCCTGGCACAGGCTGCCCAGAGAAGCTGTGGTTGCTCCATCCCTGGAAGTGTCCAAAGCCAGGTTGGACAGGGCTTGGAGCAAACTGGGACAGTGGAAGATGTTCCTGTCCATAGAAGGGGATGGGAACTGGATGATCTTTGAGTTCCCTTCCAACCCACACCAGTCTGTAATTCTATGATTTACAGAAACAAGTCCCAGCCAAACATGAAGATTTGTGAGTACTCCTCAATGAGAGAACAGAATAGATTAGAACACCAAAACTTCTGAACAGTCACCTCAGCTACAAATGGTTTCCAGCTAACAATTTACACTAGTGCATAATTTCACAGCTGTAGCATGATGAGAAAGAATAATTTTGGCAGGAGAAAGAAACAGCTGTGATTTTTGAGTGGGTTGAGGCTAAATTTTTATTTGGGATGAAATCTGGAAAGTCTGGGGTAAAACATCTCCAGCGGGCACCTGAGACACCAAAGTTTATTGGGCCAAATCCTGCATTGGTTTAAGTCTGCAGTTCTCCTTGCATTAAAGTTAAGCACAATGTCACACTGCAGGCCTGTTGTATCACTTAAGAGATGTTAAATCCTGAATTATAAGCCCTGTAGAAGTGAGTTACAGAGGAGCATTTATAAAACTTGAAGTTTCCCTTTCTTGGTGTCCCCTTGTATGTGTGTGGGCAAAGTGGTTTAATTACAGTGCATAAAGTGAAATGGCAGACAGAGACATCCAAATCAAAGAGCAAGCCCTGGCTGAACTTCATTAATAAACATAAATGCAAATAGGCACATCTTGTTTGTGACATGCCAGAGTCCTTTCCGCCTTGGGTGATTTTACTCTATTCTCTGACATTTACATAAATGTAAATCAAACCATATGACTTAAGCAGGTTTGTGATAGGGGAATCATATGCAAAACTTCTTTCCATTAAATAATTCTCTTCATCCAGCCTTACAGTGTTACTGTGAAAATCAGGGAGGGTTGGATCTCAGAGAGTGAAAGGCTTTATTTAAGAACAGTGGAGGGAGCCCTGCCCTTTAAATAAGAGACATTCTTGGATCAGACACTGGCTGGCAGGATGGAAAAAAGGATGTAGCATTAACTTTCATTCCATTCCAAATAACCTGGAACCCATAAACCACCAAGATTCTCCAATTTTGAATCTGCTCCTTTTCTCCCTGTCTCTTCTTTCCATTTTATTTGGGAAATGTTAACTTTGAAATTTCATTAGCTTGCCATAATATCTAACAGGTCACCCTGGACAGATTCATAACTCTTTGTACATAAAAACATCTAGATTAAAACGCCTGTGATTAAAAGGTTACTCTTTTAATTTTTCCCAGCCTGAACAGACAAACCACATACAAAGAAGTGTCAGCTTATTTAGAGATTAAAATAATAATTAGTTTAAGAGGCAAAATATGAGCAACATTGTGTGAAAAAGAAAATCTATGTGTTGTTTAAAATTAGTTGCTTCTGTTTAAATAAATTTGTGTGGATATAAACTCTCTTTATTAAAAGTGCATCCATGTTACAATAGAAATATAATGGATAATTCTCCCTCCAATTTAAAACAATAGCACTGAAGGCTCTAATTCCACAAACCCATCTTTAATCAGTAGCCAGAGCACAGATGTCTGATATTACTCAAAGGATGAGGGAGAGCTTTATGCACGTAATGTCCTGTACATGGTCAGTAATGAATAACACACCCCAAAATACGTATCTGTGGACACCCAGGTTTAGCATATTACAGACTTACTTGTATGATGCTCTGGCTGATCTGCCCTGCTGTAGCCATGAAGTCTCATGGATTTAATTTATGATGAGGCCAGACCAGTGTGCTGAGAGCTACAGCATCCATTTATCTGTACTGTCCCTCTGCAAGCACAACCACACTGGTGCTTACTCTAGATCCCAGGAAACCTTAGTTAGGTGTAAGAAAAACTGACAGCTGCATTCCTCAGGTCTGTTCCCTGAGTCCTCAGCCTGGTGAGACACCAGGGACAGCGGCAGTGTCCATGCCAAGAGTATCTGCCCTCAGGAACGAGCCAGAGATCACAAGAACACTTCAGGTAGGCACTCACAAACATCCTGCAGTGATACAGCACTACTCTAATAAACCACCCATCAACAAAATCCTTCCCAGCAAAGTCAGCTCTGGGCTTTGGTTGACCTTTTATCTGCCAGTGGCATAAACTTTTAAAATAATTTTGTAA
Source organism: Trochalopteron elliotii (assembly GCA_024734555.1). Taxonomy (NCBI): domain Eukaryota; kingdom Metazoa; phylum Chordata; class Aves; order Passeriformes; family Leiothrichidae; genus Trochalopteron; species Trochalopteron elliotii. Next base: position 1,615,647 of record JANPWX010006184.1, read on the forward strand.
AACTGGGCTGCTGTACAGGAATGGGACATATCCAGGATATATCATCCAAGTCTGTTAAAGAACATAGTCTAGATCTCAACTATCCAACTTTTTTTATTGTTGTTTTCTGCTTCTGGGATAAATGACATTCCCAATGCTGATGGAAATGTAGGATCACTGGAAAATAAGGACCAAATGAATTTCTCAAACACCCTGGGCAGTACCACCAGTGGATGAAGAACAAAATGTAGGGCTTGTACTGCTGTCCTCCAGTGTATTTGGCCAAAATTGCAATGCTGCAGTTAACCAGAAAATGCTGCTCTCAGGGCTGGGCTGGTATTGTAAAAAAGAAAAACAAGGCAAAAGGATCACGGCTTCTGTTGCAGCAAGAACTGGGGTGTGGGAGTGGGGTACCAATGTCTGCCAAGAGAAAAAAAGAACAAAATTGGTGGGGAGAGAGGGAACATTTTAAGTCTCTCAGAGGGTACTGTAAACAGTGGAGAAAGCAGGAAAAAACGGAACTATAAAACAATACTTGGCAGCCAGCTTTGCAAAACAAACACATTTTCACGAAGTCTTTCCCATCACTACCACCAGCTTTAATGGGCTTTATTTGTCTGAGAGCAAGAAACCCTTTTTAATTGTCAGAGGAAAGGCAACGCTGCTTTGCACACTGATAGAAATTCCTGTTCTGAGCCACACGCTGCTCTCCATTCACAGTCAGGGAGAGGAATCCCTTCCCCCAGGCTGCAAAACCTGTAGCAGGTCTCCACCACCACTCTTCCCTGGACAGCATCAGCTGCTTCTCCTGTGGAGAAAGTTGGAATCCTGCAAGTTCCTCTTGCTGCAGGTCTAATGGCCCATAACTGCCTGCCCAGGACACACTGTTGGCAAAGCACACAGCAGGTCTCCACGAGGCACCAGACCTTGATGGATATGACCTGCTGGAATCCAGCATAATTGGGAAAGCTTAATCCCCTCATCAATTGGAAATGCAGTGGTTCCTGAGTGTTCCTGATCTCCTCATGAGCAGTGCAATTAGTTCACTTATATTTTTACTGCCTCACGTCAAACTGGTCAAAACACCTGGAGTTGCTCAAGGGTCAAACTCTCCTCTCCTGATGTGCTGCAACTCGCTGCTTTAGCTGCATGGCAACAATAATGTACACAGGGAACTTTATTATGTCTGAGAATTAAATTAAAACTGGAAGTCTTGAGTCTTTAGGTATGATTGGATACTGAAACCTCTGGTTTACGACTCAGGGCACTGCACAGTCACAGCACTCCCATGTAAAAATAGACCACTAACAATAAAAACTTGTTCAGCCTGAGAGCAATTCAGCACCAAACAACCTGGATGGCTCCCAGTCTCCAGGGATGACTTTATTTCACCTTTTAAGGTTTTTTTTCTACTGCTGTAGAAGCTCAGAGCTTTTTCTAGGAAGTGACAGAAGAGGTTAAATTCCCCCTCTGTGTCACCACTGCTCATGACCTCAGCATAGGAGCTAAAGAGCAAATTTATTTGGAAACAATATGGTGTGGTACAGTCGTCTGAGTACAAGGGCAGGAGCCAGGGCTGGGCTCTGCTCCCAGCTCTGACACTTACTTGCTGTGTGGCCTCAGACAAACCACTTAGTGCCTCTGTGCTTCCATTTCCCCTGCCTTTGAAACAGAAATACTATCACTCACTGAAAACCTTTTTTTGAGGATTGTTTGATTACAGAGCTAATACATGACACTTTGAATACATTGTATACTATGCCATAATTATTATTTTCTTTGCATTATATCTTCCATTGCAATGGCTAAAATACCAGATGTATAGAAAAGGATACTGAAATTGGCAGTTATTGCATAGGAGGAGTGGGTATTACTTTGAAATTAAATTATTTGGAAAAACCAACAAAGTTCACCTACATTTTTCTGTTAAAACTATTGAAATTGTAATGACAAGCAGCATCTAACAACCTTTTGCAACACACTTCTCCCCCACCTCCTGAAAGCATCCAGTAAACGCTCTCTGCAGAGGCCACAGTACCTCTGCTCCCTCTTTGATTCAACAGAGCATTTCAGTGGGGAAATGAGAGCCCAACCAACAGCTCAGGTCTGTGAAGAGAGGAATTTTCTCAGGCTGGTGGCAGCACTGGGGTGTGGCCACTTCTCACCCTGCTCAGCCCTGACTGATGTGCTCTGTCTGCAGAGGGGCGCCGGCGCACCGGAGCCGTGGGAGGTAAGAGGAATTAAGGTAATGCATCAGTGGTTGCCAGTGAAAGAGATGGGAAGAGGGGAAAAAAAAAAGAGGGAAAAAAAAGAGGTAAAAGAAATATACTATTTCAATCAAAGTCTGAAATTTGTAGAAGTGGTTTTGGTCTCAATATAGAAAAAATATTTATCCAAGAAACTCCTACTCGGGTGCGAACATCCTACTTCTAGTGGGATTTTGTTTGGCAAAGTGCTGTGAAAGACTGGAAGCTAATACAGAACATGTCTATAAACAAATATATTTATTTAGTACAGATTGACACATTCACTAGAGTATTTCAGTGATTACACGTGTAAAACTATTTCCTATAGTGGTTTCCTTTTGTGATTCTGCTAATTTATTCAATCCACCCCATTTTCATGCATTGAATGTTATGAGCCATTTCAGCCACCCAGACTGAAATGCATTTGGAGACTACATGCCTGTTTTTTCATTTCATCATCTACACATAATTATTTGGTGATATTAGGAATCTGAGCTCAAATGGAAGCCAACCAACATTTTAATAGCTTAAAAATCACACAAAATGAAGTCTGCCCTGAGGTTAATGAATAAGAGCCAAATCTTGAGGCTCTTGCTCAATTTTTACTCACTCCTTATTCAGGCAAAAGTTGAACCAATTGTAGTTGGACTGATTAAAACCAGAAGAAAATATATTTGGACCTTTCTCTCAGGTAAAACTGAATAAATTACCTAGGATTAGGCTGCAGAATGGCATCCAGTCGATCTTTCACATGTATTTCTGCAACACGCTGGAGAAAAAATCCAAGTGCTGAGGCGGTTTAACCAGTTAAACCAATATTTTAGCAGCAGAATAAATTATTATACACTACCAGGTTTTATGACATTTATATTAGAAATAGCCCTGAATCAAAATAGATTTCCTGGTCCGTCCTGGACTTCTGAAAATTGGGATCAAATCCAAACTTAAAATATAGTTCATGAAGTATGAAAGCCAAATGCCCCTATCCTTCAAAACAAAGCTCCATCTTTAATTTGAACATTAATCCAGGCATTTATTGATACAGGCATTTGATTTTTGATGATGGCAAGCATTTCTAATTTAGGAAATTAAAGGTTATTTTTTAATTACATGCAGGATGTCATACTCCTTATGCAAAGAATGCAATATGCCTGTAAAAAATACAAAGCAGAGCAGTTAATTGGTTTGAACAGTTAACACTTCCCTAGTAATTGGTGATAATCACAGAAGGATGCTTCTCCATTAAGGCACAGCCCATTAAGGATCAGGCCAGTCTCGGCAAAGTAATGACACATTTATCCCATTCAAGCCAGACTTAAGCAGGAGGATTTGGAAAAAAAGGAGTATGAACTACTGACTTCTCCAATATATGCAAATCAAATAGCAGAAGGAAAAAATAGGTAACAAGAATGAAGTGGTCAATGTGGCACTTGGAGACAGGTTTTAGTGCTGGGCTTGGCAGTGCTGGGTTAATGGTTGGATTCAATGATCTTAGAGAGCTTTTCCAACCTAAATGATTCTATGATTTGTGAAAAACACCAGATCCCAACTGGGTCTGGGTGACTGTGGCCCTGCTCACTACCTCCTGCAGTTTGATCTCAATGCTGAAATAAATAGGCTGAGCACATGAGGAGCTGGACTTGGAGATGGCTTTGCTTGCAAAGGTGTGAGCTGGGACATGTGAAGGGAGCAGTCCCCTCCTGGCCACCACTCACACTGCAGGACCTGGTCCTGCTCTCCCCAGCACTTCCTACCTGCAGGACAGACAAACTTCTTCCTGTGTTTAGCAGGGTCTGATGAGCACAAAGCATGCCAGTGGCACATTGGGAGTGTGGGAACACTGCCCAAAGCCTCACAGGCCCCTGCGTTGGGCAGCCTGCACAGAGGAGAGCCCTCACTGCACTTTCAGAGAGCTGTGGGCAGGTTATGAGCTGCAAGAATGTGCCAAGGAACTTGGGATCCCAAGGAAGGGAAAGCTTTTCATTACATTATACTTTTTAAATGGTATTATATCCACAATCATATGTTGAAAAAGCTGGTTCACAAGTGGACATCAACTTCAAGTCTCTCTGATGTGCAGCTCAAGTTATCTTTAATCTTTCTAAATGTCCTTCTGTCCATCTGTTTCTTACTTGCCTAACATCTTGGCCAAATGGGTCATCCCAGGGACACTGGTCTCCACTGGATGGAGAATAACAGGATTCCAAAATGTCTTTCCTAGAAGTGACTAAAAATTCCTTTTTGTAGTTTCTGCCTGATTGGTTGTAGGTGGGGGGTGGGCAAATAATATTTACTTTGTGAAGCAAATGAAGTAACTCGGCAGACTCAGAACCTTCATGCTGTACCCCTCCCTTACAAAGACCTAATTTCACATGTCACTTCCTATGGCACATGTTACTTAAATGAAACTTATTTTGAAATGTAAGGACAGACCAATGCTATCAACAATATCTCAGTGGTCTGACCCATCACATCAAACTCTCTTTTCTTCTTTACCACATCTCATCTTTTTCCCTTGTATCCAGTTTAAGAGCAGACACACATTTATATGCACATCTATAAAAGTGATACTCATCTGAAGACAAAGTGGGCAGGCTACGAGATTCTTCTGGCTGACTGCCATTGTTCAGTCACTATATATGGGTTTAGGAATAGAGAGATGGATTACTCGCTTGTAACCCCACCATGGGCTTTTCATGATATCACAGCCCATATTTTTTTAATAACATCGAGGAACATTTAAATCCTGTATGGAAGTTTTTTCATACGTGCATCTTTGATGTTAGAACATTTTGATTTGTGGGCATGCTGACACCAGGACATCTCGATTACTGCATGTTCATTTATCAGAGAGTGTGAGGTCGATCCCATTTGGATGTGCAATTATTGCTTCAAATAGATAACATGGGCTAATCATGCTGACAGCAACATCCCCAGTTCCAGTGGCTGGAAATAAAAGAACACTAAATAATTACTGTAAATGAAGAGTTAGTTAGTTCTCATTAATTATTATTGTTAACTAAAACAATAAAAGAGTTTATATTTTAAAAAAGCAGAAAGTTGATAGGGAAGTAAGTGAGCCCCAAACCTAGAACGCATTGCAGTTCCTGGATTTAAAGCTAATGGGACCCAGTGGATCCAGGCTTCAGCAAAGAGAGAGCTGTTGTCTCCATCACATTATTTATTGTAATGGTGTAACTCCTTTTTCCTTTGTTTCTCCTTTTCCCCCCAGCAGAATGGCAGTTGCTAAGATGGGAATGTGAAATCCAGGTTTTCGTCTCTCCAGTAGCTCTGAATTTCCTGGCTTTTGTGGAATGAAATTAGACCCTGAAGTCACTTATGTGCATTTTGTTTTGGGTAATTGACATTAATTTTTAGGTTGCATCACTGACATCAATCAGCACTGCTCTCAGAGGACTAGAGTTAAGGGGCCACAATAAAAGGGCATGACATTGTTTCTTTTGTTTTATTTTTGGAGCACTTTGACTACTCTATACTTTTCCAGTGGATGCTACATTCTTTTTGGGTGAGACAGTTTAAAACATTACTGACTGTCTCATTTAAAAGAATACTTTGGCAATTACAGTGAATGCCTGGCTCCAGAGGCTGGCTCAAGGCTGGTAAAAATTCAAGCTGATACGTTTTGTCTATATAACACTTTGAAGAAATTATGAAATGACAACACATTTCTTTAGAGAGAGCCCTGCTGCCCATTACAGATGTTTCCCATATGGTAAGGGGAAGGTTGGTCCCTTCCCCCTCCACTCATCACTGTTCTCACATTGTGGCAGGAATCTACAAAGACAACAGGGCTGTAAATGACACCGCACAGAAGCCTCCAGCAGCACGTACTGCCAAGGAAGAAGCTGATTTTCACTGTCAGGGCACGAATACACACCACTGCAGCCCATTGATGGGGATCATTTTGACTCTTCAGCTTCCTGTTTCACCAGTGTATGGCACAGAAACCCTGGAGTAAGTGGCCAAGAGAAGACAGAGTAGGTTTCAAATGCTAAAATAATGAGATGGAGAAAGGAGATTAAATCAGTAGAGATTACTGCAGATTATCATCCTGCACCAACTGGTGGGCTCAACACCTTCTCCCTCAAAGCCTCATGGGTGGGAAGAAAAATTCTTTCTAACACAAGATCATGATTTTTAGAGAAGAAGAATTCGAGGCACTTCAGTGGGGCTAAGACCTATTTTTTGGACACTGGGACATAGTCACACACACAGGTTCATAGGTCTTGGAAACATACAGCCACTGGGGAGAGAATTGGCCTGTTGCCCCATATTTTGCCAAGGAATTCACCACCTTAGCTGTACTCAAGATGTTTATAAATCCCAACATTTTCTGGATGCTGGAGCTATTCTAACACTCAATTCTTGAATGCAGGTGTGACTTTCTAAGAGTTTAATGTGTAATTGAGACATTTTGTCATCTCATGCACTCCTTTCCTAAACCACAAAGTTATCTAATTTCAAAAGTAGAGCTTCAAAATAAATAAGAATCTGAATACACATGGAGTTTATGATGGGAAAAAAAAAATCCTTTTTGTCTATTTCCTTACACTTGGTTTTAGACCAGGTATGGGACCATCCGGGCTAGTCTATATTTAATTTATAAGGGACCATTGTTTTTTCATGCCAACCAATCTTAGTAATATACGTACATACTAGTTGGTATATTTTGCCATTGGTACTTATATATTTTTGCATAAAAATAATACAATATCTAACATTTCTACAAAATTAACACTAATGCTGAGATTTTGAAAACCAGCTACTGATCTTAGCTGGCCATTTCACCAGTGGCTATGTGGCTAAAACCTTACATAGACTAAGAAATAAGCCTTAAATAATATCTAATTAAACGTTTCTTCTTTGCTTTTTCATTATTACTTCCTTCTCAGCTTTCTAAAAGCTGCATCACTATTAACTCATTTCTTAAAAACTACAAGATATTCCCCAATAAACTGAATAATTTAAACTTTTTTCTCTCATAATATTTTCCTGGTCACCTTTTCCTGTTCTCACAACAGCATTTTTTCCTAGTTCTTTATTACCAACTCTACTCTGCTGAACTTTAATTAAACCTATCCTTCTATTTATCTGTCTTTGCCCTCCAATACAGCTTATCCACCCTTCAGTTTCCAGCTCATTCTCTCATCTTTCCATAACTCATAATTTCCACTCCCTTTTGACCAGCCTGTCTCTGCTGTTTTTGTTTCCAACTTGATTTCTGCAGGTCCTTGTCTCTTACCAACATCATCTCCCCTGCACAGAAGCGAAGGGCTTCTGTGTCTTAAAATAATTCTATCCAAAATTTACTTCATCTTCTCCCAACCACATTAGGGGTCTACGAATATCTCTGCAGTTGTTGCAGAAACTGTAGAAAAACAGATCTACTGCTTGTTGTAGGACATGTGAATAGTTTTGGCAATACCAAGGAGGGCATTGCCCACACAAGAGAGAAACTCAATGCTTGTGAATAGGAGCAGGAGAATCCTAAACACCGATTTGGAGCAGTTGTCACTTAGCACAAGAGAGCCCTCAAAAGCTTGGGGGAGCTTTCATACTTCCCACAAGCTAAAGTCCAATATTGGATATTAAATATAAATGAAACATGTATTTTTCTCCTTTTTTTTTTTCTTCCCTGTAATTATTCAATTTGCTTAAGGAGAAAAAGTAAGAAAGAAAGAGGAATAAAGGCCAGTGGCCACCTTTGTGTCAGAGAGAGAAGCCTGCTGGTGTCCAGTCCATTGAAGAAATTGCTCCAAACCACTTCACCTTTGTGGGAACATTCTCCTGCTGAAAGACTGGGCTTTCTATCCCAGAAATGGTGACATGAGGTTTGCTGAGACTGGATGAACTCTCAAGCCATCTTTACCACCAAACTTTTATTTATTCTTAATAAATTGGTGTCACTTAGTGTCACTTAATTGCTCCATATTTCATTCATTTTTCTTTACCTGGGCATGATTCAATTGAAAAGCATGACTGAGTCTCACAGAGCCCCTAGCAAATGAAAATATATTGAAGCAGAGGGTATGTTGGGGTGATATTTATTCCTTCAGGGGTGCTGTTGATGGGGTGAATCATTGATCCTGACCCACTGTGAACCACTGATCTCTGTTGGGGGAGGAAATTCTTTCACCCTAAGAAAACAACCCCTTTTTGCTGTGTTTCATGTGGTACTTCCAACAGGTGTTACAGAGAAAAAAAAGGGGGGAAACAAAATGTAACAAATGAATAGATAAAAAGACAGATGAGTAAAACATCTTGGTCCTGATCTGGAAGGGAAGACAGCTGCAGACTCAGCTTTAGCTTTTGAAATGACTGAGCCAGGGAGCCAAACAGGGACATTTTTGACTTGTGGGCAAATTTTATCAGGCACCAGGCAGAGTCAACCAACCACTTACTCACAGGCCACTTGCCCAGTCTGAAAAGGGAACAATTTTCAGTCTTTGACAGATTGGACTTGAACAGGCACCAGAACTGAAAGCATCTATTGTCCATTATCCATCCCAGCCCTGAGACTTCCAATTTCTCATTTACCATGTAGCCTGTTCAGAAAAGGTTTGTCAAGCAACAGCCTCTCTAAACAAATTACATTGAAATTCCTTATACTGTGCCATATACTTGACTTGCTGTTCCAGAAAGAGCCACATAATAAGTTTCTAACAGGGACACTGGTTATTAAAGCACTCTCAATTTTCTAGGTCAAAGAGGTGAAAGGCAAAGTCAAAATAATTGAAACAAAATATTCTATAAATCATGGGTGTTTACTTACAAAAGAAAAGGAAAAAAAAAGATATGAAGAGACCTGCTGCTACACTAACCAAAACTCAACTAGCTATTTTGAATTACCATGTTCTTGATGAAAGCAAAATTTAAGGCGCCAGAGTTGGCTTTTGGAAATACCCAAACAGTTCAAAACCAAACAGAGCTTAGCAGCAACTAGATCCTTCTTTCTTTTCCCACTTCTTCCTTCAAAATGTGTAAGACAGACATGGCAAAAAATATATTGGTAATGTATGCTTTCCCTTTTTTATCCACTTAAATGTGAAAAGTAAATTACCTTTTAAAATATACATGTTTGCTGAGGTAACCCAGAGATTTAAATTGAGACATGCAAAAGTTCTTAATGCATCTTGTGAAGAGCAAATTTTTTAGAATTGCCATCTGGATCTCCTACTTTCAAGAAACATTAAGATCTGAGCTTCCTGAAAATAACCTTGCACCATCTCAGTATATTTTGAGACATTCTTTTTCACAGTGTTGCATCCTTATATTAGTACAAGAGAATTTTTTTGGTTTTTTGCTGCAGTTTTCTTCTTTAGGAGACACACCTTATTTATCAACTTCTCAAACGTGTTTGAATTCATATTTGCTGTGAAAACTAACACAGTTTATGCATTTTTTCAAGGAACATGATTTTTCAAGAAAGCAGTTAGAAACATCTCCCATTTCTTAGTTTTCTGAGTTTTTACCTGTGATAAAATGATGATTTTTCAGTGGTTGAGTAAAACTCATTGAGAATGCACATGAAGTTAGGTAATAAAATCATAGAATCACTGAATGGTTTGGGTAGGGAAGGACCTTAAACATGATCTCATTCCAATCCCTTGAAATGGGCAGGGACACCTTCCACTAGACCAGGCTGCTTGTTGATTTAATGATAAAAAGAAAAAAATGAAGGGTTGAGCATCTAAAAGGAGGGCAAAGGAGATGCAGTTTAGGCTTCCTTCTGATTTGGGACATGGACCAGCCCAGTACAAGTGACACAGTGAAATCAGAAGGAAGTGGGTAAGAAGAGCTGTGGATGCTCCCATCCCATCAAGACTCAGAACAGTCACTGTTGGTGGGCTCCAGGGACCCCCTGATGTGATCCTGCCCCACCCCACACTTCCTGGCAAAAAAAAAAAAAAAAAAAAGAAAAAAGAAAACAGTCAGGGTTGGCTGTGGTACCCCTTGCCTTCCCTCTGGGTGAATCCAGAGGAGGAAGGGATCAGGATAAATTATAGGTCCCTGCAAAAGCTGTGTGTGTTTCTGCTGACGCCATCTGGAAGCAGCGATAATGCCGCTATTAGTGGGGGCGTTACTACAGAGGATCTGCTGCCTCTATTGAAACCAGCCATGCTGTGTGCTGGCTCATGATGCATGTTTGCTCTAATTTCCTCCCCAGCATTTCACTCCTAAAGCTGTCAATAACCCGTTAACCTTCCTGGCAATGAAACTTTAAAACCAAGTCCTATTTCAGCTCTGATTTTGAATCTCAGTTGTGAGAAGCAATACCAAAGGCTAAGTTTACAATACACCGTTGGCCTAATCTAAATCATGCTATCAGTGGGAGGGATTTTTTTCTTGCTTATGCACATCAGAAAGCAGGATACAACGTGATATCCTAAAATTAATTCCTTGATTTGATGGCAGAATAGCAAATATTCTTTACTGGGAACTGACGGCTCCTGCAGATTTCAAAGGCCAGAAGTGTCCTGTAATCACACACTCACACTCAGTTGTTCACAGAGTTCCTCAGCTGCTCAGGAATTGCTCACACTCAGTTCATACAGTTTAAAGTCAGAAGAGAAAATCAGATCATCTAGTCTGACCTCCCGCATACCACAGACCGCAGAATTTCAGCCAGCTGCCCTTATTTTGGGCCAGTAACCAGTTTAACAAAAGCATATTTTCCAGAAATTCATCTGACCTCCACTTGGAGTCATCAAGAACGAGACAATGCAGAACTTCAGCTGGTACTTTGTTCCACTGTTAATTGCCTTGTGCCTCATTTTTAAGTTAAATTTCTCTGGTATTACTTTTCTACATAAACACAAGTTACAAGAACAGCAACTGCAACTGTCTCCACAATAATGGTAACATTAATGTGAAAAGAACACATCCAAGTGGGATGCTAAGAAGCAGTTTGGCCACATGCACAGAAATATTTAAGCACCAGCTGATCCAGATGAGCTCATTATTGGATTTACTGAGATGTCTGAATGAGGTACAAAAGGATCTATCCATGGGAATATTTTGGTTTGGATCAGAGATGTGCTTTTGAAACAAATCTCCCATTCACTCACTCACTGCACATCATTTTGTACTGTAGCATGATTTCAGAGCACACTACCTGGTCTGTTTTTGGGTAAAAGCAAATCAAAAGATGCACTCCAAACAGGCATTCAGTCAACAAGGCCAGATTGGACCCAGTGCTAGACTGAAAGTAAACCCCACTGAAATGCTCATTGTGTGCATGGAGGGTGAGCACCAACTATCTCTCCTCTACCTATCTGCTCCTATTTGTACTGCTGGAAAAAGCACAGAATCATGGAATCACGGACTGTATTGGGTTGGAAATGACCGTAAGGTTCCAACCCCTCTGCCATAGGCAAGGACACCTTCCACTAGATCAGATCACTCAGTCACAACCCGATTCCTAACATTTCTAAAGCAGTCACAGTCTAATTCCCCTCAGCTTTCAGGAACCTCATGCCAGCAGCAGTAGAGAATAGAAAATCAGGATTTAGCAAATAATTTCAGAAGAACAGTGGAGTTGATTTAGTTGAACAATAGCTGGGTATGAATCCATAATCTGAAGAAAAATGGCAGTGATTAAAAAAGGTACTACAGTCAAGAGAATTCCTTTTAACTTTTCCAGTGGTATCCTTACCTTTATAAAATAACAAATATTGTAGACAAACTCACCTGGCTCATCCTGAAAACATCAAGTCAAAAATTAAGGGGTTCTAGGAGAACCACCAGGAAGAGATAATAGGAGATAATACTGACATGGAAAGAGGACAACAAATCTGACCTAATAAATCACAGAATTCATGATTCAGAAATGGCTATTACACAATATTTCAGAGATAGTTTGGCTAGTTGTTCTAACTCTTTGTTACCAGTCAATGACCTTCAATATATTATCCAAGGGAAGAACAAAGTAACGTCTTCAGAACTTGCATCCATTTACACAGTCCAGAGACACAGGACAATTAAGCACTTTATGCTAAAGAAGGCTTAAAATGAGACATGCAATCCCACACAAGACCACTTAAAGAAGTTGTTTTTTGTGGCTGCCAGACCAGCAGTGCCATTCTCAGAAATAAATCTCAGTTTCTGTGTGGGGCAGAAACTACCAAGAAATGAGCTAAGATCAGCAAGAAGATGGACAGATCAATGGCCTTCAAAATATTTTTTTTAAAATTTTTGTTGACAAAACATCCTGGAGAGAGTATAAAAGCCAATGCATGAGTGACCATGGGAAACCAAGATTTATTATGGAGCTCTTGAGGGAAGTGATTGGCACAGCAGAAGTAGGTCTTAGCTCACCACAGTTTTCTCCATTTTTCAAATCACAATTCCTGTAAGTATTCCTCTGCAAGAGTTGAAAGGCAGAAGAGGTATCAGATTGGCCAATATGACCCCGTTTATATCTCAATTCCTAATTATCCCATCTTTTCAGAACACAATAGCAGCCTATAACTTCTATAAAGGGAGCTAATAGAAATATCAGCTTGTATTTTCAGAAAAGCACAACCTCTCACAACCTTTATCAAAAAAGAAGAATGTTCTGTTTTCTTCTATTATTTGTAATTTCCAAATGATTGATCTCTTTCTCATTTCTTTTATGTTTAGGATTTCTCCTTTCTGGGATGAAGAAATAGAGTATTGAAATATTCCAAAAACAATGAAAGTAGTTGTCCCAGCCAGAGGCAAGTACACAAAACACAAAAGCTTTGCTCTCGGCCTCCCAGCAAAGGTTTGTCAATCCCGAATCTGAAATACACTTCAGAAAAGTGCAAATAGAGTTCATGCTGATCTAATCAAGGACTTTTTTGGATATCCAGGACAGGAAATAGGTGCTAATTTAAAACGAGATTTTAGGTTTTGGACTGTCTGTGAAGGTAATTAACATCTACAACTACTTTTCAAAATATAAACTTGGCCTTTGAATACTGATACAACTGAAAGAAAAAAGAAATTCCCAACAAAATGGGGAATCTGAAAAGAATAACAAGGTGATTTTGAAATCCTTGTAAGGTTCCGAGAAGTCTCTTTGGTCTTTGACTCTTTGGCTCCTGGATATATGCAAACAGTAATCAGTTCCAGGCCTGCAGTAGCAGTGCTCACTCATAATAGAATAAAATTATAGCTTACATAGGAACTCAGAATTGAGAGAAATCTCTGACTATTTGGCAAAGAAAAGTATCAGAAAAGCAGAGGGGTGGAGAAGAAAGGTTGCAAGGAATAAGAAAAGAAAATTATACTGTTCAGACTAATTACACAACATAGAAGAGAAGAGGGGCAGAAGGACAGCAGCAGCAGCAGGATTACAAAGAAAGCTCAAAAATAAATGGATGTGGCACAAGTCAAAGAATTTGACAATGGGGACATTCAGGGATCCTGGTCCACACATCATTACCCATGGAGAAATGTCCCTGCCACTGCAGTTACGTTTTCACCAGGAGATCAACGCTTTGTCTGATGGACCGGCACACATAATGGCAGTCTTCAAAATGAAATTCAATATACTCCTGTTGCCACTGGGAAACATCACCTTCTCACCCAGTGCCTGCTAATGCAACCAGTTGGCCTGGAAGGATGCCACGTGTGATCATCTCCTGCATTACAGCTTTCTTTGTTAATGCTGGAAATGAAACCTCAGGCATGATAATACCAAGAGTTAACACACACCAGCACATCTATGCCAGCTCAAACCAGTTACATTTTTCTGACTCTTTGGTGGTTTTGAGTTCTCCTTCTCTCCTTCCACCTCCTCTGATCAAGGACACACATGGATACCCAAAAGCAGCAAAGCCTTTCTACCAAAATTACTCTGCTTTAGTAACGAGACCACAAAAGGCTGAAGCACACAACACTGTCTGCCACCACCCTACTCTGGCTGATTGTCTTTTAATAGCTACAATAACGTTGTGCAAAGGAATAATATTCCACATCCTCAACTCACTGGTGAAGGGTCTGGAGCACAAGTCTGATGAGGAGCAGCTGAGGGGGCTGGGGGAGCTCAGCCTGGAGAAAAGGAGTCTCAGGGGGACCTTCTCACTCTCTACAACTCCCTGACAGGAGACTGGAGCCAGGTGAGGGTTGGGCTCTTCTCCGAGGTAATAAGTGACAGGACAAAAGAAAATGGCCTCACGTTGCACCAGGGGAGATTTCGCTTCGACATTAAGAAAAACTTCTTTATGAAAAGCACAAAGTACCAGAACAGGCTGCCCAGGGCTGTGGTGGAGTCACCATCCCTGGATGTATTGAAAAGACGTGTTGATGTGGCACTGAGAAACATGGTTTACTGATGGATTGACAGTGCTGGGCTCCTGGTTGGACTCGATTATTTTTGGGGTCTTTTCCAACGGAAATGATTCTATGACTCTCCCCGGCAGTAAACGGACAATCCCAAAGGAAAGTGTGCCTTAGCTGAATCTGCTACTTTATGACTCAAACAGGAAGTTCAGTTCCCTGTTATCGTACCTTTTTATTTTTGAAAGGCTACCCAAACAGTTCCAAGCTCAGCTGAAGCGAAGTTATTGATGTCAAGAAGCCAAGATTTTTCGCCACGCCTTGCTGAACGAGGAAGGAAGAAACTGTTTGTGCTCAGTTGTCCTTTGCCTCTCCAGGCTAACTTTGAGCCAAAGAAGCAGGAAGAGGAGAAAGATGAATAAGTGAAAAGGGACAATGTTTATCTTTTAACAAAATCACAATGTTCTGCTCCTAGCTCTAGCAGCCAAGACTCACTGTTGCATCTTTAAGACAGATAGTCTCTTCTCTGAGAGACGACAAGCTAATTACAGCCCTCCTGCCAGAGGGAACTCACACATGCAAGCCATTATGTAAAATATAATTTTTTTCTTTAAGAATACTCAAGATCATTAGACATGGTTTTTCAATGCTAGAAAATCAAGCCAAAAATGAAAATAAACAGTTTCAAGTATTCACAATGTAATTCCCTCATGCATTTATGGAAATATAGTAAAAAGTGCCTTAAAAATGTGGTTTGACATTTCATGCTGCTCTGTTTTTCTGTTTTTCCAGTCCTCAACATTTGCCCTCTTGTCCTGTATCATTTCAGTTCCATGGCACTTTGAAAGAGATGATGATGGCAGCCTTTGTCATTTCTACAGTGCTTTTCAGCCTTGTTTCAATGGGAGGGTGACAGGAAGCATCCCAAGCACTTGGCGTAGATGACAAAAATGCTTTATAAATTCTACTCCGCATAAGCCAACTGTGAATTCATTGTATGCAAACACGGTAGCACCGTGCCCCAAGATAATTACAGGTACAGCATTGCTTCCCTAACAATGGGCTTTGGTAAATTCAGGTTAAAAAGATGATCAACTTAATTTAACAGGGAAATATCATTCTTTTTCCTTTTCTGAGCTGCCCTTCCTCCAGAATGTTTTCTAAGTACACTATCACCTTCAAGAGCATTTTAGGACAAACATGGAGAAATATGGAAAAAAATCCCCAAGTCTGGCTATGATGATGTGACATGGCTTCATCTCTTTTTTATGCAGGGAGAACTGAACTCCTGCCTATCTAAACTAGTTGGTATTTTAAAGGTTTTGTCCAGTTTATAGAGCACGGGACTATTGACAAACCAAACACCATGGTCTAATGGATTAAGCAAGCAACTGCATGCCACAAATTCCTAAGTTTTAATCCAGACTCTCTCGGTGCTCACCTTCTTGTCCATAAAACTGAGATAATATTTATCCTCTACTTCATGAGGGTGTTGTGAGAGTGAGTAAATGTTTGGACAGCTCTTCAAAAGGTCAAGTCCTAACCAGGCACCTGTATTTTACTGAAGTAAACTGTTTCCTCAGATTCCCATGATATGATCACGGCACCTTCTCCAGAGCTTCTCAGATCGTTTCAGAATAACCATCCACATGCATAAATCACAGAATGGTTTGGGTTGGAAGGGACCTCAAAGATCATCTCGTTCCAGTCACTTTATCATGCACAAAGTTATGCACTGAATTAGGGTTTAAGAGTGATCTCACCTGTAAACTCATGTATATAAATTATCGCCCTGTTACACAAATAATTCAGAAAAACTACATGCTAAGAAACTTTTAATTCATTACTGAAGCAGAAGGTCCACGTCCCAAGGTGTTGCTGGTGCCAGTTGATTTTAAAATTGTCATTCAATATCTGAATTGCAAAAAAATATAGAGTGGAAAAATAAGTTATTTTTAAGAAAATATTGGAAGGACCACTTTCCTTTTGATATGTCAGCAACTGATGCTCTGTAAAGGTTTAAAATAAAAGCTTTAAAAAATCCCCTGCTTTATTAGAAGGGCAATTCCAGAGACTTGACACACTGTATAATCCCATCAGTGGTTAGTTCTCAACAAACAAGTCACACATAAAGAAAAAATACTCTAGACCAAGGCAGGAGGCAAAAAGAGGTTAAATCGGTCACAAGCCAGGTTTTTCCTCAGTTTTAACTCATAAGTGATGACATAAAACCAAGAAAAAAAACAGCTCCAACTTGAAAATGATTTAAATTTGCCAGCTCCAGCCATTTCTGGAAGCGAGCCAGCCTTAATTTGGATGTAGGCTTCTCAAAATTTGAAGAGCTCTAACTTTAACCTGCTGCAGCCTAAAAAGTGTACCTGGTGAAGAAACACACAAAAAATATTCCACATAATTCTGCACAAGTGATGGTCTGTTCTCTCCACGTACGCGAGCTCAGGATCGGCTGCTTCGTTCCAGAAGCAGACGGTGCCGTGTCTTTATGAGCAAAACTGTCCACCTTCAAAATTCCTTCTGTACCCATCTAATGCTGCATGAGGATAATGCTCACAAGAGGGAATAGGAGTTGTTTTCCAGGAGGGAATATTTTCAGAGTCGAGCTTGTAATTTCTATTTGCAAATCTCCAAATTCAACAATTTCTCAGCCTCTATAAACTCGCAGATGGAAAGATCCTGTATTTGGAATAAATAATGTCTGAGCTTCACCTTCATTACAGGGCATTTTCTGTTAGAAGAGTGCTATATCCTGACTCCTGAAATACACAGAAGCCCTTTGTGGTAAAGCTATCACACTGAACTGCTCCAAGTGTGCAGCTAAGGACGTTCACATTAGTAGTATCATGGAAGAATTGAGGGGAAAGAAAAATGAAAATATCATGACAAGTATCGATTGGGAATGCTGATAGCTCTCTCAGGATCCTGCCTAAAAATCAAGGGTATTTTTTTTATTTAAATATGTCAAAAAGAACTTTTGTACTTGTTAAAAAAATCCCAACTTTGAAACATAAGTACATTTATCTTTTTACTATTTTTCCAGCCCTTTCCCAAAATCTTCTGGTTATTAGAACACTGCTGTGTAAATGAAAGTGGTTCTGCTTCATAATTTGCCTTCTCTTTTCCCTGTGTACACACACAATGAGGTCATTATTTGTTCATTATGCTCATTCTCAAAGGGACAGGGTTTGATGTCAAACAGCAAGTGCTGTGACTTCACTGTAGGTATCCAGACCACAGAAGGACTGTGTGAAAACATTAACAGTCCACAGAGGAGATATCCAGGGGCTGGACCAAAAGCCACCAGAGCTTTGGAGCAGGTCTCTGGCCATCAGGAACATATAACAAATATAGAGACCACACTGGGGCACACAAGAACATCCACTGCAGCCACACAGTGTTTGATCAGAGGATCTCAAAGCATGGTTTGACATCAATCCTCCCACTCATGGAATCACAGAATGGTTTGGGTTGGGAGGAACCTTAAAGGTCATCTATTTTCAACCCTCTGCCATGGACAGAGACACCTTCCACTAGATCAGGATGCTCAGGGTCCCATTCAACCTGGCTTTTAATGAAATTAAAGAAGACAAAAGATGTTCTTTCAGGAAAACAAAATGGAAAAAAAAGTATCATCAACACCTGCAGTTCAGACAACCCTAAGTTAAGCAGCCCTGATGTCTGCAGTGTGCAGTAACTACTATTATTAATAAGCATCATGTGGAAAGAGACTCAAGTTGTGCCAGGAGAAGTCTGGATACTAGGAAAAAACTCTTCACAGAAAGGGTTGTGGAACAGGCTGCTCAGGGAATTCATGTAGTTACCATCTCTGGAAGTCTTCAGAAAATGTGTGGCTATGGCACTTGAGGACATGGTTTAATGCTGAAAATGGTCATGCTGGTAGATGGACAGTTGGATTTGATGATCTTAAAGCTTCTTCCAACATCAACAACTCTGTGATTCTATATAACAGGATGCATCAGATACTGAATGCTGTTGAAGACTATCTGACATGCCAGTTCTTCAAAACAACTGGAATTTCTATATTTCAGTAGTTAAGAATGTCTTATTTATAAAATAGAATTGACCCCATAAAGCCACTGAGGCAAAGGTATCTTTTTTCATAGCTCAAACAGTGCATGATAACCCATGAAACCATGTCTTTGGCTGAGGCTCTGAGGGCCAGGGTTTAAGACTTAAGCTTTAGAGCAGTCAGCATATTAAGACTTGACCTCAAGTTCAAACAGTCTCAGGGAATATTCCTGGACCCTCCAAAAAAGCGTTTACACTTAAACCACTTTATTAGTCCCAGGAATACTTTTGGCACGGGGCAACTACCATTTCCCAATGCCAGGACATAGTTCAGAGGTATTTGGAGGCCAGAAACCATTCTCAAAAGGCAGACTGGAGATGGCCACCTTATTTTGGAGAATAAGAAAATGGAATAATATGGGCATGGGTCATGCCATGCTTGTTAGCCTGAGTGTCAGGGAGCACAGACACAGTTAATCTCCTGGTACAGACATAGCTTTATGCAGTCAGCTCCTCTGAAAAACCTCAGCCCAGACAGCTGGAGAAGTGTCCTAACTGAGCAGCTAATAATCACAGTGTCAGCCAGCAGACTTTCTACCTTAAAAGCTATTATTTTAATAGCCATACTAGAAATATGCTTTGGTGCAGGAGTCAAATGTGAGGCAAAACAGGTATCTTTGTGTTGCCATGCAGGCTGTGTTTCTATGCTGATAAGGTCTTGTTTCATTTACAATGGGGAAAAAATAGCCTTCACTTCCAGAAAAGCTAAGGGCTTTATCTGACACAGCCTCCCAGGAAAGCAGTGTCCTTGTGGCTCAGGATGGGCAGCCAGCCAGCTTGGGCTAAACTGCCTACAAGGCAGAAGACATAATATTACAGTTAATATCAGAAAACACTGTAATTTGCTTTTTGCTTACAATTTTATCTGACAAAAACAAGGCAGTTGAGGAAAAAGAAACAACAGAAGGCACTCCTGGCTGCTGTCTAGCAGGGAATGTTCTTGATTCAGAGCAAATTATCACAGGGCTGATAAGGACAGGAGCAACAAAAAACATTGGGCTAAGATAGCTGTTCATCAGGATGAGACAGAGAAGAGCCCAGCATGGCAGAGTCTAGAGGGAATAGCACCGAAAGTGAGAGACACGGTCTAACAGGGATCTACTGTTTCGTCTCTCATGTAAGAGAAGAGAGGAAAAAACAATAGATAATGACATTTCACAGTATCACAGAGTTGTTAGGGATGGAAGGAACCTCAGGAGATTATCCAGTCCAACACCCCTGCCAAGGCAGGGTCACCTGGAGCAGGTGACACAGGAACTCATCCAGGTGTGTTTGGAATGTTTCCAAAGGGAGACTCCACAACCTCCCTGAGCAGCTGTTCCAGTGCCCTGCCACCCTCAATGGAAAGAAGTTCTTCCTCAGGTTGGAAACAAAATTTCTTGTGTTTCATTTTATGCCCATTGTTCCCCATCCTGTTACTGGGCACCACTGAAAAGAGTCTGGCACCATCCTCTGACACCTTCCTTGGAGATATTTATATGGATTCTTGAGATCCCTCCCAATCTTCTCTTCTCCAGACCAATCAGGCCCAGCTCCTGCAGTCTCTCCTCACAAAAAGATGTCCTAGACCCCTTGCATCTTTGTATTAATCATTTAATCCTATCACTGTGAAATTTTAATACATGAACACTTAGATTAGATCGAGTTCTGTTACACGAAAACCTCTTCCTGGGAAGTGTAACTTAGAGAAAAATCACAATGATGGTGGGTGCACTTTTGGTCATTATATATTCTTCCATTTTCTCTGTTCATTTTCAAATGCTATGAGTGACTTTCTTTACACTTCACTGCTATATTCACATCCCATATTAGAGTGTCTCAAAGCATAAGAGGCACTTCTGGGATGCAACACCCAGAATAATCAAATAATTATTTGATTAATTGAATGAATAATCAAATCCATTATTAATGAAAATGAATAATCAAATCCAAGAAGAAGGAGAAAGAGAGAAAAATCAAACACCATGACAATAAGATCACTGAACACAGAAGCAAATAACATTGCAAACTACCAAGGACTTTTTGGAGCTATTCTGGATGGGTAGGCAAATTCTCTCTCTGGCTTGTGGAAGAGCATATCGAACTCCATTTTTTTTTCTTTTTCTTTTTAAACATGCACATCACATAACCTGGTAAATTGTCTATTTTGAGTAATGTGTAATGTACTGAATATTTTGGTTTAAGCAGTAACTCACAACAGGCAGGGCATTTCTGGACAATTATAACATGTCTCTGGTAGCATTTTAAGGCATGAAGCCAAAAGGCTGGATGAGTTGAAATACCTGAGATGTGCAATAATCCCTTAGAAATGCTCTGGATTGTCTTACAGCTGTTACACAATGTCATACTTATATTATGTGTATAAAACCCAAATGTTTGGCTGTGTATTTAGTAAGTTTCATTCACAGTATTCAGCTGCTTTGGATATGGTCAGTTACATATATGGGAACAAACTTGTTATAAGAACCTCTTGTGATAGCACAAGTGATAGGACAAAACAAACATCTATTTGTTTTAAAGTAAAAGAGGGTCAATTTAGATTAGCTATGAGGCAGAAGTTTTTCACAATGAAGGTAATAAAACAATGTCACAGGCTGTCCAGAAAAATGCTGGATGATCATACCTGTAAACACCCAGGGTCAGGTGTGAAAGGGCTCAGAGCAACCTGATATAGTGGAAGGAGTCCCTGCTCATTGCAGGAAGTTTGGACTAGATAACCTTTAAACGTTCCTCCACACAAAACTATTCTATGATTCTGCATCCTTAAAACCCCAGCCTCCTTCAGCAGCTGTGACTGTCTCCTCTCTCCCACTCACCATCCACTTCCTGTCATCCCTTCAGGATTTCCCCTTAAAAAACTTGCTTCTTTAATTTTTTTCCCTGGGGTGTACAATAATTCAGTCTTCTTCTATTTATGTGTTTTTCAGTGCTGGCTTTAGCTAGTGACATGTGTATCAATAGTGCTTACACCTGTCTTCAGACAGGTCCTCCTCTCCTCTCTTCTGCCTGAGCCTCCCTCTCCATCACTGTCCTTGGCAGCTCCAAACAAATATTTCTCCTTTCAACCTACTTCACACACTCAGATGAGAGTTGCATTCATACTCTGCTCAGCTCAGTGAGGCTTCAGGTTGTAACTAAGGGCCTTGGGGTGTGATTTTAACAAACACAACAACAATGAGAGAAATCACCAACAGTACCATGAATTTTAAAATACCATATTTTTCTATATTTGGATAGTTGCCTTGCAAGTAAATATCCGTCAGTCCATAACACTGAATCCAATTCCTACAAAACATACTATCTAATTTTTCTATCTAATTTTTATCTATTTTTCTGTCTAATTCTTGACATATAACTTGTTTAAAGGATGTAATAACATTATAGAAAAAAAAATAGAAGGAATCCATACAAAATATTTAGAAAAAAAATATTACATCTGTGTAGTTTTCAACAGTTACTACTAACATGAGATGGAAAAGCCCAACAGAAAAAAAACAACTTTTACCTGAAAGTATTTTTATTAATTACTTTTATAAGTGAGAGCTCCCATAACTGCAATTGAAAGAAAGAAAATATATTCATGTAATTAACAAAACTGGATTATAAAATTGGTAAGGAAATGCAGAGCTGTAACAGATACCAAACTCACCTTTCAAATTACTTACAAACGCTGAGATATGAAACCAAAATCAGAAAATAGTATTCTAAATATAAAAATTACTTGCATTGTTAATATTTTAGGCTTCATAAAACAAAATTTGTACTGTATCTAGCCATCCTATCACTAACACCTTACAGGGCTGTCTAACATCACCTTCTCTTTTAAACAAAAGTAAGACATGGCAAAATCTTTTTCACTTATTTAATGTGCATTGATATAAACTAACTTTTTTTGGTTTTGACCACAGACATCTTAGTCTGAGCTAAACCACCCCCCTCCA
Organism: Trochalopteron elliotii; assembly: GCA_024734555.1. Taxonomy (NCBI): domain Eukaryota; kingdom Metazoa; phylum Chordata; class Aves; order Passeriformes; family Leiothrichidae; genus Trochalopteron; species Trochalopteron elliotii. Next base: position 1,638,184 of record JANPWX010006184.1, read on the forward strand.
CTTGCAGTCAGTGCTGAGAAATATCTTGTTTAGAAGGATGGGCAGTTCTGAAAGTACCCTCTCCTACATGCCTGCATTTGGCAAGATGAAATCCAAACTCCTTTTGCTGGAAAATCTGAACTTCTTTATTTTAACCACATGAAACTCCTCAATTTATTTGGTTATAGATGTTATTTGAACCCTGTTAGCCCGATGAAGTTGAGCTTGCTGAAAAAAAGAGTGGCTAATCACGAACACTTTCCTCAAATGATACATTATTACTGTTTTCCTTTAAATATCAAGCCAGTTGTCAGCAAATCAGTCTGTTAATGGAAACTCCTGGAATTGTAGTTCCTGTTTTTTCAATGACTGACAGAGGGCAGGTTTAGTTTAGGCATTAGACAGAAATCCTTCCCTGTGAGGGTGGTGAGGCCCTGGCACAGGTTGCCCAGAGAAGCTGTGGCTGCCCCATTCCTGGAGGTGTCCCAACGCCAGGTTAGATGGGACTTGGAACAACTTGGGATAGTGGAAGTTGTCCCTGCCCATGACAAGGGGGTTGGAATGAGATGGTCTTTAAGGGCCCTTCAAACCCAAATCATTACATTACTCTGTAATTCTAGACTTTACAAACAGCCCTCCCAGCTTGCTGCACCTTCAAGACAGGAGTTCCTCATATGGAAGCAAGATTGCACTGATCTATTTTTACAAACAGGAGGAATTCAGGTCCCAGAGTATGAATTGTTCTGAATTTATACTCGTAACAAACTAAAAAGTGAATAGTTCAGGAAAGCAAACACCTTTAATTCATATGTAGGATGATAAAACCATTACATTTATAAAATCTGAGGCTATAACAAGGATTCAGAGAACCATGCTTGTGCCTTGCTTAGACCCCACCACCACAGTATATTCAAGTTGAGGCACTGGACTGCATCCTCCACAAATGCATCCCACAATACTCACCAACCCCCAAATATTGTTGTGTTTATAAACATATGTAAGATTTAAATGAGCTGCAGCAGTGCCTTCCTACACCAGGAGACATCTGGTACAGCCACAGCCACCTGGGATCCTGCTGGGTGACAGCAGCTGAGTGGCCCTGCAGCCTGGTCCAGTTTGGGACACTCCTCTCTGCACCACCTGGGGATGTGTCTCATGCCTTTGCAGGATAAACAACACACCTTATAGTTCAAGTCCCATTTTCAGCATTCTCTGGCAGTCCTAGCACTGGCATTAGAGTGTAAAGGGCCAAAATTAACCTGGCTTTGCAGCAGAGAAAAACAATGTTCAGATAGAATCAATATTAATACTAGTAATAGTAACAGTAATAATAACAATAATGAGTCATGATTATAATTTTTAGTTTTTTTAAATCCATTTTTCTGGGAAGGGCAGACACAAAAGATATATTTTATTAATGAACACTCTGCCCAGAAAAGTGCACAACTAAGTGTTAAAGCCTTTCAGTTCGGTTTAGAAAGACATGACAAGCAGATAACCAAATTGGTCCTGAAATATTTAATCCCAGAAACAGTATCTCAAAAAATAACCTTGAAGCCATAAAATAACTGTTTACCAGGGCTTGTTTCACTTTGTTATGAACACTTGGAGTTGGTGCTAAATTAAGAAAGCGCCTCAACAAGGCGCAGTCCATAAGATACGTTATCGGGTTTTAGGGCAAAAACAGACATATCTTACCACCAGGAACAATAACCTCGTATGAAACCCTCTCAGAAAAACACCTCTCCAGCTTTTAGTTTTGTAAAGGCTCATTTTCCTATGAACTCCCTCAGAAAAACACATCTCTAGCTCTTAGTTTTGTTAAGGCTGCTTTCTGACTGACCTCTTCTGAAGCACAAACTCCTGCAGAAGGGCCAACTAAACTCCTCGCTGCCCATGGATGGATCCCTGCTATTAAAATCATGGTATATTTTGTGCTGCCTCTATAGAGTCTACCTCAAAACATGAATGACATCCAGAACACTCCAGTAACTTGAAAAGTAGAATATGACAGCAAATTCAGCCTTTTGCACATCGGCTCAAATTTCAGGCTTCATAAAAACCTACAGCTCTGGAAGGGGAGGATCATCTTTAGCACATTTTGAGACCAGATGATGACAGACTGGCTGAGCTTCCGGAGAAGTCCTATCAACACTTTGGTGGCTGGCAGCACAGCTACTGGGACCAATTAGGTAAATTAAAACTACATGGCATGCAGACTCCACGTGGAATTCCTAACATGGTTAGAAGGGAGACAAATATGCTACAGCACGATTTTGACTATAATGGGTACATCTATAAAGCCTCTGGAATGCAGTTCTTGAATCCAGGGAATGGTGAGAAGACAGAAAACCTGAATTTACACTGTCCCTAAACAGGCACCCAACAGCACTGTGAATCTCAGACTCACTGGGGCTGGAAGGCCCCTCTAGAGATTGTCTAATCCCAGCTGAGCAAGTTGCTGAGGGAAGTGTCCACTCAGACAAATGGCCAAACAATGCCACAATAATTAGAATAAAACATAAAAAAACTATGCAATCCTGTCTCCCTTCTATACCAAAATAATACCATCCACAGAATATCCCATATAGATAAATTATTCAGGGAGGGGTATGTGCGTGTGTGAAACAGGCCTCTATTAATTCACTCCCATCATTGCCACACATTTGGTCTACACTTTATGCACATTTTTGTGACCATTAAAGGCTCCCATCAATGGAGACATGGAGTCTGAGGTTCAGCAACATCTTTGACAACTGGTCTATCCACCTCAAATTATGGGATATTTTGCAAATCACAGAATCCTTTAGGTTGGAAAAATCCTTCTCATACCATTTCTGGGCCCTCAGGACAAGAGAGACATGGAGCTCCTGGAGTGTGTCCAGTGCAGGGTGACAAAGATGATGAAGGGCCTGGAGCATTTCCCTGCCCAGGAAGGGCTGAGGGAGCTGGGGCTGTTCAGCCCCAGAGGATCCCCAGCTGAGAGGGGCCCTCAGCCCTGGGTGTCCCTGTGTGCAGGGAGGGCTCAGAGCAGGGCCCAGGCTCTGCTCCAGGGGCTCAGCAATGGCACCAGAGGAACGGGCAGGGACTGAGCCCAGCAAGTTCCACCTGGACAGGAGGCAGAACTTCTTCCCTGTGCAGTGACTGAGCACTGAACAGATTGTCCAGAGAGGGGGTAGAGTTTCCCTCACTGGAGATATCCCAGAACCCTCTGGACACAATCCTATGCCCTGTGGTCTGGGTAACTCTGCTTGAGCAGGGACATGAGAGTAGATGATCCACTGTGGTCCCTCCGACCTGAACCATTCTGGGATTCTGTAATTTCCTAAAGCAGCCATGGTCACTTCAAAAAGCAGGTGCTTCAATTCCTCCTCCTCCTCCTCCGCTACTACAAATCCATTCCAGCAAGATTAGCATGAAGACAAAATGATGTTTAAACTAAGACATTATCTTGTTACTGTTCCTTGTACAGAAATTCCTACCATTTGTGCAGAAACACAGTACACGATTGCTGACGTTGGAATTAAATGTTGTTCACACCTGCACTTAAGATCCACCTCCTCAATTTGTGTATGTGGCTGCTGCCAGGATTTGGGCAAATACAGAGTAAAAATGCATGTATAAAAATGCATGTATATGCTCAGTATATTCAGCATTTACATCTATTCATAAAATAAAAACGTATATTAGAAAATAATACTGAGCCAAAATCTTAATGTAGTCTCATCCACGTGCCAAAAACTTGTGTGGGTATGTGTATAAAGAATGTACATACTCAGGGAGACACTAACATCTTGTAATGCAATATGTTTCTGTTACACACACTCCAGACTTCCTAACAGCTGCATATTTTAATATACATAAACCCATACTTGAAAAATAATAAAATGTATTAGTTTTCCACATTAGGCATTTATGACCTAATTTAGGAGAGTATTACATCTTTATAACTTTTAAAAGACCCATTTTGATAAAACATCCCCATAAACAGACTGAGAAAATCGGGTAACAAGCATCTGTTGCTGCATTGTTTTCTTAATGGGGTAATAAACTAATAACACATTTTTATAACTTTTCACAAGAATATAAAGTATTAAAATTGAAGCTGATATTGAAAAATGTTCTCATGGTCCATTTTATTTTATTTTTCCACTATGTAAAGTTACAGTACTTACCAGATTAATATTAATATATCTTAATTATGTTGACACAATGGAAATTTGCCAAAGACATTCAAAGAATGGAAATAACTTGTTATTTCCACTACTCTAATTAAGGTGGTGTATTTAGCCGATGTTATTCATAATATAGGAATAATATGAATATTTATAAGAATATATAGAGATGCCACATAGAGAAATAATGACTCAAACTTTCAGGGGGTTCTAAAAAAGGGTTATTCCATTGGCTTTTAAAAGCAAATAGTGATTTTTTTTCTATTCTACCTGTTTTAATAAATAAATGCCAAAACTTTATTTCTAAAAAAAAAGTTAAAAACTACAAATTACAAATTAAAATTTACTTTACAAAACCTTATATTACATTGTTGTGATGTTTATTTTTCTTTTTCTAAAAAAAAGACCAAACTATGTTGTGTAACACAAAACTAATGAAAAGGTATTAAAAATTGTAATTCTGAAGTGAAATTGCTATATTTAGGAAGGCATATTTTGAATTATTTCCTTTGAAACTATTAATGTGAACATCAGTAATTCAAATTGAATAAGCTGCTGACCTGCATTCAAAGTGGATTTTCACATTTACAGTTTACCAAAGCATCAGCAAAGGATGATTCATAGCTCTTGGGGATGGAAAGGACCATCTAACCTCACTGTGCTCATAACACAGCCCACACAATTTTCTTGAATTGGCTCTCCAGAACCAATAGCTGTGGTTGAACTTAAGCATGGCTTTTACAGAAACATCTCCTCTTGATCTTAAATTTTCCAGTCATGGATAATCTGTCACAATCACTGGCTAAGTTATTTCAGCACTTAGTTATGTTGTTATAAATATATATGCCTTATTTCTAGTTTGAATTTATCTTGCTTAAATGTCAAGCTGCACTAGAAGGACTCCTCACACACATCATCCTGTCAAGGTAGAGAAAAAGGCAATTCCACAGCATGGTCCATTTGACCCCTCTTAAACAGCTACCTTAGGAAGAGATAAATTACAGCCCAGAAATGCTTGTTCCTCTCAATTGACTAAAAAGGAAATCATAGAATCATGGAATGGTTTGCATTGGAAGGGACCTTAAAAACCATCTCATTCCAACCTCTGCCACTGGCAGGGACACCTTCCGCTATCCCAAGTTGCTCCAAGCCCTGTCCAACCTGGCCTTGAACACTTCCAGGGATGGGACAGCCACAGCTTCTTTGGGCAACCTGTCTAGTCGTGCACACGGGTGTTTGCCACTGTGCTCAGATACAAATATTTGTATCTATCCAGAGGAATCCCACCCCAAATATCCACATAGGTTTGCATGCAAAACCCTAAGACATGAGATTTTTCATTTTTATGGGTCCTCAGTGACTGGCTACACAACATGTTCTTCAGTTTGATGCACTTCTGTCTCTGTGTTGGCATTTTCTAGTATTTCACTCAATTGTTGAGGTTCTCACTAAAACACAAGCACACATTTTAGCTGTGCTTGCCTCAGTACAGCAGAAAACTCTTCTATTTCCTATTTCCCTTCCTGCCTGCCCAAGGACTGCCCGAGGACTGCCTCAGCCCCTTCAGCTACAGCACTGGATTGGCCCCATTGCATTCAAGTGATTCCTCAAGACTCCAGGACACTCCTTCAAAATCCCTACTTTGCAAAATATAGCCCCAGAGACTGTACATGTTGCCCATTTGCTTAATTTGCAGATGAAATACTTAACATCTGGTTCCTCTGGAACGAAAATAACTTGCTTACACTCCATTTATCAAACGGTAACTCAGTAACTCTTTGTCACTACCTTGTCCTCTTCATTATTTTACAATCCTCAATTAACTTCACTCCAAAAATATTTGACAGGGAAACTAGACCCTGAGTAAACTACTTTTGGAGAAATGGAAAGTTGAAGAGTTTGCAATGTAAATTTTCCAAACCTACAACACTCGCTATGAGTGCAGAGCTCCAGCCACTCTGCCTGTATCATAAAATACAGCAGCAAAGGGGGTTTCTCAGAGCAACCAGCAAAGCCTCATTCATACAATCTTGGAATTATTTAGGGCGGAAAAGACCTCTGAGATCATCATGTCCAATCATTAATCCACACTCACCACTGAACCATGTCCCCAAGTGCCGCATCCACACATTTATTCAACACTTCCAGGGATGCTGATTCCACCACTGCCCTGACCAGCCTGCTTCAATGCCTGACCACCCCTTCACCCAAGGAATTTTCCAGTGTTCAACCTCAACCTCCTCTGGTCTACTTTGAGGCCATTTTCTTTTGTCCTGTCACTTCTAACCTGGGAGAAGAGCCCAACTCCCACCTGACCAGAACCTCCTTTCAGGCAATTTTAGAGAGGGATAAGGTCCCCCTTTATTGCCTTTACATTGGTGTTACAGAGTCAGCCTCAGTTACAATGGTGACAGGCAGAACTTTCCAGTATCTAGGGCTGTTCTTGGGATTTATGTCAGTAAGTACTAAAGCCAAACAGTTGCTGGTGACTTCAGGCAGCTGAATAGTACCACATCAATTTAATGTGAAATATTACTTTTTTTGGAAAAAGACATTATTAGAAAATTTTAACCCACAATTCCTTGAAAATAAACTTTGTGAAGCTGGGAATGAATTCTTTCCATGAAAAAATAAGAAATACAAGGGTTTGCTTCAGCAACCTAAAAGGAAATTGTGCTTTGATGAATTGGGAAGTATGTAATAAATTAGGGGAAGCAAATAATACTTGCATTGTAACTTTTGCTCACAGACGTGGCTGTAAGTGTTCCTTACCCGAAAGTGCAACTGATAAAGGTTCCAAGCTGAGTAACTCAGGACTAGTTAAGATTTTTATGTCCCTCTGAGAGCTCCCATGTCAAGCTGCCAGCTCAGGCTGATGTGGATAAACTGGAATTCCTCATCTCCTGCTTACTCCAAATCCTCCATTTCTGTTCATCAATAACCCCGTGTCCCCCAACATCATCAAGGTGTGTAACATGGGTTTTACCTCTGAGACTGGATACTCTGTTCACTTCAGGACTGCAGCTGTATTTTTTATTTGTTATTCCCAACAACAATCCTAATGGCACATAACAACCTTCCTTACCCTGCATCCAGATTCCAATCTGCAGAAGTCATAGAAACAGAGGGATCTAGCTTTGAAAAACAACATTTTCTTGTTTGTACCAAGTCATAAGAACCCTGCCAAGCTCATTTCTCCCACCCATCACTTTGATTTTCCTCTCAGCCACCTGCGTTAGAAGCTGCTTTCCATTTCCTCTCATGACACATCCTCCTCCTGATGTAGCAGCACATCTCCCATCAAATGTCAGATTCCAGCTTGGATCACCTTACTTGCCACTCTTTGCTGTGCACACACCAAGCATTCAAGCCAGCACATCTCCTGCAGCATCTTTTTGGTAGGAAAAACCAAACAGCAGATGAACATCATCACCCATTGTCACTTCATTCTTAAAACTCTTCTGTGCTGTGACTTGTACAGGAAAAAATCTCTTACTGACTGGATAATTTATATACTGAGACCACTTCCTCACCAGCTAAACAACACTATCTCCTTTCACTCTTCTGTTTATCTTATCAAATCTTATAATTTGTCATGTCTCTATATTGCAAAATCTATTGAGCCATCATTAACTTCTGTTCTGCATTCGTGTAAGATGGATAATACAGAAACACAGAGGAATCCTGAATCTTGACTCATGTTTTTACACTGGCAAACATTACTAATGAGATTGTTTTCCCTCTTTTTTAAAGCTAAATGACAGTTTAATTTTGTTATGGAAGTTGAGACTCCAGAAAAAAAAATCTCACTTTAAAGAAATGGTATCATGCACCTTTAAAAAAACTACAATAAAACACAGTATTCTTTTATGTATTTCAGGTTAAGCATTCAAAATGTCTCATTACTTCTGATGATTCGGAACTAGCTATAAAATTATGTCTCAAATTTAGTCTTTCTTGATCACATGAATGGCTTTCAACTTGTTCTAAAGAGTCATAATTAGTTGCTTTTTATCTATTTGTTGAGCTGTTTAATTTCTCTCTTTTGTACCTAGTTAACTATTTTTATCACCTAAATATGACTGTAGTAAATTATGGACAAAGATGGGCCTCATCTACCCTGTGGGATATTAAATCCCAAGCTTCCTAACGTGGCAAGAAGCATATACCTTCTTTCTGTACCATCTGCTCCTTTTCTTAAAAAAAAAATCCCTCTATGCACAATGGTGAGATTGTTTTAACTTTCTTGTTAACAGATGCAGAAACAGCTGAATGTTTTTTCTCAGAAGCACTTAATCCAACTCCAAACCTCCATTATATCTTCCAAGGGTAATTTAAGCATCGTATCTAAACACCAATTAGAACTAGAGTTTTCTTGATGGTAAGTATTAATAACCTGTCCTTCTTGCAAGGAAAAAAAATACCCAAAGCCTTCACCACTGACAAAATTACCTCATGAAATTACTGTTTCTCACTTCCAGGCCGTTTGCATTGCAATAATTCTGCACGGAGACTGCTTGCTTCCAGCAGTTTTAGCACCTTCCCCAGTAAAACTAACACATGTGGATCTCTGGAGAGTCTTATTTTTTTCCTGTTGTCCCAATTCTTTGCCATCAAAAATGACAATCCTGTCAGCACATCAACACATTTTAAGACTGACCTGTACCAGTACACAGCCTGGAATATTGCATTAGTACAATTCCTCCAGGCTGGATACCAACCTCATCCCCACCAGCCAGTGTCAGCAACCCTATGCAAACGTTTATTGCATGATTTTTCTTACTATTTTTATTTGGGTTTTTTTCCTTATTATTTATCATTATCACTTACTCTTACTTTCTGTCCTAGCATGACTGGAATTTAAATTATGTGAAATTAGAGGCATGTAATCCTTAGGGAGAGCTCCTGGCTTTGGAATTCACTCCAAATTAGTAAAACAGGACTGGATGTCTTTTAATCACCCAGGTGTACTCCAGGTTCCATAGTCATTCTGCAACTGAAGCCTGAAGGAAACACCTTATTTCATACATCTTCTCAGGGCTTTGCAGAAAAGCTCAGGGTCTTTATGAAAGCCCAATATCTTATATTTTCATCCATATGCATATTAAATAACATAAATACTCCCACAGACAGAAAAGTGTCTTATCAAGGAAAAAATCCTTCTTATATCCCCTCTTCTGAGACTGTCATGGAGAAAAGAGTGTAACTTCTACCAATAACCAGCTAAAGAATTTAATTGCTATGAAGGGAACAGAATTATCCAAGGGGATATAACTGGGAGGAAGAGGCTTGGTTTAAAAGCAATAAAACTATCTCAATTGTGAAATTTTGTCACTGTAGAACAGCAGATACAAGAGATGTACCAGAAAGCCCTGGCTGAAGCTTAATCCTAAACTGGAAACCACAGTCACAAATATAAATACAGCAGCACTCAGCACTAAAAACATGACTGGTACTTGTTTAACTCTTTTCATGTTCTGAAGTTTGATATCCCTTTCTAGAATTTTCCTTCATTTTGTGATTCTTTCTCTTAGCTCTGCTAACTCCAAAATATTGACCTAGTGCTGTAACCTACTTAACTTTAAAGTCTTTAAGTATCTTCCAAAACTTTCCAGTGAGCAAATATTACAAGGCGAGAAAAAGAATCTGATCTTAATTTCATCCCATTTTATGTCCTGCAAGTATCCCTCTCTCCTCTTCTCCTATGTGCAATAAATTAAAAAAAACCCACCTGAAATAACAGATGAATCAAAACTTCTATTACTAATAATACCAGAAGCCTCAATTTAGCCCATGCTTTTGTCAGATTGTAGGTATAGTTTAAAAATTAAGCAGATGACTGCTTTGCTGAATTGAGGTTTACACAACCTTGAAGCTGAAGTCAGAATAATACAAAACCTCAGGGAAGGAACACAAAAACCCCAAAATAAAATTCATAAAATGTGTTTGGTTGCCTCAAGCCTGGTGTTTTCACTTGATTTTCCTAGAGAAATATTTCCAAGCAGTACCAAGTGTGCAGCCAGGCTCCCTGAAATTGATCTGGTTTAGAAAAGTACAACTTTGTCTCAGGGCGTGGAGAGGACAGGGGACACAAATGAGAGGCAATGAAACATCATCTGTACTGCTGCACATTCAGTAACTTTTTGTTGTTAGTGGTATCAAAGATTTAAATGAAAAGTGACACCTCACTGAGTGGGACATGATAAATGGAGTGAAATGAAGCACAAAAACTCAGCTTTTATTCAGGAATCTTTTGTCTTTTCTTGTGCCAAGCTGAACAAGTATTTGAGTTTGAATATTATTACTGGAGTTAAGGAACAAGACTAGGCAACTAAAACGGAAAATAACAGATGATAAGAGTTATTAAAAAAAATCTGCACTTGGTTTTGGTGTTCCCATATTATTATCTGCCCCTTTCCAGATTTACTCTGCTATTCTAGAGGTTTTACATTCTTTATTTGCAAAGTGACAAGCTAGGGATGCCAGAGATGTCCATGGGTAAGAGTTTCTATCATGGAATCACAGAATCCCAGAATGGTTTGGGTTAGAAAAGATCTTTGAGACCATCCAGTTCCAATTCCTCTGCCACAGGCAGGGTCACCAGCCACCAGACCAGTTTGTTCCAAGCCCCATCCAGCCTGTCCTTCTATCCAAGCTCAATATAACAGGACATGTCTGTCAAGCATCAGTCATATGAGCAGCACCTAAAATGAAGAGCCTGCTCACGAAAAATAAAGCTTCATGCAATTTTTCTGCAACTGCAATTCCAAGTCAAACAGCCTTATTAGATGATCCTAAAGTTCTCACAATGTTTCACCCAGACAGCTCACATCCTGCGCTGCAGAGCTGGGCAGCTCTGCTGCTGACTCACAGCTGCTGCATCTCAGTCTGAGCTGGCTCAGAGCAGCAGCAGTGAGAGTGAACTGACAACTGTGAGCTGCTCCAGTTCATAAAGCACTTTTAAATCTTTCAAGGAGAAAAATATGAATGAATGCTCATGTTCAAGAGAAATCTGAAACAATGGCATAAAATACAACTACAAGTGATCTTATGATATATAATGGTGTAAGTCCATGGTATTGTCCATGAACTAACAAAATCACAAAAACCTGAATCCTGCAGGGAGCTGCACTCTAATTCTGTGCAAAGACAAGTAAAAAAACTCCTTTTCTTTTAAGATTCTTCCATTTTGTTCTTAGGATTCTGCAACAACCAAGTTTCTATTTATTAACTCATGTACCAGAATGTCCCTGCTGCATGGATGCAATGTTATTGTCTTTACAAAAATTAATGCAAATTAGGGAAGAAGGGCATATTTTTTTTGTGAAATATCCTGGAACACTTAATTAAGTTACCTTTGTGTCCCAGTATCTGCTCTAGAATTAGAATTCTCACCTTATCTTTGAAATACATGTTTATGTATTACATGTTAGATTGCCTTGAGCAAAGTACCAGAAGTCAGATTCTCATCCATACTAAGGTTTTTTAAGCCTCTCAGAAGGCACTTAAGAACACACACTTTTAGAAAGTAACATATTCTTACCCTCAGACCCTTTTACATCAGTACAACTGTGCTTGAAATGCCTCCAGTATGCATTTGAATTTGCCCATACGGTTAGAAAAATTAATTGTATAAGGTTTATGAGACTAGCAGTTGCTTTTGTTTATATGAGAAATTCAGCTGATTGCAAATTGTTCACTTATTTTCTCACTCACAGAGCTAGCAAATTCAGCTGACAAATCAGATTTTTTTAACCATTAGGTATGAAAAATGATAAAACTTTGCAGTGTGAGCTCCTGTGTTGAGAAGGACTCAGGTTTTGTTCAGCACTTCCAGCGTAACAGGTTTGAACAGGCAGTGACACAATGGAGCACAACCCCTTGTGTGGTTGTACAAACTGCATCAGCAGAGTCACTCCATGCCAGGGTCCCCTGCCTCAACAGAACCACATCTATGCTGCCTGAAAGCCTCACGTGCTGCTTGCAACAATTCATGTACTGTGTTGTGCAGTAGGACACTGATGTATGTGCAATCCAAGAATTTTAAATATCCCCACAGGATATCAAATACTATCCAGATTGTTTGTAAATACTTTCCTAGTGCTCTGCAGAAAGGGAGCCAGTTCTTTTCAAATCTACTTCAATGACATTTTTGTCTTATCTAAAATCTATGTTCAATAAAATCATCTGGGCAACTTACTGCTTCATCAGTACTGCGAGTTTGTGCCCTCATTAATAAATTCTGTTGGAGCGTTAAGACTACCCCAGTAGGGACAGCTGGGAAACTGCAATATAAAGTCAAGCAGCACATTTAATGACCAATGAACTTCTGGAAACTTACTCCAAAGTGATACATCATTGTGTCAGACACTCTTAAGCATTATGCAGCTTGGTCTCCCTCTTTAGAAACATGAAACCCCCTGAAACTGCTACCACAAATTGGGAACCTTTTAAATTATTGCCAAGCCACCTGCTTTTCTCTAAGAAACTTCATAAAACTCTCCAAATTAGTAATGCCATTAGGTAAAGCTTACAGAACTGTTGTTATTCTGAAGGAGTATTAGCTGTTTAGCTTAAGAAAACCAACAGGGATTTTTTATAATGGAAAGAACTGTCACATATATTATATAATCTATTCCAAATGAAATGCTTTAATATATTCTTGAATATGCTATTCTTCTACACTTTACTCTTTCTGGAAGAAAACCCTATGAACCATATTATCAGGACTAAATTTATCTAATGAAGAAGGTTAGCTCAGGAGAGGGGACATGAAAGATTCTCAACCAGTTTATGGGTCTTCAGATGGCATTAAGAGCCATATAAATCAAATGTCCCATTTTACATTTCTGAACAACACTGGAAGAAATAGTGCTGGGATCGAAGAGGGAGCCCCATTTCCCCTGTTCCTTCTCTTTTTTTGAATGGCCCTACAGAGAGCAGGCAAGGATGGATTATAGGAATGCCTTCTGTCGGGGAGTCGGCCAAAACTGTGCCATCTCATCTTGGAGCAATTTATCCAATAAGATGATTTAGAGGACAGTTCAGTGGCACCATTTTTGGAGGCAGAGGCAGAAGGGAAGGAATATAAATCAAAGGTGACTGGCAGGTAAAGGATATATGCAGCAATCAGCCAAACCATGTGCACACTGGCACAAATTCAACAAGATCATTTATAAAAATTTTAAGTCAGGAGTACACAAAAGGGGGTCTGGTGCTAACTAAATCCACAGATAGATTACACGCCACTGAAATAAACACTTCCAGATGCTGGCATACAAAAACCTTTTACAGAAAGAAATGTTTTCTTTCATAAATCTGAACGGAGGAACCTTGGGATGGGGGTTGGGAGAGAAGGGAACAAGATTTCCAAACTGAGATTTGACTTCCTACTGGTTTTATAGAATAATAACTCATCTTTTTCAAACACAAAGTGTTAACACTGTAGAATTACAAATAACTGCCGACAACAGCTTGAAGTATAGACAAAGACATGATAAATATGCAACTGTTTAATGAAATAAAATGCCTTTTTTTCTGCTTTCAAAATGAGAAGAAAGCATGAAAATGTCAATTTGACTTTTTCTATATCAGAAACTGAATGTGTAACAGAAGGGAAAGTTTTCAAATGCCTTTTGACATAAATACATACATTTCATTTTTGGGAAGTGATTAAGAATGAAATCCTGACTTCTTCAAAATCAGTATCAATCGATTCTGAATATCAGTATGGGCAGTCTATATTTTACAGGACCCTAAGTATCAGAGATTTTTTATTTGGTTTCCATGTAACTAATTTCTTTCGGAAACAGCATTCAAAACTTTTTATCATTCAAGTGCTTTACAAAAATTTAGCTGTACTGTATCCATATTGTGTCTATTGAAGCAATTATTGAAGATTATATTTCAGAACTTCTCACTACTACTTTGATCTGAAACATGCAAAAATAACTTTCTTTCAGTTAAGAGGACTAAGTTGCAGACCAAATCTTCTGGGCAACAATTCCCGGTTGTGGAGCCTCCTTCTCTGGAGATACTCAAAAGCCTCGTGGACACAACCCTGTGCCCTGTGCTCTGGGGGACCCTGCTTGAACAGGGAGCTTGGAACAGAAGACCTCCAGTGGTCCCTTCCAACTGACCCATTCTGTGACTCTGGGAATGGGAAGCAGAATTTTTCTTGAAGTTTAAGGCACATAAACCAAACTTGCTTTCCAAAATGTCCTCATCCACAATTATTATACTGCCACATTATCCTTTGTATTTTAAAAGTTTCCCTCTCTTCTTTCTACCCTCTGAATCTGCTGGTTTAGTCTCTCATAAGCTTAGCTTTGACAGGTTGTCAGCTACTATTCCACAGATTTTGTTTTTAGGGGAAATTAATAGAGTCAAAATCATCTTTATTATATTGAAATTATTGAAGATCCATGATGAACCTCAGTGTTTTTCACCACAGAAATTGATTTGCATAAAAGCTGAGCTCAATCAGGATCAATAAAAAGCACTTAAAAACATCAGAAGTAGAAGACTTTGACTAAATATATAATTTGATTGTGAAACTATGATTACCATGTACATGTAACCTACTAATGTCCACATGGGATACTTGCATTTATTATTTAAGAATATCTAAGAGCATAGGCAGGGTTCTGTAAGGCCCAAATAATCCAAGTCTCTGCCAAATCACATTCTCTGGTGTTACATGTTCTTTGTGCAGGGAATGTCACAAGCAATATTATAAACACAGTTTTGTAAATATTCATTGTTTCATGGTGCATAGGCAATTTTATGAGACTGAAATATTTAACAAGAGAAGGTTTAGACTAGCAAGCCTTTTCATACTGAAATGGCTGGAAGGCTGAAGGAACATGCTCCCCAAAACATAAATACCCAAGGAAATGTTGGTTATATCCCTGTTCATTCAGTACACCCCATTTACACACGTGCAAGCTGCTGAATAACGGCCACTGTCTGCCATGAGCCTGTGCAGGATTACAATTTACATTTGTGAACTCAGTTTCTCTGAACTAAACATCTGAAGCAGTTAATTTCAGAGTTGGCATAAACTAAAGACACAGAATCTGCTTTGGAAACATCTTCTTGTTCTTTTTCCCTGTGGTCTTTCAATATTGTAGCTGACCACTTAGCTTTTCATTTCAGAGCAAAGGATCTCAGCTGTCCTTTTTGCTAGAGCTGTTCTCTTTGCTAGGGCTGTTCTCATGGTCACAAGTACTATTTACAGACTGTTCCTGCACCACTTACAGCTGCTCCTATCACGATTCCAGGTAAGCACTGTGTACTGTTCACAGAATAAATACTCTTTAAAGAATTATTTTTTTGATATCCCAACTATCTGAAATACAATCAATTCAAATAAAATTATTTCTCTAGAGCCATTGTGTTTGTGTTCATGGTAAGAAATATCCATTTAATATTTTTGTGAACACCTTGGTATAATAAATACTATTACTTGGAATATTATTTGGAAGAATATTAGGATTATTCCTATAGGCCCCATCAAGACTGGACGTGATTTCACCATGCACTTCCTTAGCTTAAATGCACATAGAAATAGATACAGGTATAATACATGGAATTGCATTATCCCATATGATGGAGAGTTCTATACTTCCCATTCCTGTCTTGCAAAATTGCATGGTGCTTAATATTTCTCTGATTTTTGAAAAGTCTAGACCATGCTTTAAAGTATGAAACACTGAGCACCACCCAATACTGTTAATAGAAAATATTTGGATAAAACATATGTCTAAACTACCTTAGACATGATACAACAATGCAGAAGAATCCAGAGTACACTTGCTGCTTTCCATTGTGGCTTGCCCTTGGAGACAAAAGCTAAGTGCTCCAATTATGTTAGTCATTCTGACATAGTTATTAAGGTCAAAGTAAATGCAAAAGGATCATTTTCACTGGTTTAATGTTAGTTCTCATTTACCATATAATTACAAAACTTCCAAAGTGTTGTTTCCATCCAAACCAAAATCCATCAAATACTGTTAAAGAATAAATTGTATAGCTTAACTCTTCTTCCAAAACCAACTCCTTAGGAACACTTATCACCAAATCAGATGGAAGAGAGTGACAACCATGATGAAAGAGCAAAAGGGGAAAGATGTGAAAAAATATCCCTGTTTGTACTTTGCAAATATATATTTATTATCTTAAGACAACAAAAGTTTATGCACTGTTTAAAAAATAAAATACTCTCCTGTATTTTCTTTTTACAGATATTAAATCTAAATTCTATGTATGTGACTGAGCCATTCAGTAGCTTGAAAAAGCACGAAGCCTTTTTTATTCTTCAACTCTACCTTTTTTAAAAAGTGGCTTTCCATAAGAACTGCTGGGATGCAATAGGCATCTCCCTTTCCACATCATCCATCCTTGTGTAGGACAACACAACTGCTAGATTTCATTTTTTCTGTTAGAAAACCCATCCCCTGGTGGTCTGGGTTCAGATATGAACTTTCTGAATTCAGCAGCCCCTTGACAACTGCCAGTCTGTTGGTTATTACACTGATCCATAAAAATATCCCTTCCAGTTGCTTCTAAGAGTTCAGGACAAGGTTTAGATCCTTCTGAAACAATTTTCCCCACAGACACTGCAGAAAGCAGCTCAGACTTCTAATATTTTACCAAGGTTTTGCACTGCCTACATGAACTCTGTCATACAGGTCCTGCTGCTGAGATCTGAGGAAATGGTCATGCCTGATTACACAAAAATCTGGATCAGTTCTGTTAATTCATTTCCTCAGGTTTGGTTACACACACACCACCAGATCTGGCCGTCATTAAATTGTATTTGTTGTGGAAATCTGCATTAATGCAGATTGCAGAGGGTACTCAGTGCTCCATCCACATTTGTGCCAAATTAAGACCCAGAGTTTCTGGTTGCCTCATGGACAATTGTCATTGCCAGGTCGCTCCCCAAAACTCCAATGAGGGCACTCACAGGGGAAAGGACCTAAATGCAGACTCTGCAATACCTCTCAAAATACTTTTCCTGAGCCTTCTCATTAAAAGCAGAATCGTGTTACAGCACTACAACATCTGTAGGCATCCAGAAGCTGACCCAAGATTCCCTCTTATTCTTGGCTTGTTCAGAGGGAACAAGATCTGCTCCTCTCATCAACCACGTTGACTGTAGGTAATGTTAACAAATTAAATTGTTCAGTTGCACTGTTTGGGAAGTTCACAAGAGTGGAGGATGTAAAAAACCCCAACCCAAACCAGGGTTATTTTATTTTACCTTGTGGTTGAAGAAAGCATTTGAACTTTGGTTAATAACTGATCAAACCACTTTTAGAGAGGGTCAGGGAGGGAAGATTCACCTTTCTGCAGCTGTTTATGTGAGCGCTTTACTTTGTTAAAATAAAGTGAAATACATTCTCTGCTTTCAGAAGCTCTTGCCATATTCTTAGCTACATCTCTTAGCAAACTTCTGCTAAAGACATTTTTCTGGTTTGGACTGGAAATTCTATCCAACACTTTACATGATATTAATCTAGCATTCTTGAGTGGCAAAAGAGAACGGTGAAGTTACATAAAGACAATTCATTGTAATTTTTTTATTGACTATCATTAATAAATCAAACTTTTACTGCCATCTATAAAATTACTTTTGGTACTAGGAAAATTATAATTTCACCTACTCATTTTCTGTTATTTTCCCTTTTTTCCTTGCTTCTGAAGTCCCACTATTTCCTTTATATTTATGGTCTTCACATATTCTGCATCACTTTTACATAAATGAATTCATCTAAATTCAGAATAAATTTCCTTTCCTAAAATCTCTCAGAAACTGGAAAATTTCTTCCTAGGAGCTGAGATCCTGTTTGGTGGATTTTGTTTGTTTTTTCCTGTAATGATTTCTTTGAACTGTATTATTTTCTAAATGCAGATATTCCAAAGTAGGATAAATGCCACACAGAACAGAAGATGAGAAGAAAATGCCCCCAATTTATGACATGGGAGATGGACTGCTTTTGCATTTTCATCAGCCGAGAAAATTAGGTAAAAAATTCATTTGGCTGCTCTGAACAATGGATTTGCAATTTGCATAGAAAAAATGATGGCAAAACCTCAGAACCCATCAGTGTTTTACCACATGCTCAGTTCTATTACATTTCACTGGAGGTTCAAGATTGTCTAAAGAAGCCATTCTCTTCTTTCCCCAACCATAAATGTGTCACTTGAGAGTTCAACATCCAATAGGAGCAGTATCAGACACAAAACTAATTTTAGAATATAAAGTGCTCTTCTCCATATTGGAATACATATAATTTAAAATAACTGTAAACCTAAACTTTGGAAAAACAGAAAATTCAAGCACTAACAAAAAAGCATAATTTGTAATTGAAAGAAAATAATATTTGAAAGGAAAAAACCTTTTTTTTTTGTCTTTCCAAAAAGAGACAGAAATTACTAAGTTTTATTTCCCAAGAGAATTATGCCACTTTTATAAAGAAAATTACAGTCACCACAAATTGCTCTCAACAATTCCAAAGCTTCTTCATTTGACCACTTGAAAATCAGAGTTCTTTAAGATTATAAATATAACTTTTTATAACTCTGTTATTACGTACTGTGAACGGGGAAAGGGGGCCAATCTTGTGGCCGTAGCGTCGAATGGCCTCTCTGATGTGGCTGGGCTGGATGGCATCACTTTGAGCCTCCATCCCACAGGCTGCAGTGCTCTGCAACAGAAAAACACATAAATTGTTACTAAATCAAAAACACACAACAGACCTACAGTGCATAAAGTATGAAAATAAACCTTTATAAAATGGACAATTTTTTTTTTCCTGAGGATACACATCATTGGTGCCACACACTACATCAGAGAAAAAAAAGCTATTAACAAATTAAAGAGGACTTTTACATGAACTTTGCTTAAGAGACCCAAAGAACACCATGTTAGTCCTTTTAAATCTTTCACCTAATGCTGCTCTATGTTGCAACTGAAAAGGGCAGAAAATGTTCAAAGTGAAATGAAAGGGTCATATAAGTCATACTGTAATAACCACAGAAAACTATTTTTAAAACATTTCAGGCTCTCACTATGATGTGAAGGGGTGGAGAAAATATTGAACAAGCACCTGAAGTGGAAAGCAATTTGACACCAAAATCACCATTGAGTAGTATCAACTTAAAATGTGAAGCTGAAACACGTGACATAATGGTGTCAGAAAGACGCAAAAAAAATTAATTACCTTGAACTGGAAAGTTTTAAAATTTCAAATTAATTTTGATTATGGACCCTAAAGAGGTAAAAATAAAAATTCACTGCTACTGGCACACTGATTGTACAATAATTTTCCTGGGATTTTAAAATAAAGAGTTACTCTGTTCTCCTTGTTAGCCAGCCTGAAATGTTGGTTCAGGCTTGACCCAGACACAGCTGCTTGCCAGAATTCAGATGACTTATCTAATGATGGCTGCTTGGCAACAAATTCATGAAAATTGTATTAGTGAGTACACTGAGAATGACAAAAAATTTAATTATATACTAAAGTTTAATGTCCACACATCCACAGCCCCCTCACACATTCACATCATATACTAATGCCCTCAAACCTGGAATATTTTTTACAAAATATTTTATTTTCAAGAGTGCTGAGTCCACTGGAGCCTGTGAATAAACACAGAATTATTCATAATATGATGGCAGATTCTTCTCCTGCTGATTGACATCCATAAAGGGAATATGAAACTCAAATATTTTCTGCTGGACTGGGCCTTCATGGCCTAAAAATAGTATTTTTCACCAAGTTAACTTGTTTGCCTCATTTATATCCAGTAGATACCTAAGCAAATTGAATAAGTCATGAGAACATTTAATTAAAACTGTGCACTTTTTTGAATATAATTATTTTCAAAGGCATTTAGTCAAACACTAAGAACTTAAACTCAGAGCATCAGTAAAATATAATGTACCAAAACCTGCACCTCCAAGTAAATTTCTGCTCCTAGGAATTAAAATGAAAATCGGCCACAGGAACAAAAAATAATCAATTATAACATAAAAACGGATGAGGAAAGAGCAGAAATCTTTCCAGGATTCACTAAAAGCTTTCTAAATGGTGTGTAATAAGGACAGGAGGAAGTTAAACTCTTCAGGACTATCCACAGTAGCAATTACACCAGAAGGAGAAAATACATTTTTTTCTACCTTATCACTGCAGAAATCACCATTTTTACCCAGAAAAATGAGTATTTTTTAATAACAAAACACTTGATAAAATCCCAAGTCATTCCATTGCTCTTCAGCAAAACTAGCACTGCCATCACATTTCTTCAAAACAGCCCCAAGTGACCATCACAGGTTTTCCTATCCAGTTTATTTAATCACATTGATTTCTCTTGTGGGTTTTAGGTACATATATCCCTCTCAGAACACCAAGACTCTGCAACAGCAGACAAGAATTGTAACACTTTTATTTCGTACTCTGAATATGAGACATCCTTGTTTCATGCAAAATTAGCAAGTATTTAGCTTGATTGCAAACAACTGGTATAAAAATAAAGCAAGTCAGGCAAAGTTGTTAAAGGCATGGGCAGCAGCCAACTCAGGCTGTGGGGATCAGGAAAATCACAAGCACCTCTTTGCCTAGTTTGCTCATATTTTGACCCTTAAAACCTGTGCTTGCTGCCCTTGTCAGGGAAGGGGATGATAATTTGGGGTGGTGACAATTGCTGTGCCTGTAGAGGAGCAAGTTATCTTAGAAGCAGCAGTTGTCACCTTTACAAAATTCAGTCTGCAGACATTATTAGGAAAATTTAGTGTAATTCTGATAGAAAAAAACATTAAACCACACATTTGGTCCTACAATAGCAGTGGCCATTATTATATGGTATAGGTTAAAATTAATATTTAAGATGAGACACATTATTTACTGTGAGGGAGGTGAGGCCCTGGCACAGGGTGCTCAGAGAAGCTGTGGATATCCATCCATGGAAGTGTCCAAGGCCAGGTTGGATGGGGCTTGGAGCAACCTGGGATACTGGAAGGTGTCCCTGCCCGTGGCAGAGGGTGGGAACTGGATGATGTCTAAGGTCCCTTCCAACCCAAACCATTCTCTGATTCTGTGATAATTTCCTAAGGATGTTATGTTTCGGTCTCTCTTTTTTTTTTTTTTTTTTTTTTTTTTTTTTTTTTTTTTTTTCCCTCCAGGATTGTGCACCAAATACCTTTTTTCTTTTCCTTTGTTTGGATTTGGTGGAGTCCTGTCCAATCCCACCATTCCCCAAGGCTCCTGAGGGGTTTTTTCCAAGGTGTTGCTGCCCTGCTGATGCTGGCGCGGTGGGTGTAGGGGGTGGTGTGTTCTCAGGAGAGTCAAGACTGCTCTTCACACTTGTAGACTGCCCTAAGAGATGTGGCTGAAAAAGCAACATGTCAAGAAACCACAATATAATCAAATCACAAATAAACCCCACCCCAATTACTTCCTTCTCAGATTCCCTGTTAGAAGAGATGCAATACAGAATTTGGTTTTATCATTCTAGAAGGTACTACAATACCTGTATAATACCAATGCATGCAACACAGTACTAAGTGCACTTGCCAATTTTGAAAACTTTAATCTCCAAATGTGCAATAGAGCTTTGAACACAGAGAGAAGGAATTTTCACCCAAGAGGATTTTTATTTAATTATAAAGATGCTGCTAAGAATTAAACATTAAGAATTATAATTTGATGTCTTTCCATCTAAATCCGTAACTTCAAAGTTCATAAACTCCATAAAAGAAGTCTGTATCAATACCATATTCAATAATGACAACTTTGGAAGAAAATACATGTAAAAGCAAAACATAAAATGCATTAATATGTGAAAAGGCAAGTTTTACCTCAGTAGAGTTGTGGTACTGTATGAAGGTGGCAGATATGGCATGAGTGAACGGGTCACCAGTTTTGGGAGTCATGTCTTGTTTAACCAAAAGGGCCAAGTCCACCAGCTGGAGGGGCAAAACAGGTGGGGTTACTGACATGGTACTAAAAATGCCATTGCAACAATGGGAGAGTGAGGGTTGTGGGTTGAAGCAGAATATTCTCAGCGTTTCTTGGATGAAAATAAAGTTATTCAGATATTTCAGCCTAAAGAGCCTTTCTTTTCCACTTCTGTAAATATATGGAGCAATCTATCTACCCAAGAGGGCTCAGCTTGGCACTAAGGTAACATTTTGTTTTCCAGGAAATCCTTCTTTCTAATCCAGTTGTGCAATGGGATTGAATGAGCCTCAGTGCACTGCCAAAGGTCACATAGCAAAGTGTGTGGTTTCAGTTTGGATTTGAAAAAGGTTCGTGCTGGACTCCCCTCCCTTCTACAACCATTATAAAACATTTCTGTTTGTGTATGAGATGGATGAACACAGCACAGCACACATCTGTCACACAGCAAATTGAAAGACAGCCCAGATTTTTGAGCTGGTTTAGTGGAAGGTGTCCCTTCCCCTGGCTGGGGGTTGGAACAGGATGAGCTTTAAGGCCCTTTCCAGCCCAAACCATCCCATGACTCCATGAATCCTGTTAGCTTGGAGCACTGAAGCAGTGACTGCATTTCTGAAGGGGCTTACAACCCAGACCCAAAAGCTGAAGTATCCCCAAGAGAAATTAATTCATTTTCATTAGAGTTCAATCAGTCCCTTACCTGGGCCACGGTCTCATATGCTAAATATGCCAAAATCTCCATTGCAACTGCATTTGGCTTTATTTCCATACTGCTACAGTCCAGCCAGTCACGGAACTTGGATGCTTTCTTTGCTGTCAGTTAAAACCATAAGGGGAAAAAGAAAAGTTAACGACAGATAGGCCAAAATAATCGATTTTTTTGGGTCACAGAAATACTGCAAAATTGAAGCAATTAGTGTGAGTGTGATTTGATTGGCCGAAGAAGGAATTATCAAAATGAGACCAGTGGGGAAAGACTCTTTTTTCATACATTTTGGAGACCCATAAGCACATGGAATAAAGAGAAAAAAGACAAGATAAATGATCACAGAGGAGATTTCAGAACAATGAAGAGTCAACTTCAGAGGAATGTAGACCGGACAAACTTGCTTTAGAATGTATTACTGTAAAATAAATAAAATAATTGCATCACATCTTTGATGAATTAAAAAAACACTAAAAGAAATCAATACAAATATGAGTCCAGAAAAAACTGATATAATTGTATTAACAACAGCAAAGACAAATGACAGACAGAACAACTTGGAAGTCCTGGTGTTAACTTTACAGGGCTGAGGTGCTGACAAGTGAGCCAAAATTATTTGTATAAGAGTGTTTTTTAAGTGTCCTTTGGATATAAAGAAATAAGGATAGGTGTATAATCAACATTCATATGAGAACTTCACAGTGGTAATGAGTGAGATGGATTCAGAAAAAAGGCAGAGAAAAATATGGGACAATGAGAGTAAAAGAGAATGATCTTATTTAGGTCAGTGGTGGACAAAGTGATCATAGAAATCCGTGGACAGAAAGGCGCTACTGAGACAGAGACATAATGAGAGCACTTTGTGAGATGGGACAACCAAAATGAAGTAAATACAAGGTGGAAAAGTCATCTGAAGGAAGTAGAAACAACTCTTTCAAAAAGAGTTTTCAATCAGGACTAAAAAGCTACAGACAAGTTGGGTTAAACTGGAAAAGGTCAAAATAATGGTTATTTTTTTTCAGGAGGTAATGGAAGGTTACACTGCATCACTAAAGAAAGAAAAACAAACAAAACAAAAAAAAAAAGAGAAAGAAACATGAAAAATGTGAAGGTGAAAACATGATCACAAAATTTTCCCTAGAATTTAAGTTTGCAATTCTATACTATTTCATCGTTTGAGGGACCTTTTCTTTTGCCTGTCTTTAAAAGTGCAGAAATATCTGGAGCCGTGATTATTAATAAATGTTTTTAGAACAGGTTTATTGAAATCCCGTCCAGGTTTATTCTCTTGTGATACAGTTTTTATGGGCTTATATTACAGTAATACACTTTGTTAAACATAGTAACACAATCAATTTTTACTGAAATAAATAAGTAAAAGAAGGCTTTGGACAAATTTTCTGCGTGGCCTTTAGTATGTTCTGTCTAATTGAGCTCATTTTGTGCAATTGAATTTGTGCCCAAGTCTCTCTTGGTACTATTTTCTAACCACTGCAATTCTCTTATTCTTTAATGACATTAAATGTCAGTGAAAAAGAACCATATAGACATGGTCATTTAAAAACACTGTGAAAATAGCACTGAGATATTTTTATAGATCACAATCTCTTGGTCAGCAACATTCTATTTTATTTTGCAAATTTAAGATTTTTATTTGATCTGTCTCCAGATGGCAATTTTGGGGTTTCAAAAATGACTTTATCACAAACCTCTCATTTCCTGAAGTCACCCTAATCTGAAGTATCATTTATCTAATGGCTCACAGATGTGTGATGCCAAATTACAAATAAATGTAAAAAACATATTGAATTAGAAAAAGAAATGCTTACAAAACATGTTTTCCTCCATTTTCTGACATTTGCTGATGGTGAACAGTATCTCAAATGTGTCATTTATTTGCCATAAATGAGTCACTCTTTCTTTGAATTTAAAAGGAAGAACAAGATAAGGTCTCTTCTTTAAAGACACCACTGTGTTCAAGTCTCTGTTGCAGGATCATGTGCTGTTTTGTGATGATTTTTACTGACTCCTTCACCTCCCTTTCTCTGACATTTGACCTAAAACCTTAGTCATCACTTAACTGCTTCTGTAATGATGTTTTGCTACATGATCAAGCCCATTAATTTACAGCTCATTATAGTCGTGGCCCACAAGTACTTCTAGTAAGTTGGTTTTCAGTGCTAGTAAAGCCCGAATTCTGTCATCATGTTATTAGTGTTGGAATGGCGTATACTGATGAACTTGGCTAATGGTGAATAAATTCCACAGCAGGAGCTTACAGCTTAAAATAGAAGACTCTTTAGTGAGTTCTTTGTGTCTCTGAGGATCAGGAAATAAAAGCAAAACTTTGTGCTCTTCTCTAATTTTAGAGGCATTCTGGAAAACCTGCAGCCATGAAACTTAGCCAATGTCCCGACTTTAGCACCACCACGACAGACTTCGGGCAAGTGTGGTTTTAATCCATTAAATCCTCACCAGTTCTATCTTTGCAGTCATCCCCACCAGCTCAGTATTTAGGCACATACAAAGCTTGGGATATTCAAATAAAATACTCTGCCCGACAGCCTGAAACTGTGCTAAATTAACTGTTCCCAGGAGTTACACAGACAAAGTATTTAAAGTTTTATTATTGCGGATGAAACAAAAAGTGCTTTCAAAAAACATGATGTTCTGGTGTGCTCTCTATTAAATGAAATAATAATCAAACATCTTAATATAGTGCAGCCATTATAATACTTACAAAAACTCAATTGCCGACTTTCACAGAATTCTGCATACTGGACAGAGTCCATGGTTCGTGTTTGTCTTTCTGCTCTCTGACAAAAGAGTAAAAGTACATGATGTACCTTATTCCAACAAGACTGCATTCCACAACAGAAATTATAGCACCAAAGTGCCCTCGCCACAACCTTGAAGCAACCCTCCCAAATTAAATGTGCATTGAACAAGTCAAGATGCAGAACTATAAACCACAGATGGGTTATTAGTCTTGTGAGTTAAATTTCCCAGAGGAGAGTGTCAATTCCTATTTTCAAAACCTGCCTGCACACTGCTCACCCAGCCCAGTGGTGAGGGCTGAGAGGAGAGAGGTGCTGTGCACTGCTGCCCTGACTGAGGTGCACGTTTAAACTGAAGCACATGAGTATTCTGCCTGTGTGTTTACAGATGACCAGAAAAGTAAAATGTTTCTGGACTGAGGCCAACATGTTCTGCACCGAGCAGAACTGAACCTGTGTGCTTCTAAATTGTGAAATTATTAAATTCCATCACACTGATGTGCCAGACACAGAGGGGCATTGAAGTGTCCCTTCCCACACTCAATACACAGTAATAAATAAATGGTACATGTGTCTGTTTCCTTTTTTTTTGCTCTTAATTTATGCTTGAATTTTTATACTTATGAACACTTTAGGAAAAGAAAGGAAATTACATTGAATTAGAGCTCGTGGGAGAAAAAATATCTTCAAATGTCCACTACTGCATTAAAGAATGCATTTCACATGGAGTCCAGTGCCAACCGAAAGAATGAACCTCAAAAGAGTCAAATTACGAAACCACAAATTCTATGCACACCCTCCCCTCCACATATACAGGATGCTGTAATTGAATCATGGTTGAAGCAGCACTGAAGTCCATGGTTTGGTCTGAGCAGGTGCTCTGTTTACAGGTGAGTTCTGTTTACTTCAACAGAGCAGGGCTGATTTCCACAAGGTAAAGATCTGGTCTCCACAAGAGATTAAACCCTTTACGTATCAGAGGCAGGAAGCAGTAGTTAGATTAAAAAGGATTGTCCTTGTCAGAAGCAGAAGCTTAGTCCAATCTCTCAATCAAGCTGATCGTTTTAAACAACAAGGGAAGGAATACAAGTGTCTTTCAAACTAATTCAATGAATAAATCATCATACCTGAACTATCACTACAGATACAAAGTGGTGTCAGGAGGGCTGATGGCACCAAGACTGTGCCTGTGCAGTGAGCCCATGAAGCTCAAGAAACCATCCACAAGGAATGAAAAGTACAGGTGTGCTCACACCAAGGACAAAATCAAGGGAAAAACCACACACATAGACACGAGTTTTGCTCTGACACCCTGAACAATTTTACACCTGATGAAATCAAAATCACAGAGTTCTTCAATCTGATTTATTAGAAGACAGTAGGGCCATTGGTAACTGTATATCTATATCTATATATATCTCCATGCTATAGAATCTGCATTTGGCTTTATCAGCTCTCAAATCTGGGGGAAAGCAATTAAATAAAATTAGCACTTCAAATTCACAGTTTCTCCCTCTATTCTCTCTTTTAGGTCACTCTCCTACAACCATCCAACCCTTCACTTACAAGATCTGTTTCACAGTCAGCATGTCCAATTTAGCTGTAAACTAAACCACAAGCTGACCAGGAATACACCTGGATAGTCCTTGCTTTTCTTCTCCACTAACTCAATAATTTCAACTGTATTTAGACCTTTAGTCAACAGGGTACAAACTGTTCTACTCAGGCATTTTCCAGTTCTCCTATGCTCTGGCAACCTGACTATATTTTGAGAAGCTGCCATTTCATATTAGCAAAAATTTTCAGTAATTTTTAGTAAAAATTTAATCCATTACAAAAAGATGCTAAGTCTAGATTGAATTTGTATTCCTTTAAAAATAATTTTCACAATCCATGCTGTAACTTCAATTCATTACAGAACTCAACTTTGCCCCTGAATTAGTTCAGCTATACTTTCGAAAACAGAAGGCATCACAGAGATAATCTCATCTGAACTTCTGCATAGCACAGGACACTTCTCACATAATATATCCTAGAAAAAGCAGTCCTAGAACTCCTTGTGTAATTTTACTTTATGTTTTATAAAAGCCTCTAATTTGGGGTTTAATTTTTCACATATTTAAGAGATATCTTCTTCACATAATTTTAAAAGCTGGGTTTTTTTGCAATGTGGTTTCTATTCTGCAATCCTTTATTTTTTCCTGTTGCCACCTATATGTTAAGGCCATTGGCTATTACCCTTCACATCCAGCCCTCACAGGGATTTAAAACCCCTGAAATAACAAGGATAGCATGGAAAAACAAAATCACATGACATGCTAGTGTGAAGAATTATTCTTCAAAGTCCTACCTGAGATGATAAAAAAAACATGTAAAAACATGTAGAAATTTTACAAGGATACAGAATTTAATTTGCACAGGCATCCCATAATGTAATATGGAAACTGCAAAACCAGATTAATCCCAAAAGTAGGTATGTTAAATTAAATGATTTAACAATGGCTACTCTCAGCAAATAGACCACAAAGCTCTGAAAATTCAGACTGTCAAAGGCTAAAGGTTTCATTAAAAGTATTATGAGTTTCTTTATAAGTGAAAAATCTCAAAGGTTTATTAAA
This sequence comes from Trochalopteron elliotii, assembly GCA_024734555.1. NCBI lineage: Eukaryota > Metazoa > Chordata > Aves > Passeriformes > Leiothrichidae > Trochalopteron > Trochalopteron elliotii. Next base: position 1,666,405 of record JANPWX010006184.1, read on the forward strand.
AGAAAGTTGCTGCTGAGGGATTTTTCCAATAAGGACTTAATTTCTCTCTATGAATTGTCTACAGTAATTGTCTAAAAACTGGATTGAATGTTGTTCTTATATACTAAATAAGTACTTCCAATTGCTTTCTCTCCGTACAAATATTTTTATTTAGCACAATTACTTATATACATGTGAAATAGAATTGTTTTCTTCCTTCAATTCTCTCTTTAATATAATTCTTTCTTAAAGGTGGATTCCAGCGTGATGCTCTAAACTGCCACCAAATAAAACAGTGTTTGTCATAAATAAATGGACTTTACTTTTTTTCCTAATTAACAGAAGAATGTTCACATGATGGCATGGAACCTCACAGTTTGAAGGATAAAGACAGATATTCCTCCAGTCCTCCCAGTCTAAGAACAGTCTATAAATAACCATCAAATGCAGCAGAAATTAACAGATGAGTGGCTTAGCTGGGTCATCTTTAAGGAAACACCAACTCAAAGGCATCTCTTTCCTCTTCATTTCTCAAGATCATATGCAGTATTTTATTTTTTTTCTCCTATATCATCCTTGCTTTGAAAAAATACAATGTTCCCTTACCTTTGCATTCCTAAGGTATATTTTATAAACTCAAAATGAATGAGTGACATAGAATAAGAAGGTAGAAGAAGGATTGAGGACATTACCGTGAATACAGCATGACTCCAGGCCAAAAGAGTTTAAAGAAAATGGGATCCAGTGTTGGGGATGTCACAGAAAGTATGTTAAAACAATTTTATCTGTAGGTCTAAAGGATACCTACTTATCTTTTTTCACAGTTTTTTGTTGGTTTGTTTTTTTTTTTTTTCTCCCAACTATTTTTTTTGAAAACAAGAAATCATACATGATGTTTAAACTAAGAAACAACTTCAAATTTGTACAAGTGAAGATTTCAAAATTTTGCTGTTGGAAAGAGAAGGAAATCATTCCAACAGGACTGAAGTCCTCCTTCATCAGAATAAATGCCAGTTTGCTGGGAATCTTTCTGACATGAAGAAATAGTGAAACCCCTAATGAAACTCCACCTTGAAGCAACCTCAGCTTGAAAGCAGATACAACAAATGGCAGCAATGACATTGCTCAACTGGTTTATCAAAATAATTAAAAATAGATAGTTTTTACTCCCTCTCTAGTAGTACTAGTCACTCTAAGCAGTTAAGAAGCTGAATTATGTGCTGTACAGCAGAGTTAAAATACTTTGCATGCTTTCCTTGGAACATGCTGAAGGATGCAGTAGATAGGACCTGGCACAGTAAACGTCTGCTTAGTCTTCCAAAAATGTGGTGCATTATATCTTTCTTTCAGCATAAAGAACTAAAAAGGGAAAGGAAAGAAAAAGGTAAAGAGTTGCACGTTGTCACCTACCATCCAGGATGAAAAATAATCTTATTTTTATTCCGTTTTGAAGCTTTCACACTTGACATACAAAGCTCTTTGTGTGGGGGGAAGAAGGCAGGAGGCCAAACGTTAACTTGCTCACCGACTGCTCTGTGTTTGGAGGAAATGTGCCGAGGAGCTGCTAAGCTGGAACATTTGAAAAACGTATGTGGCACGGCTGGACACCCCTGTGCTTGGCAACAATGTTGGGATGAAAGTGCTGGCTGCCCAAACCCTCACCTATTCATCTTGTGGCGTGATTCCCTGATTCCCTCTGCTCAAGAACTCTCCTTGTGGGCCTATCACGGTTTCAAAGGAGCCAGGTGGCTACCCTGGGGAAAACCAAACTGCCCTGCAAGGGCTGATATTGCCAGAACAGAATGCTAAATACTTTATTTTTCATTTAGACTAGAGAAAAACAAGGTACTGTGTGCTGTGCCTGACAGCTCTGGGGTGGGAGGGCAAAAACTGCAGGGTGGTCAAGGCCCAAACTGTAGGGCAGTTGTAGGGCAATGGAGATGCTCCAAGGGCTGGAGCATTTTTCCTATGGAGCCAGGCTGGGGGAGCTGGGGGTGTTCAGGCTGGAGAAGAGAAGGATTAAGGGAGATCTCAGAGCCCCCCCAGTGTCTAAAGTGGCTCCAAGAGAGCTGGAGAGGGACTTGGGACAAGGGATGGAGTCACAGGACAAGTGGGAATGGGGAGGGGATAGATGGGATACTGGGAAGGAATTCCTCCCTGTGAGGGTGGGGAGGCCCTGGCACAGGTTGCCCAGAGAAATTGTGACTGCCTCATCCCTGAAAGTGTCCAAGGACAGGCTGAGCAACCAGGGATACTGGAAGAGGTCCCTGCCCATGGCAGGGGTTTGGAATGAGATGATATTTTAAGGCCTCTTCCAACTCAAACCACTCTGTGATTCTGTTAAAAAGGTACCTAGAAAAACAAACAAACAAACAACCTCCCCCCTAAAAAAAGAAAAAAAAAAACAAACCCAAACACAAAAACAAACAAAAAACCTCACCCTGAGAAATCAAGCACAAGGTAGCTCAATATTGAAGTATTTACAAAATATGCTGAAAATACATTCTGAATTTTGACATTGAGGAGTATCACTATCTGAAGACTTTTGTTACATAGAGGAAAATAGTATTTACTGTTCTGAGAATCCCTTGAATTGGTAAGCAAAGAAAAAAAAAAGGGGGGCTAAGAGTAAGCATTTTCAAAGCCTAAGCTTACTCAAGAGTTTTATACAGAAAATAAAAATGTCACTTGGGGAAAGATCAATAGGTTTTGTAACGTAATACTTGATTTGGCTATAAAGTACACACATCCAGGGGTTTTTTTTCACCCACCTCTTACAGAACATACCATACATTCTGCAGCAGCCATTAAGCTGAACAAATCTGCATAGCAAACTTAGGTCCTTTGATTTAATAAAGACTTTGAATGCTCATGTGCTTAAAACAATGTTCCCAATATTAGAAGAAAACATGAGGTCTTATACTGGTAGACCAAGCTGATCTCAATTTTTATGCATTTTCACAGTAAAAACAGTCTTGCTTTTTTCTCCACGGTATTATTAGCATCATCCTCTGCAATAAACAGAATTTAAGACCTTAAAAAGCTCAACTGTTACAGAGATTTTAAGGATCTACAACTGCAAATAACAAGAAAAAGGGGTGAATTATTAAATATTAAATATTAATTGAAATATATTTTAAAATACATAATTTTCATTATAGAATTTCTGTCCAGAGACAAAAGATGGAATTCACTTGAAGAACTGAAAACATGATTAGTCATCTAAAATCCTTTTATTGTAAAAAAGACATTAGACACTTCCAGTGAGCAACTTCATCCTGAACTCAGTCTTTAAAATGTCAAATGAATGACATCCATGGATTTGTCTGAAGTTCATCAGCTGTGGCCATCAGTAGGGGAGCCCAAGGGATGCTGGATTAGGTCTACCCTGCACAGCTCAGGCATCCTCAGAAAGCCAAATGAACCCTCCTCTGATGAGTGAGGGGTGAGCACCACCAGCACCAACAGGGCAACAACTTCCATTTCAGGGCCAAGCAAGGGCCAAGAGTAAAGAATGACTCAGTAAATTCAGTTCCTGCTTTGATCCCCAAGCAATTCAAGAATAAACAAAGGCAGCCTTGTGCCCAGCAGAAAGTTAACTCCATTCATCTCCCTGGACCTATGAAACATGTAATCTAGCAAAGCACGTGAAGATAAGTAGGGGGAAGGGAGCTGGCAGGACTATTTAAGATTATGTAGAAATTTCAAGGGAATTATGAAGAAAAAAGCAAATGAAATTGCACAGACAATAACAAAATCAACAGATCAATTCCCAGCAGCCATGATCTCATTGCTTCAGGAATAAATAAAACTGACCTCCTGATAGGGACTCACTGCCCTTGTAATACTCTGCCCTTGAACATATGCAAAATCTACACATGCTGTATTTATTTGAACCAGTTCCATATCATATCCAAATTCCTTGTCTAAATTTATTACTTCTAGTCTGAAATGTGGGGCAGGAACCTGGAAACAAAACATTTCCATTTCATGGAATACCTTTGATTTCCACCGGAAAATATTTTTTTCTTCTATAATAAGCATCATCATGAATTTTGCAAAATGATGTGTTAAATTTATGGCTATCTTCTATCAGTGCTTTCCAAAAAACATAAAATAATTTTCGTAAACTATGCTACCAAATGAAAAAAGTTATGTGGGATATATTGATATGTTAATATATCAAGACTACTGACTTGCCTCACTTTTTGGTTGAGGACATTGTAGCACTTTCCTGTGGTTTCCATCTGGCTGTACATCAAAAACTTTACATACCATGTTAATATGAGGATACCTTTATATCTTCTGGATAGCATTCCTCTGAAAACTTACCCTGACTTTGTATCCATTCATGAATGAGGTTCATATAAACAGCTTTAGCACCTCACCAGTAAATCTTGCAGTCACCAAAACAGGGATCATTGCAATGTGTGGGAGACACAGACAGCAAAGCAGCTTCTTTTGCATCTTGAGCTTTAAATTTTTTCTCTTAGTGGAAGTCGAAATCAGCTATCACACTCTATTTTTTAAATATTTCTTTTAGCTGACACACTGTTTGGACTTTTGGCCAGAAACTCAAGGAGTGGCTTTTGCCCCAGGGCTGTTTATGGGGCAAAATACAGGCACAACACACCTCACACACTTCCTCACCATCCTGGATGTGGGAGAGAGCTGGGAGATCCAGTCCTGCTCCTACTGATCCAAATGCAATGGCAGGAGGTGAAGGGGGTTGTTTCAGCCCAAAGTTAACCTGGCAATCAATCCTAGACATACTCAGTTTAATGAAACTCAATTCCCAGACATATTCTATCTATTCACCCAGCTACAACATGGCCAGAATTATTCACTTTAGAGTCACAACTTGTTGAGAAACACATTCAGTTTGTAAACTGAGCATTAGGGAAGTTTGGGAACAGCTGGGGACCAGTCCTCTCACACTCACTGGCTTTAACTGGTAAATGCAAATAAAAGAATAAACTTAATTAAAAAAAAAAAACAAAACTGCATGGCAAAACTCTGCCCTGTTAATAGCCACCATCAATACATGGTTCTAAAAAGACTTTTTGGAGTTTTGCTAATGTTAAATGAGAAATAAAAGGAAGTGTTCGAGAGAATTTTTTTTACACTCTTCATGTTGAAAAGGAAGGGAAGTGAACCCAAGGTACATACTAGTAAGAAACATTTGTGGTGAAATTCATTGTCCTGTAAGGTTAACTCTGTTAATCAGGTCTGTTGACAGAGACTGTGAAATGCCCTCTTGAAACTTCACTTTAAAAAGAGAATCATAAGAAGATTAAGGAAAATTTTGACTGGCAGAAAGCAGAGTAAGTTTCAGACCATATGAAAAATACATATTCTTTTGAATCCTCATATTTTTAATAATTAAAATTCTGTCTTTTCCCTTGGTCTTAATAACACAGACTTGTCTTGTATTCATTCCCAGCTGAACAGCCAGTTCTCACAGTACCTGCCTTTCTTTTGTCATCATGGACAAGAATAATTACCATTCTGTGCAAGAGATTCACAAGCAATATAATGCTACAGGCATATCCATGCAGGTATGCTTGGCAGGTGAAGTTCTTTCAGTCAGAAAATGAAAAAGGTTTATAATTAATATTATTTTTTTTTTTAGTTAGGTTGCTTCTTGAAAAACAAAATTAAAAAAAAGACTAATTTCCAAAATAGTGGCAAAATATACATGCACAAATTAAAAAGACAGAGATTTTTGGCTATATTTATAAGTAATTTGGTGTGCAGTACAGCAATCCACTTGTTAAGTCAAGACTGGGTCTTACAACTTAGAGGTGAAGTCCTGATTCTGTAGTGTCCCCTGCAAAGCTTCAATTAATATCAGTTAGCTGCAGGGTACCACCCTACAAACAACTCCCCCAGTTTAAGGTTGCACCTAGAATACATGAATAAAATAGCTTAGCTCAGCCATTTTCTACAACAAGTCCAAATCTATCAACTTTCATGATGAAATTGATTAAGTGTATTCATGAATGCCTGAAAGGAAAACATTAAAATTAATTAATTAAAATGAAAATACGTGGCACTAAATACTCATAGATGTTCTCTCTTTGGCATATGACTGGAGAACGCAAAATTACTTGGATTTATTTTGTCTGGTAGAGTCTGCTGTAACCAGAGAACAATACAGAGTGGTACTCAAAAATGTATTGCTTCCTTAACACCAGAAGCATACAGACATTTCTCAGCTTGTGGTATTTACACCACTGACTCTAATTCTGTGGTTGGGGCTTCAGTCTTTTGGAAAAGCCTTTCTAATTTGATAATTGCAAGACATGGAACTCCAGATAAAAATCACATCATGGAATTCAGGGAAAAAGTGAGTCACATACACTGAACTAAAGAGGAAATGCTTCCCTTAGAAAAACAGTGACCAGGAGGAATTGTCTGAGATGTGCATGTTCCCAATAAAAGGAGGATGTGGACTTGCTAGAATGGTTCCAGAGGAGCACCTTTCCTATGGAGCCAGGCTGGGAGAGCTGGGGCTGTCCAGCCTGGAGGAGAGAAGGCTCCAGAGAGACCTTAGAGCCCCTTCCAGTGCCTAAGGGAGCTCCATGAGAGCTGGAGAGGGACTTGGGACAAGCGATTAAGGGACAGGACAAGGGGGGATGTCTTTCCACTGCCAGAGTGAAGGGTTAGATGGGATATTAGGATGGAATTCCTCCCTGTGAGGGTGGTGAGGCCCTGGCACAGGTTGCCCAGACAAGATGTGGCTGCCCCATCCCTGGAGGCGTCCATGGCCTGGTGGGACGGGGCTTGGAGCAGCCTGGGATAGTGGAAGGCGTCCCTGTTATGGCAGGGGGTTGGAAATGAAAGATCTTTCCCTTCAACCCAAACCATTCTGTGATTCTATGATTTCTCAAAGTAATTTGTAACAGAGAGATGTCTCAGCTCTACTGGCTGAAATTGGCTGCTCCTTGAACAGCCTTTTGAACAGCCCAGACTTCCTGACCTGAAAGAGAACCAGACTCAAAATTCAGAACTCCTACCAGGGTTGTGCTACTAATTTGACATCCAAGCATGGCTTAGAGCAAATGAAGGTTGAATTAATAATAATTAAGGCTCATTTCAAAGATTACATTTTATATGCACTGGTCATAAAGTCATGCAAAGCTTGTGTGTGCTGATGCCATGATACACCATAGCTGTGTATTCCCAGCTTGCACAGGCTGGGGGAGAAAAATAGCACAAACAAATCTCACAATGTGCCTCACAAAGTTATGAACAGTAAGGAAAGGAGACACTAAAAATTGCTGTCTGAAGTGACAGACGGTGAACAAAAGCATTATACTATTTTTGATTTTAACTGGGACTCCCTTCACTGAGAACAGAATTTGGCCCGACGTGAATATTTCCTATGTCAAAAGTTAATTGAAATATTTAATATTGTTATTTATTTAACTACGCAAAAAATTCTATGCTGCTATTCATTATTGTTTCTCAATTTCTTTAAATACAAATTTCTCACAAAGCTTCACAGTAGCTTTGTGAAAATTATCTCCTCTATATACATGAGAAACAGAATCATAAAAAGATCATTTTCCCAAAGGCAGTTTGTTTAATTGTCAAATGCTTCTTTTTTTTCACCCTACTTTCTCTTTTCTCTTTCTAATGTTAGTGAGGAAATGAAAACATGAAGATTCTGGGGTTTAACAACATGATTTAGCATTTGGAATTAAGCTAATTTAAACCATCAGCTAATTTGACTAATTTGGAACAATCTATTTAGTTAGTCCCTTATAACATGCCCATTGATAAATATACCACAAAATTATTAAGCGTTTACATAAAACCAAAGAAACATATGCTATCATTCATTCAAAACAATCCCCACCAACCAAAGCCACTAGAGGAGTTCTCTTGCTAAACATCTCCACTCCCTTCTTTGGAAAAAACACAGGGAACACAAAAATATTTTTTTGAAATGCATAAAACTTTCACAGCAATACTTACACCAGTTACATTCCATTTTGCATCAGAAGCAGAACTGAAGCTTTTCAATGAAACTTTACTGATATACCATTTAAAAGCAAAAAATTCAAGATTTTAATTTATGAACACAACTTTTGTTAGTGTGGTTAAGATTGGAGGATGAAAGTCACCGTGAAACTCACTGACTGGTGAAAAACTATGCAAGTGTAGGCTGACATTCTGTAACATAAATAGTGAAGTAGAAGACACAGTTTTTTGATAGTGACCTCCCCATGAATTATCTTTCAAATACTCTCACACATTTCATGGCAAAACAAATCAAAAAGTTGTTTGGGGGAGCCTCATTGTGGAATTCCAGCTCACTTTTGACAGAAGAAATGGTTCTGCATATCCTGGTTTCTTGCTCTGCACCCCCAGCACCACTTCCTACCACAGACCCTTCACGCATTTATAAAAAATGAGGTACCAGGACAATAGTTTTGATGGGAGTTTCTTTTTTTATAAGTGCTGAGATGAGGGGAAGGAGAGCAAAGAGCATCTACTGTATATGGGTTCATTACCATTAGCTTCACTGATAGTTTATCCTGTTTCCTAATGAAAGCAAAAAATCCCCACCGTGTCTCTATTAAAAAGCCATCAGATTTGGTATCCTGGTGACACTTTAAAGAGCACATTATGTGGGAAAACAAAATAAACATTTACCCTGGCAAATGGAAGTGAATTTGGGTTTTGACATACTTGGCAGGAAGGTAGAATTATATTCATGTCAAGTATGCAGAAAAACTAATATAATATTTAAATATTTGCTTAAGTAATATAGAATTTAAACCAACACATTAGAAGTAACATTTTTGTGAAATATTTTAAAGTTTTTTAGTATTGGACGTGCCACGAAAGTAATACTTTCAGCTTAAATTTCAACCTTCTGCAGCCTTTGTTACACTCTCCCTTCACTTGTAAGGTGGGAAAGAGTCCTCATCCTCCACTGACAAGTTTTTATTTGTATTTCCAAGACAAAGGCAGTTCTTGTGCTGATGGTTTAAACTGATAATGAATATATGCAGCTTTCCAAAGAAACAACCCTGGAGAATCTGAATATTACAAATATTGATATAATGAGCTAATGTTAACACCACCTCAGCTAAACCCTACAGCAGACTTCTACTGTTCCACAGATGTGTGCGATTATTTTAAACATCCTTTACTTTGCAACAAGACTTGATTCAGTGAACACAGATTTTCACATCCCTCAGAAAGTACCTGAATGCCAATGACCTCTGAAATTCTCAACTACACTCAGTAATGTAGTACTACTTAATAAATAGAGCTGGCTAAGGGATGCTAGTTTTAGTTCCAAAAGTAAGGATTTTGATATACTGTCTAAATATACAAATACTGGACTTGCCTTTTTCTAAATCTGAGTTCATATTAGCTGCACATACCCACAAAAATAACTTTTACCAGAGTATCACAACTATAAGTAATTATGAAACTTCAGGTACAATATTCTGATTTACTAAGAGTATTTAAAAATATTTATGATTCTACAATTTATTTTATTCCTTTTATTTATTCTATCTATGGCTCCACGATTCATGAAAAAGCTTTGCCTAAATTTTACCTCATTTGGAGACACATGCATAATTAGAAAATATCTTGAAACATTTCTAAATTGCCATAATACTATTATAATAACTCAAAGCAACACTACCAGTCTTCAGTGTAACTGCACACTGTAGAATTACATAAAATTTAAATGACTTTAAAATAACTCATTTAAATGAAACCTGATTTGTAAATTTAATTATGAACTATTAAACCAACTGCTGGGATTTTCAGTTTTTCTAAATCAGCACAGCCCCTCTGAGCCCCATCATAGGAAAGAAGTAACTGTTTTATTTCTAATCATCAATTAAAAGTGACATAAAGAGTATTCAGACTGTCAGATATAAAAAAAGGCAAATTGGGGGAATTTCAGTTTTCATCTTCCTAATTTGCAGTGTCTGATACACAATTTTTTATACTGCATTAATATTGGGTCTTGAATATAATATTCAATCAGTCTGTTACAGAAATAAACATCAGGACACAATTCCCTGAACACATTCTTAAAGTTGCTTACAGTGAAAAGAATCACTTCCAAAGGAGTTAGCACCTTTCAATTAAGCATGCAAAATATTTGGTCAATTCCAGAAGGGGGAAACAGCTATCGTATAGAAAGAATTCTTTTCTTTTCTTTTCTTTTTTTCTTTTTTTTTTTTTTTTTGGTTCTACTTTTATGCTACAGTTGGTTTTTAAAAGGTAGAAAGCTTTGATTTCAGGAACTTTGCAAGAGTTCCTCCTGAAAAAAAAGCCTCGGCTTAAATTACTGTTCAGCTATATAAATATTAAATATATGCCAGTTAAGATTGATATTCCTATTGAAAGTTTTGTAAATTTAATGTGAAAATGAAAATTATTTAGTTTTTGAAATGTCAAAACCTGTTCTCATTTCTAGGGATTTCTCACAACTATTTAGATTTTTCCTGGAGGTCTAGGCTGACTGAAATGGAGGATTAGGGAGTTTTAGGGAGGTGGAGAGGTTCCAAAGTGAATCAAAGTTCTATTAAAAAAAAAAAAGAAAAATTTAAATATTAACATAGCCCTACTCAGAGAAATGGAAGTATGTTTTCAGTTCAAAATATTACTATTAACAATTTAACATCATTGGGATGCTAAGAACAGTATCTTTAATAGCAAGATTCTGAAGCACAGCTTGGAAGGTTAACGTGTATTTAGAATTAAAGGTGTAGCAATATGAACAGCCACAGTCTGGCATCAATTACTTGACTGTTGTTAGAAGTTGCTATAGACTCTCATGCCATCACAAGTCCTGGAGAAAAATTACTCTTCATTGGTGGGATATTGAATTTCTCAGGGTTTCTGAATTTTTCTGACATTTTTTGAGTCAAATTTAGCATTTCTCAAAGATGCCAATGTCTCTGCAGCATTTTTGTCTTTTTTTAAAATACAGCTCAGGGTACCAAGACTGTCAAGGCACAAGAGCCATCTCACCAATGCATTCCTCTAAATTCTGGAACCAGAAATCAGATCTCCAGCCTCGAGGTATGTCGAGAGTTAACTCCCCTTCTAAGAAGGGTGTGATTAGTAGCTGGAAGTCTGCCTGACTTTGGTACATCTGAGGATGCCATTACAATTTTCAGATATAAAATAATTAGCTGATGATACGAGCTGACAGCTAATACATCTATAATAAACATAAAAAAAAATATTTCCAAGCGGATGTAGGGAACATGTTCTATTTCCAGACTGTTTGATATGGTCTGTGTAAGGAGTGAGGACTTGATACCAGATGCTGGATGTTCTACAAGGTTTTTTTGCAGATGTCTGCAGCCTGAGAAAATCAACTGTGCTTTGAATAACACCCCCAGTAAAAGCATCTTCTTGTCAGAGTCGCTGTATGATATAGGATATGGATCCCACACAAGTGGATGAACTGGTTTTAAATAATACCATCTGACAATGGGAGAAAAAACTCTCAGTAGGTCTGACAAAGTCCTGGAAACGGCTGTTAGCCTTGAGAAATAAAATCCAGCCCCCTGACAGGGACTACCCGTCCTTCTTTTGTTTGATCAAATGGAAACCCAAATTTAATGATTGCTTCCGAAGTGCCGGAGGCGAAGTTTCCACAGCACTTAAATGCTGCTACCAAGGAGTCCCTGTCCCTGCCCCTCATTCGTGCCACTCAAAAGCAGAGTGTGGAAAAGATGTTAAGGAATTATCTGAGAATAAAATACATGTATCAGTGTATTTTTTTATGACCACTTTGCATTGCTTTCTTGCCACTGTTCTTGTAGAAATGTGATATAGCACACCAGGAGTGCAGCACACATGATGCAGACACCAAAGAAGATATTGTGCTCTTCCTTATGCCAAAGAAGTTCCAAAACCCTGCCACTACCTGCATAAAAAAACTAAAAGATCTACCTCTGAACACACAAACCATAAAACCATAAAAGTTAAAAGACCTAACTCTGAAAACATAAACACGTTCAACTGTAGACCCCTACTTGACCAAGAACTTACTGAATTCACATGAAATATTATCTAAAATTTCTTCTCTATCCAAAATCAGTGTTTTTGCTAGTGACAGTATTATGCTCTTGTCCTCTGTGAAAATTTAGGTTTAGTTGTAGATGTACTTTGTCAAGCCAAAGGAGGAGCAATGACTAATTTTTGTCATGTTTTAAAGTTGTTTTAATGCAAATCCCAGATTATTAAAAGGCACAAATGCTGATTACAAGAATGTCTGTAAGAATACACTCTGCATATGCACTCCATGAGGATTTTGTGTAAGGTAACTACCCGAAAATGAGAACTGCTGCTGTTTCTCCTGATTATCCAAATTAAAAGAACCTTTTCTGACTCATTAAATGAAAGCATATACCTGACTAGGTATCCTCAATTTTTACAAAGATGGGACAGCAGAGAGAAAGAATAGAGGAGACAAAATTTAAAGTCTGAGGGGCTAAATATCCAAATGGAATAATGTTGCCTTTGGTCAAGTGAATAAACTATGGCAGCTTATTACCCATGCTGTTATGTAGGAATGTTGTGGGTCCTTGGGAATGGATGCATCTCCCATTTCGTAACATACAGAGATCAATTGTATTTTACCATTTCAACAGACACTTAGGACACTTAAATGTTGCTGCTCCTGGTGCCTCTGCTGCAGCAGATGTGTGAAGCTCTCCCCAAGTGCAATTTTGCACAGCAGCCAGATCATATTCTTACGGAAGAATACAGCAAGCAACATTATAGATAAAATAAACCACAGCAACCGAGACAAAATGAAAGACAGAAAACCCTGTTCCTTATGTACATAAAACATCTATTCCAGGAAATACCAGCAGCTACAGATTACAGAAAGTGCAGAAGCTGGAAAGTCCAATTATACACTACCTAGACTTTTAAACAGTTTTTAGAAATCTGAGATGGTTTATCATCTATTTGCTTTATAAAAGCTCTTCTATTTCTACCCCACCTGCCATTTTAATATCTGAAATGGGAAACTTCAGTACACGATCACAGGACAGTAGAATAATTTAACCCAGAAAAGTTTTGGGACTTCCAGAGATCTCCACTTTGACTCTGCTCAAAAAAGGTCCAATTAGATCAAGCAGTTCAGCACCTTGACCAGCCAAGTCTGAGATATCTCCAAAGATGGAAACTATCTACTCAACCAGTTCCAATCTTTGACCAGAACTGTTTTTCAGAACTGTTACCATGCACATCCAAGCAGGGTGAAGCTCCATCCCCTCCTGTCATTAGTTGGAAACAGCAATGGAATTTCCCTTTTGTTTCCTCTTTTTCAGGCTGAGAAAGATTTTGCCTCTCAGTCTTTCATCATACGTACCCTCTATATTTCTTGGTGACCCTCTGCTTCAGTATTTCAAAGTTCTTCTTGTACTTGGGAGCACAAAATAGGCCACAGATTCCAGATGTGGTCTCAAAAGTGCCAGATCATGGGGAATCATTGTTTGCCTTGACCTGCTGGTAACCTCTGCTGACACAGCCCAGCATGTGGCTGCCCCACAAGCGGCACCCTTGCATGGGGTTACAGCATCCACATTTACTATTGCTGACCTTCGTGTCAGCCTATTTCTCCAGCCTGTCAACAAGGTCCTTGTGCCTGCCTTCCACACATTTGACTGCTCTGGATTGTGACTCAGTATTTATTTGCCATGCAATGAATTACTGCTTTTATTTAGTTTATAAGATCCAGCAGCTAATCATGTCTGAGTTTAATGCATAAAGAGAATCACAGAATCACAGAATAGTTTGGATGAAAGGGACCTAAGATCTGATTCCATCCCCTGCCATGGGCAGGGGACATTTTTCACTATCCCAGGTTGCTCAGAGCTCCATCCAACCTGGCCTTGGACACTTCCAGGGATAGGGATGACTTCTCTGGGCAACCTGTGCCAGAGTCTCACCACCCTCAGAGTGAAGAACTTTCTTCCTCATATCTAATCTTAATCTCCCCTCTGTCTCCTTCTGCTTCAAGAAAATGCAGTACAAGGGGAGGCAACTACTCAGGTTTTGAAATGTCCTGTGTTCACTTTAGTTCCTTCCCATTAATTTATATAGAAAGCTGATGAAAGTAAAATCACATTAACCTGCATACCTTGTATTCTTATTCTTACTCTCAGTATTAAAATCACAACCTATGAAAAAATCTGGTATAAGGTCCTGTCTCAGGAGTAGTCTGTCAGGTTACAAGTGCAGCTTGTAGTTACAAGTCCTATCAGAATGAGCTTTAAAACAAAAAATGCTGGTATTTCTTATTCCCTAGGAAACAATGTGTTTACTATTGGATTACCTTAATGACCTTCATCTTAGCAACAGATCCTTTGACTTTCCTCGTGATATCTGAACTTGACTGTGAATGTTAGGTGAGAAGCCTCGTGGCTTTGCAAATGTGAACAAAAAATGACAACAGTAACTGGGTAATAGGTAATCAAATCTTGTGAAATGCTGGATTTTAGTCTGGAATTTACTCAAAGGAAGACGACAATATGGAAATAGAGACTATTGAGTCAATCAAGTGATTCTCAATCTTTTACTTAAATGACTGCAGCAAAGGTTCACAAAATCCTCTCTGACTTCAATCAAAGACAAAGGTTCACAAAATCCTATGTGAATGCAATCAAATACTATGGACAACACAGCCCAGGAACCAGCAATCTGAGGAGAAAAATTGCACCAGTCTCAGCTAATCCTGTGGTCAGATGGAAAAACAAAAAAACCAAAATGCCAAACCAAAAATAAAAGCAGGAAAAGAAGAATTAAATATACAAAAGGAGAGCAGAACAAATCTCTGTTTTGCCCAGGTTCCAACAGTAGCAAGGCATGATCAGTATAACTACAAGGCAAGCTTATGATAATTATTTTCCTCAACAGTCATACAGCATCCAGTGATCTGTGGCTCAAGCACTTCTTTAACCATATGCAACATCTTTGTATTCAATAACCCTCTACAGATTTCTTTCCCCCTTTAAGTAGTGCATTTCAATAGATCTGAGCTCATTTTGGCTATATTTATCTGAAGTGCAGCCTGAAAACTACTTCCAATGCTTCTCTATGTAGTCTGGGTGCTGCAGACTGGCTGGAGAGGCTCTGATGACACACAGCTTGCTCAGTCTGCTGTTAGAGGGCAAATTCTAACTTAGAAAGAAAAGGATTCTCAGTCATTTTGTAGGAGGCATTTGCAGGGCAAACCCATGGGCCTGATTCAAACCAGGTTTTTGTTCCTGGCTGGAGTTTAATACTAGGAAAGACAGTGCTAATCCCTTAGTGGATACACAAGGTAAGGAGAGGGAAAAGGGCTTTTCTGCTCTACCTGTGATGTCTAGAAATAGCAGACAAATGAATCTTCAGACAAATGAGCCTGGGACAGCCTTAGGCCAAGGGTCTTGCATCAGCCTTTTATGGATGAAGCAGAAAAAAATCCTTTCCTTAATATAGGCTTGTGACTGTTCTCCCCTCTTTGCTAAACCCAGGACCTTGCCTGTTACACCTGAGACCTTTCTTTTCTGCAGCAATTGAAACAGAAGAACATCCCCAACTCCCCTCTATTTCATGCCATAGAGAACCTTCCTCTATTGTCTTTATTTGTTAGAAGGTATTATTTTCTTCCACAGAAAGATTTTTGTGATTTGAAACTTTAATTGGAAGGAAAGAGAAATTCAGGGTGTCCTGGAGCTTGGTCACACAGTGGCTGACAACACAAAGTCCTCCTGCCTACAAAGTTTTCCAGGTGGGAGTGAGAGAAGCAAGTGGTTGTGAAAATTTCTGCCAAAAATATGGGGTCTCTGTGCTGAGATTTCAGTCTCACCCTACAGAATAGTGTCAGAAAATCTCTTCCTTGCAACAAATAAGAAGTAGGAATATTACAGAGTAATACTGTGTCTGAAATTCTTACATAATTTTAACTTGTGTTATAACTCCATGGGTTTTTGAGTTTTGTGAATCCTGTGCAAAACTCAAGTCTCCAAAATGGTTTCATGCAAGTGACAAATTCCTTCTGAAAAACTTGAGAGGACAGAACTGTTCTCAGTGTAGACCTGGTTAACATCTTACCCTAAGAAATAAACAGTTGTTGTTTTCATTCAGAAAGGACTTCAATATTAGGCTTAGTGGAGCTTAAAAGATAGCAATTTGCTACACAAAGGTTCAAAGAGCTGAAAAAATAACTTCCACCCCAAAGTATCTGAGTTACATCCTGTCTTGTAGACAAGATTTGTGTTATTGCACCTCTAAACAACCTCAAAAATACAAATCACTATTAGCACAAATTTAATTACTTTAACTTACAACAGGAGTTTCAGTAACCTTCTACCAATGGCACCTTTGTCAGACTTCAGCATCAATCCCTTTTCCCAATTCTCCAAAGTTTACATAAAAAATAAATCTGTTGTGAGTACCAATCCAGGGTGATTAGTAGAACTAAGCAACAAACATGTTAAACACATGTTAAAATACACTCAGAAGGAGAATGTTTTGCTAGTCTTGCATTTGGCTCTTAATCAAATGCTCCATGGAAATACTGTTTATAAGCATGTGTGTCTACATTTAATCACAGATACAAATAATATATATATAGAAAATTTCCTTCCAAAATTTGAGACACAGTCATTTGGGTGTCAAAAATACGACGGCCCCGAATCTTCCTCTTCCTCAGAGAAAACAAACAGTGGGAAAAAAATTCTCAAAGAACTAAAAGACAGAAAAGCAAATAGCACCTTTACAGTATGAGCAACATTCACTAAAATGCTCAAAAACCCCATGACTGAAAACCCAAACAAATAGGCTGCTCTATGTAACCATAGCAAGTAACCCCAATGTGAGAAAAAGCCAATAATGTTAGATTTAGCAGTGTAAAAAGTCTATTGATACTGGCTGTAACAAGAAATGTTTTCCACTCAAGGGCTTTTTCCCATTCCAAAGAGAATGACACAACATTTACAGCCATATAGATAATAATAAAAAACTGTTTCTGTTTATTTTCTGTTTACTTTTAACCAATTCAACCACAGCCCAAGAGAAAAACCACTCTCCCACTATCCCAAACATTCCCAGGCAATGTGTAATCAGAGAAACCATTAATACCACCAGGCTTATTTTTATACCAAATAATGCTTACAGGTACTTTGGTGCCGAGACACCAAATCTAGAGTTGAGTTGCTACTGGTTGTGCTTTGCACTCATCTGGAAACACTGGGTGGACTGATGCAGTGGAATTAATTCCTCCTATATTTGCATTCCTAACTTCCATTTTGCAGTACTGAAAAAAACTCCACTGCCTAGAGAATAAGGGGTTTTTTTGTTGATTGATGTTTCATCTAAGTTCTTTTTAATCTTGGCATCTGTGTAAATCAAAAGCAGTAGACAAGATATAGGGAGCTGGTGTGACCCTAAAATCTATTTTATATCATCATTACAGGTTTTTTTTGTATCATCAAGGCCCCACAGCACACACGGATCTTGAGTCTCCAAAGAGAATCATCCCAGAAGCAATGGAAGGGCTTTTCTTAACATCTGATGAACTACACTTAGATGTAACTTAGATGTTTCTAGGACTAATAATAATAAAAAAATAAAAATAATAAATTCTCTGTGATCTAAGAAATTAACTTCCCCCTGGATTGTTTCCCTCTCATTTCTGAGTACAGAAGTCAGCCTAAGCATCTGGGATGTTTGAACTTTTAGGCAGGTGAGTGAAATTCAAACCACTAAGTGAAATTCAGCCCAACTTGTGGAAGTGATGAACTGAGCTCTCAAAACAGCTTAAGGGAGTGGCAAAACGAGATTCTGGTCTTGTTTGCACCGTTGTACCAGGACTCTTGTGTCCTTGGGCAGCAACTTTCCCACTCCTCTTTGAGTACATTATTTAGCCACTATAAATCCTTTTCTACTCTTACTTAGCCAGGACTCACAGGAGAGGTGCTGGTTTGCATTTAGGGCTGCAATTATTTAGTCCATAAAGAATGTAAGATTTAAGGGATTTAATGGTATGGCTTGGCCTTCTGTTCTGCCACTGGTATCCCTTTGCCCATATTTGACAATGTTTGGTAAAGAACAGCACAAAAACCCCACAGGGATTACACTATCAAATCTTACCCAAGGATGCATTCTTTCCTAAGGTGTAGCTGTTATAATCAAAGAAGGTTTAAGGTTAATACACTGTGATTCTAAAAATTAATAATTTACTAGATTTGGACACAATATTGTGAGATAACAGATGCCAGCACTCAACTAAATCCAAAGATTCTGTCCCAAAATATAGATTCTGTCATCAGGAATCTGATATCAACAAGGAAGCCAAAAATAATTCTTTGAGAAGAAAAATAGGTATATTATCAAAATTAGAGAGCAAAAGAGACATGCACTGAGAATCAATGCTTAGTGAAAGAAAACTTCTTAGTTTGTCTTCCAGCATGCATTTTCTATTAAGTGTGTGTTGCCTCTATTTTCCATATGAGCTTTAAATCAAATTTCAGTTTGTTACTGATACACCCTGCAGGAACAGATACTCCTTAAAGAATAATGACCCCCCTTCCCCAGCACTTATATTGGCATAATTTTGGCCAGTGAAATGAGCACAATGGTACTGAAAGGTCTCAGAGCTCTTCCTAAATCACTTCCTGCCTATTTTCTCTGTACATCTTTTCCAAATTTGTACAATGAATTTGAGAAATTCAAAACCATCCTTCAGATTCACCTTGAAAAGAAGAACTCACAGTTGTTTACTTCTCCTTTATGCCCTCCAATTTTCACTCCCTCAGTTTAAAGACCCCAAGTCTGTGCCCTGTGTCTGAGGGCAATCACCATAGAGCAACCTCTGTCCATGCTAAAGCTCTCCTAAGAGAGTTTCCACACCCAAACCATGTGGTGGGGAGAGCTCCTGGCCTCTGCTGCCTCCCAGGAGTTTACAGTCATAGAATGTTTTGGGTTGGAAGGGACCTTTAAAGGGCACCTAGTCCCTCTGTCCTGCAGTGAACAGAGTTATTTTCCACCAGATCAAATTGCTCAGAACCCCATCCAACCTCACACTGAATGTTTCTGGGCAACCTGTGCCAGTGCCTCACCACCCTCACTGTAAAAAGCTTCTTCCTTATGTCTAATCTAAATCAACCCTCCTTTAGTTTAAAGCCATTCCCCCTTGTCCTGGCACCCCTGAAGTCCTTCTCCAGCTCTCCTGAAGCCCCTTCAGGCTCTGGAAAGGGCTCTAAGGTCCCCCCAGCTCTCCCAGCCTGGCTCCATAGGAAAGGTGCTCCAGCCCTCTGAGTATCTTCATGGTCTCCTCTCCAACATGTTCTTGTTTTCCTGTGTTGAGGGCCCCAGAGTTGGATGCTGTTTGGGACAATGTGACCCAGCTCAGGTCAAAGTGTGATCAGTCAAAAGCTGATGATACTCCAGCAGGAAGGAATCTTCTTGGTCACTGTCTAGTTTAGTAATATATTTCAAGTCCACCATATTTCTAAGACTGAAACAGAGTGAACTTTCAGAGCACAATTCCTTGTAGCTCAAGATGCAGTTTGGTGTGTTCAGGGGTCTTGTGCAAATACAAATTAACTGTGTCTCAACAAGACAAAATTAAACAGGAGTTATTAAAAAAATATAAAAAACTACTTATTCTACCTACACTTTAATGAAATCTACCATCGTTTGAAAAGGGCCCATTGCATTGCTATGAGCTTTAGAGATTTCCCACTAAGACAAGACTACTGGTGAGCAGCACTAAAAAAATCACATCCACAATGAACCTCCTAGAATAAAAATAGGTATCTGAAGTTTTTAAATATCTAATGCAATTCATAGGACAACAGACCTGAAATCAAAGAATCATAAAATCACAGAGTAATTTGTGTTGGAAGGAACTTCAAAGATCATCTAGTTCCAACCTCCCTGCAAAAGAATCAGAAAGTAGGGATTTAACTTAGTTTTTTACCATTTTGCTGGGTTCAAGCCTGCTTTAAGGTAGTCTATTCTTGTAGGGAAGTTATTTTCCCTCCACTCTTTATTCAAACTTGCAATGTACTATGAAAGCATTATGGTAGCTACTGCAACTGAATTATTGCCATATAACATGTGGGTGTTGGAAATATGTCCCTAAACTAGCAGGCAGACTGACAGATGAATGGTGTTTTTCTAAACCTATGGGAACAGAAGTGAAACAGAGCACTCAAGGCGTGATGCACTATGAATTCTTTTGTCTGACAGTCCAGACTTCTGATGGGAAGACTTTTTCTGGGGGAGGAGGGAGAATTAAAGCTATAAAATAAATGATAAAAAATGGGTATTTACAGAATGAGAGAGGCGTCAGCTTTGCACTGACGTTGGCTGAAGTTTTTAAATGGCTACATTTGATTTCATGACATGACATGGAGAATGTGATAGTGGTTCTCACAAAAAAAAAAAAAAGGCAGCAGAACTTAAGTCGCCATTCACAAAATCACAGCCAAACCTGCACCTGGTTTAACTATGGTCAGGAACCTGAGAGGTTCCGAGGAACAACATAAGGACACAAGCATCCAAAGCTTCAAGTCTATTCAAACTGCAAAATAAGGAAAAATTTAAAGATTTTAAATGATCAGGGGCCTTTTTGCCCCACCAATTCAGCCATATCCCACAGGAATACCACCTCTCCTCTCTAAAGGATTTTTACGAGACAGAGGAAAGCCAAATTGCCATCCTCTTGCAAGGTATCAGTTACTGTGGATTCTGTCATACGACAGGCAAAGGAAGGGAAGTTGAATTCCCAAACACCACCAGCTCTGGCTATTCCATAGCCTAACCTGTGCAACAAAAAGGAGTGTGGGTAGATTGCCATCAGAGGTGTTATTCTCAGGAGACTGGCACACATTATGAAGACCAGTTCTGTGATCCATCTCTCCTTCCCATGCACAGTTCAGTTACATCCAGGAATGAGAATCACTTTTTCCATCTATAAACGTTCTTACTCTGAGGAGCAGAATTTCACTGGTGCTTAACTGCTGTCTCAGGAGAGCAGGACAGTAACTGCTATGAAGTGAGACGGAGGTGTTATTCCAGTTTTTATTTTGTTTTGATTTTGCCAATACAGTTGGCTGGTTTGCCTCTACTTAATGTTACTGCTGCAGTTTTTATAAAAAGTCATCTTATCACAAGGTACTGATATAATAATCATGTGTTATGACAAAGCAGTGTGAAATTTCTTAATTTCCGCCCTGTATTTTAAGAGTATTCCACCTTGGACCAATGCCCCTTTGAATATTGCTGGTATTACTGTTCCAGAAACAGTCCCTTTGCTTCAAATGGAATACATCATGGAATACATCAGTAAATTCTACAGACAATCCTAGATGAGTGTCCTTTGCTTTTAATATGACAGTGCTGGTGGCTGTATTTCAGTCAAAGAAGTGTAGAATTGTTTGTTCTCCTTTGGTAATGTCCCATAATGGATCAGAGCTTTCCCGACTCCTCCGTGGTGCAGATATGGAATGGACCTCACAGCACTGCAGGCAATAACATGAAGGCTTAGCTCTAATTTTATGAAATGCTTTAAAAGGAATGAGTATAAACAATATTTGCATTTTGTATCATAACTGAAACCATACTGCTAAACAATCATATCCTGTTTAGCCCATAATGACATCAGAAATATATGTTTATCATCTACCCTGGACAGCTTAGCATGATTTTGGCCCAAGGCAAAGTGGAACTGAAATCATTTACCATTGTCCAAACCAAGATAACCACACATTTCTGAGGTAATTGATACCTAAAGGAACACTGCCCTTAGATTGCAGCTCATGATTTAAGTACACTAATTCCTTAAAAAACCCTGTTAAATTGTCTATTGGATTTCCTCCAGAATTTAGTGTGGATTAAAAAATCTACTGAAGAAAGAAAACGTGATACGGGAGATTAGCCCATCCACTAACAACTCTTCCTTTAGGAATGGATCACATTTCCTACTATCGTTGATTCTACCCACCTCAAAGTGACAACAAAATCCCAAACAAAACAAAGCAAAAAATACGTTAAACATTTTGAGTAGCATGTTTCAAACAGTCTGTCATGTTCTGTCATTAGTTTCAGAGACTAATAAGAAAGCAAACAGATAGTACTGGCTTCATACCTGTATATAATTCATGGATGTATTCTAAAATAAGATCCTGACTTTCTTTTTCTTTTTCTTTTTTAACATGGAAACAGATCAAGAGTTCACAAAATGTAATGAAGTCAAGCAATACAAAGAATTACTTTTTATATATAATACACACACACTACAGTTCATGAATTGCAGTCCAGTGACAAAACCCAAAACATACAGTCCAATGAAAGGCAAATATTTGATTACAGACACATGTTCCTTGATAGACAAACATAGATTCAGATTTGCCATTGTCTACAACAGAAAAATTCATATTTTTATCAACTCGTGTAGTCCTTTAGACCAGAAAGATAAAGAAGTGCAAAGTCAAGCACATAACCCATTCATTCAGAAGAATGCTGTTATCTATTTCTGTGTGTACAAGTTCAAAGGATTTTCCTAAAAGGATTTTCCTACCTTTATGCAAAATGTAACATTTTGCATAAATAAATAAGTAAGAGGTTAAAGAAAAGAAACCACCAGTTTCCAAAATACAAACAGTGGTTGGGTACAACTGTTCAATGACACAAATTCTCAGCTGGGGGGAAATGGGACTTGTTCCTAACCAAATTCTTAGAGAGAAGTGGTTCTTCATTAGGTTTTGATTTGTTCCCATAGCAGGGCAGAAAGGAGCAGAAAGCAGATGGGGAATGCTGCAGTTCTGAAAAGAGGCTCCATCAAGAATAAAGAAAGTAGAATTACAACTAGCACAGGATAAAAATTCCATTATTTCTTAGAATCTTCCATGAAACCCTGAAAGTGAAATGAAGCCCTAGCAGCCAAATATTAAATACAAAAACTATTACCAAACACATGAGCCACCTCAGCACTGGAAGGAAACTCAAACCAAAGCCCCCAGCTTCCAGCACTCAAAGGGTGTAGAAATCACTCTAGAAATATCAAATTTTCAACAGTCCTATCCACTATGTTGATGTCTGAAAATAGATGGAAATTGGCTCAAATACTTCTCTGGAATTGTGAGTGTGCTCCCAGCACAATTTTGCCCTTGACATCCAGCTGCCTACAGAAAACATGAGGAAGAACTGAGCAATTGAGCATGAAGAAGGGTGAAGGACTCTTACCTGCATTCACTGTGGACCAGATTACCACAAAACAGGGTAGTCCTGCCCACCCACAGAAAATTAGCCAAAAACACAGACTTCCATGCTAACACAGCTTCTCACTCTTGCTGAACTTTATGGGAGTCATGTGGCACTGCATTTTCTTAATGAAGACAAAAATTTTCATAACTAAATAGAAAACAGGACTAGAAAGGATGGAGAGAAGAGTTTATACCCAAGTGTGTTTGCACAGAATATTTTAATTTCATCTGTAAATTCTGTTATATGGAAAGAGTCCTCAAATGCTATTGAAACAATTCGCTATGAAGATAAATAATGAAAGAGGAAAATACTATTGTGAAAAATCTGCATGCATTGTTTATAAATAGAATTTGCTTTCTATGGAAAGGAAATACAAATACACAGCAGACAGAAAGAGCCATAACTACTCTTCTGTAATCTTCCTTCTCAGCATGTGTGCTTAGACATCAAGAAACATTTGAAAGAATAGGAAAAATATGGAAATAGGATTCCTTTAGACCATCTGGGCAAAAGAAAAAACATGTTACAATGATTTAATGTGCAGCATGAAAAAATACATCAGACCAGCATGATGCATTAAATGTTTCACAGTTTCTCTGCTGGGTATCAGTAAAAGGAAAGACTTACCTCCATCCGCTCCTGCTTGACATCATCAATCTCATCATCTTCAAAAATGGCCAAGAGCTCTCCAGTCTGGTCAATGGAGTTGAGAAAGTCTTGGGCCAGCTTCTGCCGCTTGTTGGTGTTGTTGCTGTTGAATTTGTCTTCACAAAGACAAGCAAAGAACAACAAACTCAACCTATTTGGCTTCTCCAAATATCACCTGGTGTCCCTCAGAGTGACACGTTTTAGAACCAGCACTGAGCAGAAAAGGCCTGTTCTTATTGTTTCCCTCACTCAAGCTGTGCTACCTAAACAAGGTGATGTCACTGCTCTGCTCCAGTAACAGCAAAACATCATCTTTAGTATTTTTACTATAACCAAGTAGTTTTTCATAATCTAGAGAAAATGAATCTGCTGCCCATATATCATAACTTTTCACCAAAGAATCCACAGTGGACGCAGCTGGAGAGGAAACAACCCCTCTCTGGTAGAAAGAACTTGAGTCACTTGAGAGCAGAATATATTGAGGAAATGTTCTTCCCTGAGCACATGCAGAACATCCTCATTACCTACAGCCTCAAGCAAACCCTAACACGACCATTAAGATGCAGCTCCAGAGGTGATGGACCATTGCTCTGCAGTTAAACCTGGAGAATGCTGGCAAGATGATCTCTGTTGTTCTAAACAGCAGAGCAGCTATAAAGGCATTAAATTCACAAAAGAAAATTAATGTCTTTAATTATCAAAGCCCACTAGAAAAGGCATTCTTTAATTCCAGGATAAACTGCCTTTAGGAAGCATTTCATGAACATCTGAAAGACGTAGGGGAACTGTTTATTTGCTTTAAGTAGTGACACAAGCTAAAGTATTAAAACCCCAAAGCTGCCAGGTAAGAAGCTGTACTGCCAGACTGCTTGCACAAATGAAACACAAAAATAAAATGCCACAGGCAAATTAAATCTCAAATGAGCTGACAAAAACTTATCCACAGCTTGATGAAGTCAAAGCAAGAAGTACAATGTTTACCTAGCATCAATGTGGATGCTCAGAGGAACCAAACACAAGGAATTCATTGTATGGGAAAAAAAATAATAATGGTTTCTGAGAAAGGAAGTAAGTTTAACACAGAAAGTTGTGTATTGACATTGCTAGATGTTATAACAGTATGGTAAGGTTTACATTTGCCATGATAAGTTTTAACTTAACTTTTCACAACAGAAATGTTAGTTCTAATATCAATATAAATCAACAAAACTTTAAACCAGGAAACTATATGACATAAATTAATATCTTTTTAATTCAAAGAGCTTTGCCTTTAAATGCATTGGTCATAAAATCTGTGACTTCCTTATAGAACGCAGAAACAAAAGTGTTTCCCATTATTTAAACTACAGATTCAAAGTATAAAATGTTAAACCACACTGAAAAAAAATACCCACGTCATATATTACTGTGCAGTGACATCAGATTATAAAGGATTTTTTTTAAAGCATGTCAAAACCTTTTGATAAGAATTTAACAAATGTCCATTCAATTGCAGGTGGTGCATTTAAAATACAGATGCTGAAATCAATTAACCCTTTAATCAGCCGCAGTTTCTTACTTCAACAGAGCTCTGACATTAAAGTCTTACTGTTCATCTGGATGGTAGATAGAAATGCTTACATATTTCAAAATGTAAAGCAGAGATTTTCAGCAAAATTCCTCTAAAGAGACTATTTTTGTGTCTCTATCAAGCAAAACATTAACAGTTTGCATTGAGCTGTTCAGCGTTTTTACAAGACATCAAGCCTCTCCCAAATTAAATAATTTCTTTTTTTCTACCTTCGAGAAGGTCATCTTCTTCTATTCCTTTGACAATTTTAGATTTGTAGTCTCGAAAAAACATGTATTTAAGCAGCCTCTGAAGCTTCTTCTGTGAGAAAAAAATACATTTATATTAATGACTATTACATAGTTATTTCTTATTTAATAAACTTTGTAACACACAAACATACAAACGTGTAGCACAGTAAATATAACTTTTAACATATCTGTAATTTTAAATTCTGCAGAAAATCCATACATAGAAAGTAACTCAGTACAGTAGCAAATCCATATTAAATATTATTTATTTGAGCTCCTTGGTACTTTGCTGTGACACAGAAATGACTTTGACTTTCAGAAAGGAGAAATTAATATATCGGGTTCTTTATTCCACTCCAAAATGTTTGCTTACTTTGGAAACTCTTAGTCTAGAAATGCACATTTCCATGAACTTTGACTCTATATCAACTGCTGTTTTCAGTACAGTCTTACAACTTTTATCAGATAAAGCAACTGCAATTTATTTTCATGTTTTAGAGGGGTTTAATTTTGAAACGGCTTTGGTCATTAGGTTTCACTTGTCAAATGAGTAAAGGAAAACAAAGGAGAGAAAAGGGTGAGAGAAAGAGGGAAGCTAAGGAAGAAAAGGACATAAAGGAAGAATAAATAATGTAATTAAAAATAGGTGACAATTTTTTAAATAATTATTAAATTTGAGGAGAGAATTTTTTTTCCCTTGTTGTCCTGCTCTACTTATTATCCAGAGAAAGCAAAGCCATACCTAAATTTGGGGATTTTAGAAGGATAAAACACAGGAAAAATATTATAAAATAAAAGAAGGAGTATTTATAGACAGTCTAAATGACAAAACTATAATGGTCACATTGTGAAATGTCACATTGATACCCTTCATAACCAGAGGGAAATTAGAATGATTTATTTTTAATTAAAGGGACATAAAGTGTAAGGATCAAGACTTATATACTATTAAGAAATTGTTTTGAGCTCTAAGGTACGTTATCTACCCTAAAGCTTTGGGAAAAAAAATCAATTGATAATTGAAGCCGCAGAAAAAAAACAATTATTATTTCAGATATTACAGAATAATTATAACATGCTCGATCAAATACAACTGCAGAGCAGCTATACTTTTAAATAAAGCTATTCCTGATAATGGATTCCTTTACATAGGTTAAGAAAGCACTTGAAAACACAATAAGCAGCTGAGTACATAAGATAAGATTTTTCTGTCTAATTACTGTACCTTATCTTTGCGCATTAAGAACAAGAGATCTTCAGCAGAGATGACTCGAGCTCCTCTCATCTGAGAAACTTCAGCTGCTTGCTGCAACTAATATAAATGAACAAATTAGGATGGCCATTTCAGTGTTAAAAACTTTATTCACTGAGGTTTGTTTTTAATAAATTCAGATAATATTCTGCATGGTCGTCCATAGCAAAATACAAGCTGTGCACTAAAACACAAGCTGGGACTCTCAAAGGTGTCACTCACTCGAGTCTTGTTTGCCAAGAAGTGAATAACAATTTTATGAAAAGCCCGAAAGACCTTTGACAAATCTCAAGAAAAAGCTTTTTTGTTTATATTTAAAAATGATTGCTTTTAAAAAGTCCTGCTGCCCTTTTTTTTTTTTTCCTTCTCTTAGCACAGAAAATGAACATATAATTCTCTCAGGCAATGTAAAAATGCCAAATTCTTGCCATAGCACTTTATCTGCAACTGTGGAAGCGCGGCTGATCCCTCTCCCAAATTTCTAGAATAACAAATATTAATTTTAAACAGCTTACCTAAGTATTTTTTGAAAGAAATTCTACCCCTACTTGACTTAGCATTAGTACAAACCAGACTCACATGAAGAACTTTTTTAGGAATGCTCTTATTTCATTTGGGAGAAAGAAAATTAATTGATAGGAAACACCAATTCTATTAATGAAGGAATTGAAAAACCTTATTGAGCAGACCAGGCCATTCAGCTGTGAAAGTGATAAAGGTGGGATTGAGCAAAAAATACCACAAAAATTGGTAAGAGGTGGCCAAAGGAGTGTGAAGCAATGGACTGCCCTCACATCCATTGTGACAGTGCCTACAGAGGACTCAAACACCTTAATTTGTGCCGTAAAGAGCAAAAAATCTCTTTGTAAAGGACTGAGTATATCAGCTTTCAGTAGGTGAAGGAAATTGTGGTTTTTACACAAAACCATAATGAGGTTAGAAATCTGGTAACCTGGATTATCTGCACAGCTGATGCTTATCAAAGTGCTGGGTTAAGGAGGTTCAACCCACATGAGCAATGGAATTTGCTCCTTTCACCTCCCAAGCCTTTTGTTCTGCCATAAATTCATCATGGAATCATAGAATGAGTTGGAAGGAATTTTAAAAGGTCAACTAGTCCAACCCCTGTAATGAGCAGGGACCTTCAACTAGACCAGGTTACTCAGAGCCCCATCCAGTCTGACCTTGAATTTTTCAGGGATGGGGAATCCACCACCTCTGTAGACAAGCAGTTCCAGCATAAAACATAATGCTGTATCAACAGATAGAAGGGATGCATCACACTTTAGCCTCTAAATTAAAAAACATAATCAAAAAAACAGCTTTATTTTAAGTTTTTTTGCCCTTAGCTTTGTTAACCCTCTGATGGAAAACTGACAGTGAGCACCGCAGAAAAGTCATCAAAAGAAATGACACCTTCAAACGTTCTTGGTATTAAAATTTGTACACACCTGTAACATGATCAATAAAGAACAATCTAATTTATGTTCAAATAGCTCTATATTCTTCTTTAGAAATGCATTAATGCACCTGAAAATAATTTCAAGAAATCCTATCCTTCATACTCACACTAGCAATGGTTTCACTCAGTATCACTGGCTGAATAAGTATATTATTAATCTGAGCTCCCATGCTGCTATGACTTGAAATAGGCCTATTCAGAAGTTAAAAAGATCAACAAAAACAGTAGCTGTTTCTAATATCCAAAGAAGGGGAAAGGGGTGGGGGGGGGCGGAATTTTCATTTTGGCAAGTGTTCAGTGGGCAAAAGATTCAGTCCATAAATCATAATACTGGACTGCATTAATTTTTTTCCACACTAATCACATGCACACAAAACGTTAACTGTATCTGGTACGCACAACACAAAACATACTGCGTGAAGAGGTTCAGATTTTCCCCTTGGAACCCTCTCTAGGCCCTTGCAGTCCCTGAGACCAGAGAGATTTCAGGAATTCCGAAGTCACAGTAACACAATCTCACTTGAAAAATGTAAGAATGTGAAAAACGATAGCTCTATTTTTTGGCATAAGCAAAACTGTTTCTTATTCTGATTAGTTTGAGGGCACGCAAGCTACTTATGTTTCTAACATAAAATATAAAGAGTTGGATAAAAAAAAAAAAAATTACCAAGAACGAGCCAATATTCCTCTCTGGTGTAAATCTATTGCAGCTAATGGATTTATGCCAAGGCTGACTTTGGCCCCACTGAGCTTAAAAGTGTTAGAAAACCTGACCTTAGCATGGTGATAACACAACACAGCTTTCCCAAATATCATGTAAAACAATGACAGAAATATCCAAAGGAAAAGCACACCCTGGTTCCCAAACACGCACAAGGATGATCTCTTGGCCTCTTCCAATCCAATCCAAACCATTCCATGACTCTCTGAGACATAAAGTTCAGGTATGTTAATTTCCATGTGCAGCTGAAAGACCTTATTTCTCCAAATGAACAACATGTGACAATGACATTTATAGCAAAGGTTGTGTGTGAGCTGCTCGCAGGAGCCTTGTGATGAAGGAAGGGAGAGTGAGGAGCAAAGGCCAAATTCACGTCCCATTTGCATCTAAGTAAATCCTGAGTAACTCTGTTTACTTTAATGGAGTTATTCTGGGCTAAAGACAAGATCAAAATCTGGAATAATATCCTCAGCTCCTACCGAAACAATGAAAACTTTATTCTCGTATTGCCTTGACTTCTGCATCTATTTTATTTTAAGGAATGGACAGACAGCATTTAATTTCTTTGGCTTAAAGAAAGCAAAGTATGAAAATAATTACTTCCTGTTCAGTTATAAAATATGGATTATTTATCCAAACAGACCATAATGAGTTCTGCATTGGTACACGTATTTACCTGAGAAACCAGGGTATGCTCAGGTAAATATGTATCCAAGCAATTAAATAAAAATTACGTCCCACACAGCCGAGGCTGGGGGGAAGATGTATTTATAGTTTAACACACACATAATTGACTCATTCAAACCACAACGTGAGTGCTTTGCTATAATTAGTATTATAACAAACTGTCTTATTTGACTGTCCCAGAGTTGCCATTAATATGCAATAAGCCCCGATTCCTGAATTTCCGGAGCTGAAGGCCTTGTTGAGTCATTACGTGATGAAGGGGGATTTCAGGAAGCCGTGCCAAAGAACCGATCCATCTCCGAGCACGCAAGCATTTGTCATTCCAGAAAAGCCCTTCTCAGCTCCCTGAAATCAGGAGGTGCCCCAGCCCTGGCTGCAGTGGGAACACAGGGGGTTTCCCCCAGGGAGCAGCACTGCCCACAACTCCAGACCACAGGTGGGATAAAAATGCTGCAGGAACTGTTCATACATGAGGTTACCACACGGCAACGGAGCAGTCACGGCAAGAATTTCCCACCATCTCCCTTCTCCAAGCCTCAGTGCCAGTCACAGAATTTGGGGCTGCAGCAGCTCCAGCATATTCACTTGTCTTCTCCTAATTTTTTTTAGTTTTAAAATTATTAAGTCCACGTTACAAAATATTTGGTTTGGGATGATATTGAAGAATGGCAAACAATCCAAATTACTCAGCTCTTTTAAGAAAAACAGGCTAAATTCCCTAATACCTGCAAACAATGTCTGAGACCTCAGAGTCCGATTATATATTTTTATTACAGCAGAATTATGAACCCCTAAAAGTGAAGTTTAAATAACGGAAGTGTTGAAATGATTTTAACTATAAGAGCGCAAATAGCTGTTAATAATTAGGACTTTATGAAAAATAAGTGTATTTTACAATTTTTCCCATTACAAAGAAGGTAGTATATACAGCAACTATATTTTAAAGCCTAAGAAGAAATGGCTGGGGAATAATATTTTAAAATGTAATCATGGGTTTAATGACTTTATGAAGTTAACTTTCTTGGCAGGATGAACTGAAGTATGTTAACAGTCACCTTACGGCTATTTTCTTTTTGCAACTTCTGCAAATTATAGATTTGTTGAAAGGAGTATTCATTCTCCTGTGACAGAAGCACAGTTACTTCAATGGGACTGTCTGCTTCTTTTCTTTCTTCCAGAATTATTTTTTCTTCCACTACCTCCAAAGTCAACAATCACCGATACTTCTTCTACAAAACCGCCTTGATGGACAAACAGACAAAAAGCTGGAAAACAAACATACCGTGTTGTGACATAATCCTTCCAGTTAAACTGCAGGACGGAGTCAGAACGGTGATGTTTGCATGCCTTGGAACTGCTGGGAGCCAAGAATAATGCTGCAGGAGCTACAATTTTGTTTTCATTATACAAGAAAATTAGATCATAGTTCACCTGGGTGAATTTTTTTTTCAGAGGCAGGAAGGTTGTTGTGTTATTAAATATGCATTAAAATTCCCTATTTTCTCACCTTTTCTAGGTAAAAAACCATACTAGTGTAAAATTACCAAATAATATTCTGAATTAAGATAGAATCCTGTAAATAGATTCCAAACAGAGCATCCTGATACTTTCATAAAGGCAACTTAATAGAAAAGGTAAATACAGGTTTTCACTTCAAACTTTCCATGCAGCATCTCTCATGCTACTAATGGTGACACCTGAGCTTCTTGTCCTAACACACAGAGAGGTTAAACACTGAATTTGTTTCCACAAGTCAGCACAGGGATGTGCTCTATGCACTTAGCACATCTTGGGAAGATAATTACATTATGGAGCCCATTAGAGCACTCTGACAGGCAAAGATTCAGGATCACTGCATAAGGGGTCACCAGCATGACTGAATCATCACAAGCTGTCTAAACCAGAAAATGTCCATCTGCAGATTAAAAGACAATCAATTTTCTCCTTAATAGGTATTTCATTTCAAATGTAAGTATTTTTTTTTCTGATAACCATTTAATATAACACCAGTTGATTATATGTGACCTCTAGAAGATGAAGCTCTGTGTCACATTTTGAGGTTTTAGAGAATCATGGAATCATAGAATTGTTCAAGTTAGAAAATATGTTTAGGATCATTGAGTCCAATCACTCCCCCAGCACTGCAAGGCCACCATTAACCCATGTCCCCAAGTGCCACATCTACACATCTGCTAAATCCCTCCAGGGATGGTGACTTCACCACTTCCCTGCAGTCTGTTTCAATGTTTGACCAGCCTTTCACTGCAGAAATTTTTCCTAATATCCAATCCAAACCTACTTTGGCACAACTTGAGGTTATCTCCTCTTGTCCTATCATTTGTTACCTGGGAGAAAAGGCCAATCCCCACCTGGCTTCAACCTCCTTTCAGGGAGCCGTAGAGACTGATGAGAGCTTGTATTTTATGCTTGACATAGAGTGAATCTCAGTCCATACAGATCGTGAGAATAAGAAAACATGAGTTCATAACCCACAGACCCTGCCATCTACTGAGATCTTAGTTTCAAGGACATAATTTGTCCCTTTACGAGAATTGTATTCTCAAGTCCCTGAAGCAAGATCGACTGCTTCACCTCACCTTCTCTTGACTTCCAGTTGAGGCAGCCCAGACAGCTGGATCTGGATACAGATCTGGAGTCTGCAGCCAGTGACTCGTAGCTGGAGAAGAACTACCCCAAAAGTATCTTTGGCAAAAAGCAGGTTACCCAGGGACTCCCTCCAAAAGCACAAAGAACACATCTACACGTCAAACACTCAATGATTTCAACGTCAGGGGCAACAAGCAACTGATATGAAATTAAGAACAGATTGTTCCAGTCACAGGAGAAAACAGCCCTTCCTTCAGCTGCCTTCAGACTGAAATTGGGTGAAATTGAGTCCCAAGAGCTCCAAAAAACAGCCCCACACCTCAGCCTACATGGTTTTTACCACACCATGGCTGTTCAACAGCCCCACAGATCACTATAATGAATTTATTTTATGAATATTCCCATCTGTTAAATTGAACATTTAATATAAATTTAGACATCATCATCTCTCTTCATTTGACTCACACCTCACATACTTCTGATCATCTAAAAGGTCATAAGGTTTTTCTTGGTCTATTCTTTATGTTTTTAGCAACATATTCAGTTCAATCAGAGCAGAAAAAATGCAACAAAAGAAGCTACACACAGAGGGTGCTTCTGCTCAGAGGAAGCAAAAACAGCAAAGGAAGAACACAGACAGCTTGTTTGAGACCATGTTCTTCATGTTACAAACAAGATCTTTCTAAAAATAGTGAAGAAAAAGAAGAAAAAATCAGAAACATGTACATGTTTAGAAAACTACATGGAGTCAGCCTGTGTAATGGAATGGGCCAACAGGAAAATGCACCATGTTCCTGGGCTCTGTCACTTTCTGAGACAGAATGATTCTTTAAAATTATATTAAATAGTTTACTAAGGAAAAAAAATCAAAATAAATAGTGAAATTAATACTTCTATTTTGCAAAAGATGAGCTTGAATCAAAGCACCTTTTTAAAAATCTCTTCTTTATAAATAATTTAAGATTAACTTCTTAAATTAGATCTTGTTTTTCCATTTTCTGTCACACAGGGAAAAGAATTTAATGCATTTATGAACAATAACTATATTTTCAACTTTAGCTTCAGGCATGATTTTTTCCTATTTTTCCTTCTTTCAATTCAAATTCCAAAAATCAACATTTTGGACCAACATTTTGTAGCTGTCATTCTACTCTCCAGGAAACAAAAGAAACCCTATTGCACACCTGACATCTATAGCAAGTAACACTGACCAAACTAAGTGAATTTAGACCAACAATGTTAAAACCATACAGTCTCTAGGTACAGAAAAGTATTCAGACTCACTGAACTCAGTTTTAATGTGGTCAAATTATTCACTGGCTACATAGGTGTTAACTCAAGATTTGGTGTGTCACTGGGGATGGCCACTGCTGATGTTCTCTCACTGCTGGTGGTAACAGCAGGCAAGAAAACAAACCTGGAAACTTCTACTGCACTTATTATTATTACAAGGGAGGAAAAAAAAAGCTTGAAAAATATAATTCAAGTGGAAATGATGGAGTAGTGTTCTTTAGAACGAGCAAGAGACTGTGAAAAAAGCTTTGTGAAGTGTGAACTTTATAGATATGAAAGATTCATTAGGCAACCTGAAACTGAAAAATTCTCACAGCCAAAAGGCCTCCACCCTCTGCAAACAGATTTCCCCACTTCTGAAGATGAGTGTAGATGTCCTCTGTTATTTATTATCCATACTCTAGGATTGTCGGGATATTCTAAATGCTGAGGTAAATGGTGCCATTCCATTGTAAATCACTGGCATAAGCTTTTCCTCTATCTAAACCATATAAATGATGAAGTTTTGGAAAGAAGAAATTATTGTAGAATCATTGAATAGTTGGAGCTGGAAGGGACCTTTAAAGGTCATCTACTCTAAATTAAAATAAAATTAACAAGATATGGTCTGAAACTTTCCCAAGGAGCTGCTTCTTTTTCACAACAGTATCACTATAGATATTCCAAGTGGAGAACCTCAACAATAAATACTATTTCCATCTAAGTTACATCTTAGAATGCCTTTGTGCTACTGAATGTTACTTTTAAAAAATAACAACATGCAAACTGTTTACCAATAAAAGCATTTACATTTCCTTTAGTAATGAAAAAAATCAATTAGAATTTACTATTCTTACAAACTGAAGATATTATTTCTGAATATTTAGTTTATTAACTCAGATTTATTTCTCTTCCATCAATTATTTCTACTTCTTTTCTTTCTCTAATATTACTGTGGCATGCAAACCAGCAGAGGTTTACATTATCCCACAGCTTCCTGTCCTTTGGTTTCAAATCCCAGAAGAAACCACCACTCAGGATTATTCTTACACAGCTTCCAAGGCTGCAAGCAGAAAAACCCCTGTTCTCTTTTGATTGAGAGACCATCTAATATAAACAGGTTCCTTTCTCCCATTGCTGTTGAGAGCACCATTTGTTTAAATCATGTATCCTTACACTGCTCACACAGGAAAATAATCATTGCCCTATATTAGTTTCACCAGAACACTAAATAAATACTCTTCCTTTCCATATAACAGCAAATTGGAATCAGGCGTCACTGTCTGACACAAGGAAAATAAGACACGTATTTACCCACTCCAAGCCCAGAGATAAAGGGCTTGCTGCTTTTAGAGGAAGCCTCAGGGCAATGAAGTATTGCTATGAAGAGCTGGCAACCATTAGTGCTCAGAATGTAGGGGACCTTGACAGGTTGGAGAGATGGGAAGAGAAGAATCACCTGAGATTCAACAAAGGCAAATGCAGGAAGGAGGAAAAACCCTTGGAGCTGGAACAGGCTGGGATTGACCTGGGGGTCCTGGGGGACAACAAACTGTCCATGAGTCATCGTGTGCCCTGAGGCCAAGGCCAATGGTGTCCTGGGGGCATCAGGAAGAGCATTCCCAGCAGATCAGGGAGGGGATCCTGCCCCTCTGCTCAGCCCTGCTGAGGCACATCTGGCATTCTGTTCTGGGCTCCTCAGGATAAGAGAGACATGGAGCTCCTGAAGTGTGTCCAGTGCAGGGTGGCAAAGATGATGGAGGGCCTGGAGCATTTCCCTGCCCAGGAAGGGCTGAGGGAGCTGGGGCTGTTCAGCCCCAGAGGATCCCCAGCTGAGAGGGGCCCTCAGCCCTGGGTGTCCCTGTGTGCAGGGAGGGCTCAGAGCAGGGCCCAGGCTCTGCTCTGGGGCGCAATGAAGGATAAAAAAATCAAATCTCAGAACATAAGCAAAGCACTGCTCTGAAGATTTAGAGTTGCAGACAAAAGGAGAAAAAAAGGATACAGGTTCAAACAAAAATACAAACACCAAAAATAGAAAATACAAAAATAGCAGCATCTTCTCTTAGCTCTAGAAATTTTCACAGCCCTGGAGAGATATGCCCTGATGTTCATGCTAGGAAATACCATGGTAATGATGGAAGACTTTGTATGTTAAAAGATTTTACCTGAAATGATTCACACTGGAGTTTCTTCTCAGTTTTTTATTCTCATCAGATTAAGTGCACATGCCAACCAAGTGGGAGCTTCTCGGTCTGGATGGGGACTTCAAGTAAATGCTGTAGGATCTCTCAGATTAAACACCGAGACATATAAGAGATGTAGAGGACTATGGGTTTTAATGGTTTTGGATGCCAGAGAGAACACACAGGTGTCTTGGTTCCAGGTGCATTATATTTGCCTGCAGACTTTTGACATTCAGGTGTCACTTTGCAAGATGTATCCAAATTATCAGTAGAGAAAAAAAAAATCAAAACCATTTAGATTTAATACTTTTCAACCAAAAGATATGCAGTGTACATTGTGACATTGTAGAAAGGTTCATCCTGTCCTGTAATCTTTAATGTCAATGAGGACAAGGTATAATCAGAATGCACCTCAGTATAGGCAGTTCTATGAATTTTTTTTTATCTTATATCAAGAATTTTTTTTCTTTTTCCAGGACATTTCAAAATGGGTACAAAATTCTAAATCTGTAACTACTTTATTCCAAGAATCTTCTAATCCAACAGAAAGGAAAAAATAGAAGGAAAACAATAGACCCAGTCCAAGGCATACCCGGTTGTCATGTAAAAATGAGGAAAGGAAGTCCAAATTTTTCTAAGTATGTGTGGCTTTGCTGTATTTTCTTACTCATTGGTATGAATTATAATTCTCAGACCTTAAGAAAAAGCCAACAAAGTAAATTGAACAGGTAACAGCATGAATATGACAGATTTTGTCTTGGGAAAATCTAAGAAAGCAACAAGTAGGGAGCTTTGCTCAGGGAGAGAAAAGAAAGCACCATGAAGGAGCATAAATATAAAATCTGAACAACAGATATTTATGTCTGAAAAAGACCCTGATTTCCTAACTCCTATTTAATGTTCATTCTTTAATTAACATTCATTTCCCAAGGACATAAGTTTGAAAAGGCTGTTTCACATTACTTTAGCACGAAGAGAAAGAATCACTTTTAAGCCATGAAAAGGCTGGGGAAAAAAAATAAACATGTCTTCTGAACATAATTTCCTCTTTATTGCTACTGCAAAGTTATGAAATGAAATCTATTATTTAATTACATTGGATCAAGCAACAGGAAGGGAAGGGAGTGTTTGAGTCACAACATCCCTGTAAGGATAAATTACTACACTTCCTCTTACTAAAAGACAGTTTTAATGAAAATGTGAAAATGGTTAAAATCAAACTACTGGGAGGTAGAAAGATCTTGCTAATATAAAAAACACACAAAATGTACTCTGAAAATCTGAACAGAAATAGTGATAACAACACATGGGAAGAGTAGTAACATTTCTGCCAGAAGATCAATAGTTTGAAAATTATTACATTTATTAAAATTCTGAAGATCGTTTAAAAACTATACAATAGCTTCTGGGCCTGCTTAGTTTTATGCTTTGCATTGGAGATATTTAGATAATCTATTATGAAAACTTCAAAATGTATCTCCTATTACTACCAAAACTTTATTAGCCATGTGGGATTTCCCTTAGCTCTGCTTCATAATGGTAACTAGATCCTTCAAATTGAATGCAACTGTTGGAATAGTTAAAGCATTTTATTTCTTATGTAAGTTCTTGACATAAAAATTTGGGAGGGCTTTAAACTCTAATGAACAGATAGACTGAATTCTAAAATCTTGAAATAGTTCACCTGGCAACTGATGAAGAGCCCACAACTGGGATATGAATGTGCAAATGCTGTGATCTTCATTATAATTTAAATTCACTTTGACTTGGGTGGAGATGTTCTGAAATTACCTTTCATGGATATACTATCTTTTCTTAATGTTAGGATACACTAAAATATGAGGGCATTTCACAAATAATTTGAATAACAACAGAAAGTATCTTTGAAGTTGTTCAGAAAAGCTCCTCCTAAGCCCAAAGGTGGTATGGGAGATAGACATTTCTTTTGAAAAGTTATTCTGGAGGCAGCAGAGACTGATTTCCTGATTCAGAGACTGGATTGACTTCTCAAGAGTGCAGGATGGATGACATGAAAGGGATGAGTGTAAACATGACCGTTTTTAGGGAAAGATGCAGAGAGGTTTTGAGACAGATAAAGGAAACAAGATAGAAAAATCTCTTTGCAAAAATTTTCTAAATGAAAGACTTTCATGGAGTCTTCCTAGTACTTGGTCCATGGTCTACTTCCAAACTTCTAACAGTCCATGAAAATGGTCACAAAAAAAGCCCTTTTAGTCATGTGGAGCACTACAGAGCCCCATGACTCTTGTATTGTTTAAATAAGATTAATCTTCAATGGAAAATTTAGGAGGTTACTTGTTCTCAATGGCTAGAGGCCACCTGACTTTACCTGTTGAATGCAGGAAAACAGAAAATGGGCCATGAACCTCCTTGAACATTGTATGTATTTCTTATTCTTCTCTTGAAACTCAGGTTATTGGCCACTGTCAGACTTGAACTGACTATGGAGATACTTGGTCACATTCAATGAATTTTTGAGTATTTTACCTACCACTGCTTCACATTTTCTAATTGGGTATGAACTGGAAAGGCTTTGGCACACAGGCAGTCCAGTCAATCCAAACCACTACCAGCTGACTGAGCCAGGAATCTGATAAAATAGAGGAAGTAGAAATTCATGACAAGGGATGGAAGTACTTGGTATTTTGTAAAAACCTCTGGAAACTGGCAACAGGTCCAAGGAGAGAAGACAATTTCCCCTGCCCTGAGGAGAGCTCTGCTTTGGGAATCCAACTCTACAGCCTTGTAATTAAATGTAGCTCCACTGAAACTGCTCACATGCTGAATTCTGAAGGCTGAACACAAAGCCAGGATATCTATTACTGGTGCCAGAGGAGTCAGAAGATAATGCCAGTGATGCCAGTGGGAAGGAGGAAAATTAGTGTTTCCACCCTTTATCTTGATCCCTTGGGAGGCACAAAGGAAAGTGCCAGCACTACAGGTCTAAGTTCCAGAGAAACATCACTGAAATCTTCAAGAAAAGATGAGGGTCTCAGGGCAGAAAAGCAAGGATGTAAAGTAACACCTTGATTCTATGATTCTGCCCATGGTAAAGGCTGAGCCTTAGCACAACCATTGGAATTCTGATTGTCTAGCTCCCAGAAAAACTGTAACACAGGTTTCTACAAGAAGAGATCTTTATGTTTCTGCGTAAGTGCACACTTCAAAGGCAGAGAAAAAAGGATATTCTTCTCCAATTATTAGAGATATTTTCCGCAGTGTTTATGGAAATAGAGGGAGGACTATAGATGGGTAAAGTGCAACAAACAAAAACCCCACAAAACAAAGAAACACCAAAACACATGACAAATGGAAAAGTACCTTCATTCCTGAAAAACAACAGGACAATTGCATTTCTCTCATGCATTTATAAGAAGGTGAACTCAAATACTAGTCACAAACTGTTAACTGTGTTTACCAAAAAGAGTGAAAAGAAGAGTGAGTGAAACCGATACAGGTGTCACAAAGATAGAAAGAAATCTCTGTTCTCACAATGACAGAGTGGATGATGCTTCTCTGAAGGATATGAGGAAGAAGTGATCCAAAGGGAAATGTTGAGTGTTGATCAAGAGGTAGGATAGGAAAAATGAACGCTGGGTAAAATTTTAGAAGGAATATTGATTATTGAGGGGATTTAACAGGTCAAGAAAGTAGGTGGTAAGATTCTTCATAATCAAGACAAAATTGTCCACTAGTACAGTTCACTCCCCTTTTGGGTTGCTGTCAAGGCTGGCTCCTTTACTGTGTAAAAGATGGGTTACCTATGTAAATTTTACTGTCATGTTCACATGACAGTGATATCTGCTCTACATCCACTTTACAAACAGGCCAGAGGAGGCACAGAACCACATCCCGCACGAGGGCAAAGATATTTGCCTTTCTTTGCCTCCCTCCCCATCCAATTAGCAGCACTTGTCACTGCCAACAATTCACCTCTCACGCAATAGGAAACAGCTGCAAAGTAATGCAGAAATATATATTAAATAAACCCTAATGAACTAACTTCTACTGAGCTTAAATTTAGAGTTTGTTGTATCTAAACTTGTATGCACTCCTAAGCAAAAACTATAAATATTTCCCAGAAGCTAAAGCTATGAAATGCAGAGGTGATTTAGCAGACATGCAAACCATAAAAACTGTGCCCGATACATTTCTCTTCTAATTTAGAGTAAGTGAGCCAGTCTTATATCATATAGAACCGTAATTCTCCGTGACGTTTAAACCAAAAACTAACTAAACATTTAAACTAAAAACCTGCAAACCTCCATAAAGCTTTACAAACAGTATCAGTCATTTTAATATAAAGCTAAAAGACAGTAGCATAAACAATGTCAACATGGTAACTACTTTGCAGTTCAAAACATGCACCTGGAATACTAGAAAAGTAAACTCATATTCATAACAAGTCACTTTTCAATCAGTGGCTTTTTGAGGAGGAATATGATCTGTAGCATCCAAGAAAGCCACACTATTAGAAGTCAAGAAGTATAGGAATAAAGGACTGCCAAAAGTAAGGCTTAATTAGGTTTGCAAGCCAAATTAAGAAGCAAAGCAAAGGAGGCTTCAGACATAAACCAGCATAAAAAAAAGATAATCTGTGCTGAATGAAATAGAGATGGAAAATCTAAACGTGGTTCCAGAACAGGAGAATAATTTTCACTGAGCACTGAGAAGAACTGAGGTTTTGAACATGGAGCAAAGGCTGCACAATTCATGGAAGAGATATACTGGGCTAAATTATTTCTACTGCACTGAATGGAAGTAAAACTCAATGATTTTAATTCACTCCAGTCATCAGCACCGGATATCTCAGATGTGAATGAACTGTAAACACAGCAATGTCTGCTGGCATTAATATTCAAATAAATCAGCTTTGTTTGGGGAAGCTAAAGGGATCAAATAATTATAGGCTGCTGCCTACAAATAATTGAAACGCAATTAAAAAATGACAGATCCAAATTTTTCTTGGTAATGTCAGATGATTTAATGAGGGATGACAGCTGCAAATTGTGATTTGGAAAGACTGAGGAGGATGTTAGGAAAACCTTTCTCATGGGAGGACAGAGCAGTTCTGCAACAGTTAAACAAGGGGAGCTCTGGAAAAATTCCTTGGTGGAGTTGCCAAAGCATGAGATGGACAAGGCCATGGCTGAGCAGACCTGGTACTGGTGATAGTCCTCCTGTGAGTGGGTTGGATCAGATATCTCCAGAGGCCTCACTGCATTTTATATATTGCAGAATTTCTTAGTAGAGAAAATTACTTCTGTTCCTACAGGTTCCAGCACAACAGCCACCTTCTCCATTTAGAACAGAGTTCCCTATCTACTGCTACACCAAAATTAAAATTCTGATCAAAAGTAGTGGGTCATCAAAGTGAAAGTGCAGAAAGTCAAAGCCCGAGGGCTCTGCAAGAGACAAAGAACACAGACGGAGGAGACAGCAAGCTCACAAATCTTTGAATTGTTGCTACAATTGTTAATATCCCCAGTATCTACCAGGAGGAAAAGCTTCCAATGGCACTGTCAGTAAGAAGCCAAAGAAAGTCTGCCCCTTCACCCCAGGCATCCCACTGAGCACTGAACAAGAGATAGGACAGGATGAAATTTGGTGACTCCTTCACCAGGAACAAATAAATGTACAAAAATAATAGGCTTAGTCACAGCAAGCCATTGAGGCTCAGAATGGCAGTTGTGTGTAAAACGAGTTGAGCAAAGTTATTGGGGTTTCTTTTGACACAACTTGAACGAAAATCAGCTTCCATGATGGTGTAAGTATTCCCAGAGTAGACTCCTTAATTATTTGCAGGTTTGGTTCATTCAGATAAATAGGCTGTGCTAATATGTGTCTGAGCTTCACTAAGTGGAAAAAAAAAAAAAAAAAAAAAAGGTTACTTGTTACAGATGTGAGTATCTCTGTGCTGGGTACTCACCACATGCTGCAACCAACAATA
The DNA here is from genome assembly GCA_024734555.1 of Trochalopteron elliotii. Classification (NCBI taxonomy): domain Eukaryota; kingdom Metazoa; phylum Chordata; class Aves; order Passeriformes; family Leiothrichidae; genus Trochalopteron; species Trochalopteron elliotii. The sequence continues at coordinate 1,708,252 of JANPWX010006184.1, forward strand.
AAATGCAGAGTGGTTGAGCTCGTGTCTCATGGTAAACTTCAGAATTTCATCTAGTTAATATCTGCCTTCTTCCTTCTTAAAACCCTGTAAGCTAAAGCCTAAAAACCTAATGCACACGGCCTTTTTAATAGATTCATGTACATAGTGATTTAGGGTCGAGTTACTATTGTTAATAAATTTAAGGCTGTTGGAGTTTTTACATTCTCTTTAGATAGATTTCCCTTTATAACTTACAGATGTAATAAACTGTAATGCATCAGCTAATGAATGAAAGAGTTGTGTCTCATGAGATGGCAGCATCATAGTAAGTGTTTCTACTTTTTAGAGATGCTTACAGTGAAATTGGGGGCAGAGACAAGGGAACTCACACAAAGATCCCCCATCAGGACAGATTTCAGGTTGTAAATAAACAGACAACACTATAAAAAGTATATATTGCAGTGCCCTTTTTAATAGTCTGGGAGTACTTTATAAGGAACATTATCCCCATTTTTTTAATTCAATACCTGATGCACAGAAACAAAAATCAATTAATCTACAATCACTTTACATTTTACTGATTCTACATCATCCTTACACTACTTGACCCTGTCTTGAGTATGACCTAGTGGGGAATATTTATACCTTTTATCCACAATTTGTCAATGTCAGGGACAAACTGCATTTTTGCTATGTCCCTCCAATCATTCCCAATCTAATCAGTACAATGACAATCTTTGCAAATAATTCTGTAGAGCACTCTGTGATGTCCACCTTTGGTTGCCCTATGGTGAGTTCAGTGATACCTCATGTCAGTTGATGAGCACTGAATGTCCTGTTAAATGACATTTAATGTCAGAAACTAGATATAAAAAGATAATTTGCCATGCAGATTTCCCATCTCACAATGCACAGAAAATGCATCTGGGAGGTTCCCATTTCTTCATCCTTCAGTCAGTGGTAGAAGTTCAGGCTTCCACAGTCAATGCAAACAAAATCACCAGGAGAATTCACGTACTGTGGCTCCAGGAAATGCATCACCCATCATGATGCTGGTCTAAGATGCACATCAGATTGTTTAATGAGTTTGCATTCATTCTCTGGAACACTTTATTAAACAAAGTCAAAGCAAGGCTAAAGAATCTTTTGATAGATTTGGCCAAACTCAAAGTTGAGTGCTGTGGCAGTAATGGGCAATTCTTTTGAAATACATTATATCCAGACATGGGATGAAACAGTCTCTAGTCTGAAAATTTATCTTAATTTCAGTGCATTTATATGCTTAAAAGATCAACTGACTTTTGTTAATAGCCTCTTATAATGAAAGGGTTTTTAATAAAGTAGAAATAGTGTTGTATTCTATCATCTACAGACTAAAGCAGTGCATCTGATCATATAAGTAATATCTTAGATGGACACTGACAAATTCCACACCTGAACATTAATAAGTAGGTCCTACTAATAGCTTATTATCCATTGAGTGCATACAATGGCATTTCTGGCTGCAGTACAATTATGTGTACATGAGTCCTAGAAAATAAATGTGTTAATTTTCAAAGTTTCCCTGTACTCCTCCTTCCAGTCTATGAATGCCAAGTATTAAAGTAAGTCTAGAAATATTACTTTCATTTTTAGGCTTTATAGTTAGATCAGAAGGAGCTTCCTACAAATCAGCAAGAGCAAAACATTTAAACTCACTCTTACTGAGTACAAAGTGAACCTCCTTGGTCTCTGCAGAGCTAAAGACTGAAATGATTTCTGGTCCTGGCACTTAATTTTGTATTTATTTTCTGCCCCAATATTTTACAGAAGTGTTATTTCTGAAAAGTTTAGCTTCAGTGCAAGTTCACTTTTTGTAATAATGGTGTAGCCAGCAGTGTGCCAGAACACCTACTTTATAATTACACATCGTAACTTCAAGTGTGCCATTCTTGCCACCCATCTGATCCAGAATAATAATGTGCCACAGTTAAGCTCTCTGTCATGGAAAATAATATAAACAGTGCTAATTTCCATGAGGGAATAGGGAATCAGTACTCACCCTTAAAAATATTTTTATGTATCCTCTTTTCTTTCCTTCCCGTGTTCACACCTCCCACATCAGTGGTTGTTTCAGCACTGAGCAGGGTTGGGGAACACTGTGTGATGTGCTTCCCTTCCAGCACTGGGACCACAATTCAAACCTGATCTAAAGTACTAATTTACATCAGCCCTGGATCTTTAGCTGCCATCAATGTCACAAAATGCCCTGTCAACAGCTGTGCATGTGAACATCAGAGGCCACCTGGCCTCAGGAGCAGACAAGCACAGCACAATTTACCAAACCTAAGTTGCACCTCTTGCTCTTCAGGTTTCTAACACAATTTTTCCACAAAGGAAAGAATTTTCTGAAGTTCATCTGTGTTTTACGATATTTTCAATTTTTTTTAGTATTTCCTCCACACATCTCTTCCAGTGACACCAATGCTGGCTAGTAAAACACAATTTCTAGTCAATATAATTTCATACTCCTGCTTTTTAGAGGAAAAAACCAGCTATGTGTGACTGGATTTGTGATAGCTCAATTTGAATGTCCTATCAAGCTGGGTTTTTTCAACATTCTAAAACTCTTTACTTTTCAAAATATACTGCTATGTTTTTAAAAGCAAATTTTATTATAAATTCCTTTCTCACTTACTATTGTTTATCTGTAATTAGCCTTTCTTTTCCCATGTTCTATGCCCCATTTCACTTAATAAAAACATTCTGGTTTGAATATGTGAGAAAAATGTACTTGGTCATTTTCAAGTTAGACTAGACAAAAATAAATTTCTTACTTCAAAACGCGTAAGCCTGGAGTATTCATGTACTTGAATAATGAGTCTTGAAAAAAGTCAATCTTCAGTGAAAAATCATCGCAAATATCTAATAAATGTTCCATGAAGTTAGAAAAAAAGCAAGATAGTTAATCAGTTCAAGTTTAAAAAGGGCTTTTCTACCATTTTAGTTTTTCCTGTTTTCCTGTTTTTGTTCAGAGGTTAAAAAACAGCTGCAGAGTAAATGTTAAGTATTGTTAAGCTGAAACTACAATTTTGATCACAACATTAATATTCTTCTTGAAGTTCAAAAGGTTCAAATCCCACTCTAAACATATAAAGGGGAACCTGCCCAGAGAAGTGGTGGAATCACGTCCCTGAAGTATCCAAAACCAAGTGGATGTGGCACTGAGTGACATGGTGTAGTGGTGGCCTTGGCAGTGCTGGGTTCACACTTGGACTTCATGATCTTAACGGCTCTTACAACCTTAATGTTTCTGTGACTCTAAAAATCAGCACATTTTATGTATGGCACAAAGGAAGATACAGAGGAAAAATGGGCAGAAGGTCTCGGGGAACACTAGGGCTTTAAGCAACTCTCAGATCAAGGGGGGGAAAGATAAGGAGCTTGGTTTTGTCCTTCCTGAATTTCAGTGAATAAAAAAGTACTTCTAGGGAAACATGCCAAAAGGCAGCCCTGAGTAAACACAGAGGAGTCGAGAGTGGAGAGAGAAATATTCAAAACACCAGTGCTAAGATGATATTGAATCCTTGAAAGCAGATGAGGCTTGAAAGCCCACTGATGAAAAGGAAACAGGGTAAGAACAGAAATTTGTGGGATGCCCAAAGAAAGTAGGAAAATTCTGTTGAAAGATACATTGAATTACATAGTAGAGGGAGAGGAAGATTAGAAGAATATGGTGTTTCTCTTTGGGCTGAAAAAAAACCCTTCACTTTAAAGTAAGATTTAAAAATGATGTAACCACTGTGACAAGAATCACTTCATAGAGGACTGGAGATCAAAAGAGCCTCAAAAACAGTTCTTTGCTCCAAATGCAAGAAGAGCCATGTTTTCCATTCCTAATGCACAGTATTTGTAACAGACTTGATGCACTTCATGGTCAGTTGTCCTTTCTCTTTAACAGTAAAAGAGTAAGAGTAAGCTCATTCATGAGTGTGTGTATTTCTGATGGAAACCACCACCCAGTCCCCTTCTTACAATGTTACACTTGTCAAAGAGTTGTAGTGAATATAAAGTTCCACGTTACCTTTATCTTCTGTTCAAGTAGTACAGAGGCAAACTGTTTTGCACCTGCAGCTTTTATAGGGCTGGAGTGGGATTTTAAAGGAACTGCTGAAGTGGTTGAACACTTTATGTGTGAGACCCAGCCTGTGCTCTACATACTTATATTTGCTTAACAAATCATTATCAGCCAAATTAAATTGAAGTGTGAAATATGGCACTCTGGAAAAATGACATATACCACTCTTGCCCACTGGTGGAAAGAATAAGGCAAGAAAATACGAAAAGCTCTCACACTATTCACAGGACTTTGAGTGTTACATGACCATGCACAGAGATGCATAAATCACAGAGATGCATAAATGAAAATGTTTTTTTTAGAGAAACAGCAGTATTTCTTCAGTAAAAAAATGCTTAATTCTTTTAATCACACAGCTAGTGGGTTCAGGCACCTCCATCTCCAATGCATTCAGGAGAGAACATTTTCCTAATGCTTTAGCATGACCAATTCTCTTCTCAATCATCTTTGTGGCCTCACCTCAAGTCCTGTGTGGAGTTCTGGGTGTCACAATAGAAGAAGGATGTAAAGCTATTAAAGAGCATCCAAAGGAAGGACATGGAGATGGTGAAGGGGCTGGAAGGGAACTCTCATGAAGGGCAGCTGAGGTGATTTGGTTTGTTCAGTCTGGAAAAGAGGAGACTGAGGGGAGACCTCAATGGGCTCTTCAACACCCTCACGAGGGGAAGAGGATGTGGTGACCAGAGACAGGACTTGAGGAGACAGCTGGAGCTGAGTCAAGGGAAGTTTAGGTTGGCTACAAGGAAAAGGTTCTTCATCCAGAGGGTGGTCAGGCACTGGGACAGGTCCCTCAGGGAAGTGATCACAGGACCAACCCTGGCAGAGTTCAAGAAGTGTTTGGACATCACTCCTAGGCACATGGTGGGATTGTTCCAGTTGTCCTGTGCCAGGCCAGGAGTTGGACTCAACGATCCTTGTGGGTCCCTTCCAACTCAGGATATTCTTTGCTTCTATGATCTTCAACTCAGAATTGTTTACCAACAGAGATCTCTCTCCAGGGCATGCCAGTAAGAAGGAATGTAAAGCCAAATGCAACGCTTTGATGAATTTATAAAGAATGGGAGCACCATGGATAAGCACATGCATCACACCAGTGCCTGTTCCCAGCTGGGTTCATGATGTTCTGGAAAACTGCAATAACCAAGAGCTTTGCCATGAAGTATGCACAAGTGCCACAGGGAAGCAGAAAGGTCACATGTAACATAAGTTCAATCTGCTACCAATTTTCCGACAAAATGCATTTTGTTTTGAAAATACTCATTCTTCAAAACTATTTCAGAGGAAATACCTATCAGAGACTGATATCAGCCAACACGACCAAATTCCAAAACCTGACTATGAAGCACCAGCAATCTGTCTCCTCTCTCCTTGAAGAACACATCTTTGCATCAGTACCTTTTTTTTCCCAGAAAAAAAACCTTTTTTTTAAATTTTTGAAGCATATCATAAATGACTGGCCAATATACATTTATTTAATTCTTCATAAAAAGCGTAGCAATTCACACAGGTTAAAAAAACCAAAAACCAAAAAACAACCCCCAAAACAAACCAATCAAACAACAACAACAACAACAACAACAAAGGAGAACAAGGCTCTTATGGTTCTCATCTAGAAGAGAGAAAGGTGGAGTTAAATTCCCATGCCTGAACTGGGCAGGAACTTAAGTATCAATCTCCTCTGTACTCCAGGCAGCTACACAGAGCACTGAACCCTGGTGTAGAAGAGGTTTTTTTCCGTATTTTAAAGACATCTTCAAAATATTTTAGTGTCATTCAAATACAGGAAGGATCTCTTTTCAAGCTTTATAATAATTATTGTTTGGGAAATCTGTAACTTCAGGTCTGATGGTCACTGAGTGCCAGTGGATTAATTAATTTCTCTTAGGCAATTCACAGAAAATAAATAATTTGCCTACAGTCAATTTAGTCAAAAATGAACACTGCCATAGTTCAGACAACACAAGATACCACAGGCAATGCAATATCTTGCCTGATAAGATTCATAAATCAGGCCATAAGTCTTTAGTGCTAAGACAATGCCATACATAAGCAGTGCACCCACATTCGGTCACATCTGAAGTTTTTTCTGCATCGTCTTTCCCCACTAAGAGTCATTAAATGCAGATTCAGCAAATCTGGCACTCAGAAATAAATGACGCCCATAGGCACATGTCCCAGATCCCTCCATTTACCAGCATGGGTTGGAAAGTTCTCAAAACCTTCCTTGGGTTCTCAGAATAACTGCCTCCTCCAATTTTATTTTCTCAAGATCTTCACCACCTCTAGTTGCAGAGATGTGAATGATGAATCATTGAACTGACGTCCCAAAGAGGATCATCTGTCATCTGTTAAAATTACAGGCTATGGAGGTAAGGATGTCTGCAGTTAAGATAGGTCTGATTTCCTTTCTATAATTTTGATTCTTTTAAAACACTTGAGATAAAATGAAGGAGAAATAGCTTAGTACTTTACTAGTATTAAATTAAAAAATATTTGGTAAATATTTAAAACTTTTGTATTCATTTTTGAAGAATTATAAACATCTTTATTCTGCTGAATAAAATGTTGCACTCATTAAAAGAGTTTTGCAATACCTGAGAAAAATCAAGCACCAGATGTGCTTGATTGGACTGATGAAAAAACTGTATTTGCACATGCCAATGGATAATTGTTTGGAATTCAGAAGCAAAATCTACAAAGTTTCCATCTGCAGCAGCCAGAGGGCTGGAAATCAAACAGAATTTTCCTTACAGTTTCTTCACCTAAAAGCTCTCCCTGGCAACTCTGTATAGCACTGGGCATATAAAACGAAAAGGGAATGAGTTTTTTTTCTTATGTTCTCAATGCCTCCCCTTCTGCCCCCTGAGTAGCCACGTGAGTGACAAGACTGCTGGGAGAAACCTGTTAGGTGTCTCCTCCTACATGGATGCTTACCAATTAGCACTTCTCTAGATCTTATTTATGGTTTTAAAGACATAGAAATATTCCTCTCCAAAGACAAGGAAATGCAGCCCAGAGGCACTGGGTAACTCGTGCACTCACGCAATCAATAAATCACAAAACCCAATGCAAACCTCAGGAAATTGGTTCTGTCTCCACACGTAGGAGACACAGCACCTTCCCATCAGCAGAGCAACAAAAATCAGAGCATCTTTTCTTGTGATTTGTCATCCTATCCCAAGTATCCTGAGGGATTATCAGAACAGGCAGTGGAAAGCCAAGGATGAATTGTTCAAGACTTCAGCTAATTAATGGAAGGAAAAAAGATGGTCAGTTGACAAGGGAAAAGAACCAGCTATTGTTCTGATGATGAAAGATGCACTTCAATAGGCAGGCAAGTTGCCTCCACCCTCCATTATAGCTCAAATAGTTTTGCTGGTGGTTCTTTTACAAGAAATGAATTGTTCCAAAGATATAGAACTTCCAAGGAAAAATAATGCAAAAAATTCTGCCTTAAGAATTTAAAATCTGAGAATTTTAATGCAGCATTTTGAGATAAAACCAAAGTCTTTTCATCAACCAACACCCAGTCAAGAATCTTGAGAGATCAGTCTGTTAATCAAACCAGAAATAATGAACAGGGACAATGGCAAGGAGGGTGAACATAATGGGGAATTTCATGACAGAGGAAAAAAAAGTGAAAAAAAACGCTTACAGCAGGGATGAAGCATGGCTTATGTGTAATATCTTTCTTCTGTTGGGGTCTGCGCAGATTCTATTTTTAATTAAAAGCACTATTTATGTTAATTAGCACTCATGATTTGTAAGTGATGCTTTCTTAGAAAAACAGATAGAGCAATGACTCCAGACTGTCCAGTCGGATTTATGTGTGATATGGCTGTTATACAGTTCAGAAAGAAAGAGATAAAAATGCCCTGTGAATGAAGAAATAAGGCAACCCCTCCACAGCTGAAGCATACTATGGAATGTCTTTTTTTCTATACTACAGGAAAAAAGACATTCATATTTTAATATTATTTTCAGCCTGACAATGAGAAACAGACAACAGAAGTTTTCAAATCATCCTGGATATAGCCCAGTCCATTTCCAAAAGATCTGATAAACAAAATCTGAACTTCAATTAATTCCGTTTTAACAGGTTTTTAATCATGGCATCTTTCAAGAAGGAAAAAAAAAAATCATTCATTGACCCATGCTGTTAAATTCAGGGTTCTAATCCAAAATCAATTGTGCCTCAGCCAGCTTTCTATCAGCTGAGTCTTTTTTTTGGCAAAGACTCAACTCAAAATGAAGGGAATGCATTGGGGTGATAATTTGCTGCATGAGCACCTATAGGGTTGTTAAAATAAAGGTGCTGTGCCATACACAGGTGTTCCAACATTCTTAAACAGTTCCTCCAGTATCCCCAATGCATTGCAATTACAAAGTAAGCAAACCCAGCAACAGCAATTCTTCATGTAGAATTTGGTTTGGAGCCCTGTCTGGCAAAGGGCTCCGATTCCTGCTTTAAAGCACATCCCTCCTGCTCGAGCGGCGATGATGGACTGCAAGGAGCTGCATTAAGGTCTCAGACAAGTAAATTACTCTGGCTTCAAACTGTCAAGTAGACTTTGCAGCTTTGTACTTCATGGAGTGCAGTTGGTGATAAAGACACAGGAACCCCAGGCTGCTGGTTTTGGCCATAAAAATGCTGATTGAAGTAATCCCCCAGTCCAGCATGTGATGAGGAATATCATTTACGCAGCAGAGACACACACTTGGTGAACTGATACAGTTCCAAACACTCTGAAAATTGCTTTTCCTCACCTACCCCCAAAGTCCTTCTTTGAAGCCTTCACAGGACAGGAATGTGAGACAATTTCAATCCTAAGATGCAGTAACTATCTGATCACAGCTGTGCCAACTGTATTTTTTAAAAATAAGCATCTGCTTACACTCCTGTTAGCGCTTCATTAATTTTCCAAAATTATGAGACCAGGTAAACCAAGCTGACGGAGGGATCTAGTGCTTAATCACAGAATCACAGAACAGGACAGGGAGGACCCAGGGATGTGCAGCTGCAGCCTTGGTTCCTCTCAGGCTACGAGATCAGTCAACTCCAAACTCCTCACGCAACAACACAAGCAAAAACATTAAGCTTTCAGTGAGCAAAAGAAATGATCACAAGACTTTTTTTTCTTAAGATACACTTAAAATAGAGCATTATTTGGTGTCAGTTATTTAATGAGCCACACTCTCAGTACTGCAACATACATTCCCAAGCGGAATAGTGAGATAAACTCTGTAAATTTCACTACCATGGCACAACGCGTCTTTTTGTTTTTCAAAAGATAAAACACCTCATTGCCTTTTCAGCACACAGATAAGATACCTCTCAGGATGGATAAGGGCACTAATTGATGAAATGAAAACTGTTCATGTTATGCTACTCTAAAAAATGTTTTTGTGCTGATTCAGTCTCCTTGAATAAAAATAACTGCATATACATACCATAGTGTTTGTTCCACTTGCAGTTTTTATGAACTTGGGTAAAAACATTAAAAAAGCAAGTACTCAGACTGGATGAAACTGCTTTGGGTAGGAGTCTGCGTGTTAGAGATGAGAACTGCCCTTGGCCATTCAGACTGCATGGTATTTATGAGCAACACTTCATTTTCACAATCTTAGAACACTTACAATAAACAATAATGATAATAGTTTTCAAAACACTTGCTGAATTTCAAAATATTTTCCCAGAGAATAATGTTTGCCTCTCTGTTTTGATACGTGCCTTGGAGTCAGGCTGTTGCAGGGAACTGGGGAAAGGTAAGAATTTTCTGCTTATGATATTGAACAGTAAATCTTGAGCATTAAACTCTTAGATCTTTAAATAATATTTACTATTGTTATATGCATGGCTTTATAAGCTATTTTAGAAAGTAATTTAGACTATGAAGAAACTATATAACCTTTTTCAGCTCAGCTCTGAAATTACAATTGCATTCTCACTCTAACTACATAAATAATACCTTTCTCTGTCAGTTCTGGGATGCACAAATCCTTCCTCTCCATAAAATTCACCAACCTAATAAATACTGACCTAGAATCAGCAATTTTGGTATTTACTAGGGACTCTAACTAAATTCATAAATCAACATAATACCTAAGTGGGCAGTACTACAATCATTTTATATATTCTATATAACTATTTCACATAATATATTTAATGGTCAGAAACATTACACATTTAGCTGGCAAGTCTCTCCTTTAGCATTCAATAAATGCCACATTTTTACATAAGAAAATGCATTTCAATCTAATGTTTATATTTTGACTGCACCTAAAATGTGCTTATTGTAGCATACTGCATCAATAAATGAACAAGTATTTTTCAGAGGCATGTAAAATACATAGTGATGTCAGCAGCATTAAATTCTAGTGCCAAGTAGGGAAACAGTTAAATGTAGTTTAACTATAAAATTAATATTATACTAATTTTAATAAAAGGAAAAGATTTAGCTTATTATTTTTAGTTCAGACATGCAGTCATGTGCAAGGTAATTCAATACCCACTGTATAAAATCTGAACTATGGAAATGTTTTACAGATGTTTCTAATCAGCTTCCTTTGTTTAACATTAGAGCTAACCTCCAGAAGATACATACAAGCTGCACATCCTACAGGTAATGCTATCCAGATGGGATGTTTTCTCTGAACATCGTGCTCGCTAACACAAGGAATAAGGAATAACATAAGGGATATGCTGTGAAGAAAAAGCACCTTGGCAAAGCATTTCTAATGTCATTTTGGATTCAGTGCCACGACACATCTTTTCCAGCTTGCCTGCAGTACTTCTTATGGAAAACTCCCAAAACATACAGCATAAAAATGTCTTGGGTTCAGACAGCTTTATGTTGACTGCTGGGCTCTAGCAAATACTAAATACAGCAGTGATAGCATCTTAATTCTTAATTTCTTCCTTTGGTTAAATTGTACAACTTCCCAGCTGTTGGGTCTCTACAATATTCCTGCAGTCCTATCCTATATTGAATTTTCTCTGGATACACCAATTTCATCAGGAAGACACTCTTGCAATGAATGTTGCAAGCATGTCTTTCTGGGCAACAATGAATGAGCTTCCCTTGCCTGGATGCTGGTTGGCAGGGAGGAGTAAAATATCCCAGATCCTTACATTCATTCTTGTCTCATGAGGAAACAGCAGTGACTGAGAGAGGAGGTCTCCAGCTGAGGCATCACAGTGAAGTGGTAATTTTTGTGTCAGACCACTTGATGCATCTGCTGAACATCATCACCTCAATGCCTCATCCAGGTACTACAGATTCAGAAAGGGAAAAGCCCTGAAATTCTCAGAGAACTCCAGGGATGCTTGCAGGAGTGCACCCTGTAGCCCTTTGCTCTGGTGACCTGAGCAAAGGAAGGAAACAAAATCTTCCTTTAACCCTCCAGAGAGACAACTCAGGCAGGCACCATCATTTGTGCAGTGTAAGGACTTAGCCCACACCCATAAACATCTCAGAGGCTCTCAAGTGGAACATGGGGGAAATTACGGCATGTAAATGCAGACCCTCTCTTGTCAACTAGGACATGAAGTATCTAATTCCAAATACATTTTTCAACTGGCCATCCACCAAACACAGGTTGTAACCATCAGGCCAGGCTTGCACAGCAAAAAAAAAAAAAAACAAACCTAAAAAAATCTAAAACAAAACAAAAAAAGAACATGAGAGCACAGGAAAATCCTCTGACATAAATACATTTTCAAAGAATAACTAAGGACATAAGAAACTAAATTTTCCACTAGGCAATTAGATCTTCCCAGAAATGATCCTGGCATCACTGTAAGAGCAGCTGTGTTCAGGGTGGCTGCAGAAAGATGTGGATATCTACAACAAATATGCTATAGATCCTTCCCTTGAATGCATGAAATTCCTGGTCTACAGTCAGCAAAACAGACATGAGCTTCAAAATCCAGTGCTCCTGAGCTGACTCCTGCATACTTTAGTGGGATCACATCCCTTGGCAGAGCCTGGCTGGGAGTTCCAGCACATCTCACTACTAAGCACTAATAAACACTAATTAAAGTGTTTCCTGCCTCTGAGAAGGGCAGCAACTCTTGCATATGAACACAGCCCTGTCTCCCATACTTGTATTACTGAAGCACTTGAAAGTTTAATAAAAATTTGGATTTTAAATGGCTTGTGACAGGTTAAGATTAACATCCTCCTACTGCAATTGCTTAGAAGCAGGGAACTGGCAAGACACAGGCTATATTTCAACCAGACGGGCATGTTTCTACTGACAGTGACAGAAACATTTCCACAAAATAGCCTCCTGCTGTCTCCAGCACTAATGAAACGCACGGCATACGGCGGCGGAACGGCACTACATTTCCCTCGGAATATGAAATGTAAACTCTGCCTTTTAACCATCCTCCAGAAATCTACCAGAGCTACAACTTCTGTATAACATTAAGTCTTTGTTAAATTAACTGCTGGAAAGCCTAATGGCTCATAAAAAACCCCACCACCTCCAAAAAACACTCTCAAAATTATGTCATGAAGAACGACTTGAGACGGAAATCCAATCAGACATAGCTCTTATCCATCTCCTCTATGGATGGAGTAAAAAGGGCTGCAGGACCTGTAGCTGTGGGAAAGAGCAAAATAACTAATTAAATCTATGAACAAAGAATATCCCAATCCTGCTCCCCAAAACAGGTGTTTCTACATTTTCACAAATGTAAGAACACATATTATACACACAAAATGGATAATGGCAAGGTGTAAACCTTTCACTTCCATGACCCTGAACTGCTGATTCAAACACACAGTCCTGCAAGACAGTCTGAAGTAGCTTTGACAGCTTAGTTATACTAGACCATAGTTATGCCAAAACATCCCAACGAGGGCCTAGAGTCATTTGAGGTTCTTAACTTGAAATTCTGTTATCCTCAGAGACATTAAATTATACAATCAGTTCCTTTTTCACTTAATTATTGCTAATTTCACTTAATCATCTTTGCTAATACTTATTTCATTTTTATTACTTCTAACATACAGCAATATGCTACTGACACTGGTGAGTCACAGAACTGCAGTGTTTGCCACCATACAGTCACAAAAAAAGGACATTGTCACACCAGGCTGAGAGTCCAGGCTGAGAGACAGCAAATGACAAACACACAAACAAAACATGCAATGTGGACAGTAACAGTCTCAAAAATTCAACTGGAATGGGCATTTTTTCAGATATCAAAACAGACGGGAAGTTTAGCAACTGCAATTGGAATTTGGAAGGAGACAGCATTTGTTGTGAAATTAAACAAAGTGTCTTCTCTTAATAAGAATGTATAGGAGAGAATAAAGTTAACAATCCTGACTTTATTCCGACAGGGAAGATTGACATAATTTTTTAAATGGATGTCACCAATCCACCAGGAGTTGGACCTTCATGACTCTCGTGGATCCCTTCCAACTCAGGATATTCTGGGATTCTATGAAAGCATATAGCAGAGAATTGTGACAAAAGATGCAAATGTGTAGCACTAATGCAACAAGTCCACTGACATTAAAGTTTGGGTGCTTTTTTTTTTAACAAAGAATATTTGTTTTTCCCTTCAGAATTAAATTTTCAGAATCACAGAATGGTTTGAGTTAGAAGGGATCTCTGGAAAAAAATTCCATCACCAAACCATGCTATAGATGGATATATCTAACGTTGAATTTGTTCACTTGGCTACGCTTGGTGGTGTATTATAATAATGTAACAGAGCTAAACCTGCAAAACATTTAAAATCACTTTCTGTAAATAATGAAGTTCACCACTAATATGAATTAATTACCATTAAAAATGAATAAACACAAAGCAGTTAAGCTTTTATGAGACCCTGCAGCTATAGCTGAAGCAATAGATTTATAAAAAATAAGTTGAAATTTTTAACTACAAATAATCACTTTTAAGGATTATTTTGGATTAAGTGCACATGTGAAATATATTAATACTTTAATCATGAGTGCTGGACAGAACCTCAAAATTAGGTATTTTCTTTCTATTGGGAAAATCAAACCCATATACTAAACAATTTTGCATGTAAGTACTGAGCAGTATTTCAGTGATCATACAGAAAAATAATAACATCAAAAGATGTATTCAATGGTCTTATTTGATGGCACTCACTCAGCATATGGGACACTCAGGTTCAACTTTACATTCTTCCAAGCAAGAGAAACTTGAATATTGGTCTCTCCTCTTCAGGGCTGTTCTCCTATACACAGGACTACCAGCTAGAAAAGATTCATCTTCATCTCAGTAGATTTTTACAGTTTTAAAAAATAAGATTTTCGTTTTGTTCTGATGAAAAATTAAAGCAAATGTCGAAACCTCTGAATTCTTCAGGAAATGAATTTTTTATTTTCCAGCCAGACACAGAAATTACAGAGACCTCTGAGCTGGACATGAATCCTGTAATGCTTGAGCAAGAGTCTGAATTTTAGGCTTGCAGTACTTAAACTGAAAATCAGGCAGCATTTGAATCAAGTCTAACAGGAGTATAATAGAAATGCCACCACCTCTATTGTAACTGCTCCCATACTCACAGATTTGAAGGAGTTTCAAATGTATGGATAAATACTGGAAAGGGCCCAAAATGAACACAAAGGAAATTCAAGTCCTAAAAGCTATACTGGAGCAATCTGAAAGGCTTGCTTTAAACCTGTTAAAGGAAGGAAATTCACAGTTAAGACTGAAAATCCTGGCTGGAGCTCTAGCCTTCAAATACATACACTGCCTTGCAGAAACAAAAAGGGGTAGGCAAACCATACAAATCAAGACCACAGTGTCAGACTGGATTTCCAGTTTTAACTATGATTTGTGACATATTAGAGAACACTTTATTTCATTCTGTTTCCATAAAGTTGTAGCTCTTAGATGGACAGGCCAAGAATAGTCAAACTAGCTGAGGGTTTATCATAGCAGCAAAATCACCACCTTACGTGGGTAGTGAATAGATTTTTTGCTACAAGTCCATAAAAAATAGGAAAAAAAAAAAAAAAACAGAAGAAAGGAAAAAAGGAAAAGAAAAACAAAAGAAGCAATACTTTCAGAAGGCACAGCATTGGATTTAACAATAATTGTCCTTTCCAGGGTATATCTCTTTGTTTTACCTCCCACAGCACTATCAATCATGATATTCTGTGCAAGTACTTTAAAGCAACTTCTGGTAGTTAACACCAAATTTTGATTAGGCAGTTACTCATAATTCTTCCAGAAATGGGGCTTAATTTAATAAATAACTGTATATATACATATGGATATAGATTCATTTATATGTATATATTTAAGAGCTTTCCTAAACAAAGGCCAAAATTAGTTTGAGACCAGAGATATGGCTCAGATGACCTCTTGAGGCTCCTTCCAGCATAGTTCTTCCACATAATTCAGGATGGAAATTCCAGAGCAATCAGGGTAAAAAATGTGTCATTAACCAAAAGGAAATGCTCAATTTACAACTGGCAAGCCACAAACTCAGTGTTTGGAGAGGACAAGGATTAGCCTGGGTAGTGGGGACATGGAACAGGCAAAGTCCTAATACAGGTGTCAGAGCCATTACACAATTTTAGGGACGTCACTGAGCTCAATTTTCACCTGTGAACAGGAATGACAGTGAAATTCAGAACCAAAGTGAGGATTAACCAGTTAAAATTGCAAAGGGCTTTGAAGAAAACAGGTGCTGAGTAAAAACTCTGGGTATTAGTGGGATGACTAATAAAAATGGTTAGTTACAAGGAGCGAGAATCTAAAGCAAGGGGGCTACCACAGAAATCCAAGACATCTGGGGAGGAGAATCGGTGTAATAAAATGAAAACAAACCAAACCTGTGTTATTTGGCAATCCCACATGCAAACCACTTGAATTTTACACTTCTGGAGCTTATGTCATCGTTGAGCCTCCACCTTCCACTCTGAAAAAACTGCAGTTTAGAGAACTAGTATTTTAAAGCACATATAAGGTGGCAATGGGGCAGCTATTCAAGAAAAAAACTATCCCATTTAGCCAAGTCACTAACTGGGACACTGTTAAATTGTTTTACACCAGAAATGAATACATCTCATTCCAGCATAAGAGGCAATCCAGAAAGTCACAAATACTCCTTAAGATTTCAAGAACCTCTGGTATAGGGACTGCAAGCGTTTCGTGTATTAAACAAAGAAATGATCCACACTAAAAATATCATCCATAGCCCTCCATAAATCCCCAAACCTCTCCCATTAATAGTTACTGTGTGATTAATGTTTGTACTGGGCCATTTTAATTAGTGAAACAATTCAGAGTTCTACCTTAAAAAGGAGCTTTGTGAAACTGCAGTAGTTGCAGAATATTTCACTCCTGGGCTTGATAAAACACTAAACCAGAAACTGCTTTCAAATAACTGCCTGCCACAGCACTTTTAGCCAACTTTTGCACCTGGTGCTGAGAGAAAAAGCCAAGTGAACTTTCACTCACTTGTTGCACGTCAGCTTCAATGCAATGTCTTTCTTCTGTTGTGTTTGGGTTTCTAACTGGAAGAGACAAGTAAGCTAAACTAGCAGCCAATCAATCCCTAAATTCTAAGAATGCAATAAAATTTGATACCAATAAATCTTTTCTTTTAACAGCCAAAAGAGATTAACAAAGGTATTTGAAATTTTATCCTCCTCTGTACTTTCAATAGGACGATTACCTGACAACCCTGTTGAATCAAACAGGAAAATTAAAAGAGACACAATTAAGCTTGTATACACAAGGAACAGGATATGCATTTATGCATATCCCTAGTAGGTCCTCCATTATATATTAGCCTTGATGTATTTTTCTTCCTCTTACAATAAAAGTTATTACACCTTTGGACTGTCAAATAAAAATCCAATTGGCTGAGACACAGACCGTCAGTATAAAATAGCTTTGCACAGCTTCCCTCTTGCTACAACCAGTTGACTTTTTTCAGTTCTGTCATTAATTGGTTTCATGACTTGGGGAAAATCCACTTTGTCTTCTTTGTGCTTTTATTTCTCATCAGTAAAATGACCAATTTTTTTTCCCCAAATTTGGAATGATGATGATGGTACAGCGTAAGACAAAAATGGCTAACAGTGTAAAAACACACTCAAAAATTAGAGCTGATAAAAAAATGTAGTTGCTGAATACAGTGAGAATGGTTAATAGTAACAATATCTGCTGAGTACGCTGAAGTTGATACACTGGCATCAGGCTGTGTGTTACTACAAAAGTGCTCATTATTGATCTGTATATAAGATATATGCTTGCTTGTATGCGATGGTGCAGAGATGCCAGCATTTACAGCTCCTTGTGTATGATACTGTCCACAGAAGAAGCATTTGTCACAAGACTTTCCATGTTACCATGAATTATTTTCTAAAATGTAGAATCTCTCTCTTCCCTTTCTTCCTCATCTTGTGCTCTTCCTCATCACACAAACATCAGCAGCCACATTCCACCTGTTACATCATTATCCACTTGGTTTCTCTGGTCTCATCCAAGATTCAATTTGGAGGTAACACATCTGCTGACTCTTACTCCATTTACTACTTCTTGATGACTTCTCTGTCATCAGCACTTAATGTCCTGTAAAGCTACTTCCCAAACTCATTCTCCAGACCAGACCTTCTGCAGGCTCCAATGCACCACCCACAGTTTCTCTTTCAAACCCCTCTGCCTCTTATTTCAATTATTCCGATTCTCTGGCTACTGAACATTTTGAGAAAGAGTCATGGGAAGCTCTTCCAAACTCTTTCCACTACAAGGTTGTTTCCATCTTCCTTTATCCCACTTCTTCAAACAACTCTTTGCTGAATCTCAGGTTTTGCATTCCTTATTCACAGCCTGGGTTTCACTTCAAGCTCCACAATTCTTCTGCTACAAGAGAGAAAATAAGCATTCCCACAAAGCAGCTCTTCATTTTTGTCCTGAACACCTTCTCTTGTCATAAATCTTTGGCCTTTTTCCCAACTCTGATCCATCTCAGTAGCTGCATCATATCCTGCCCACTTAGTTTTCAATTTTTCTTTGCTCTCTGATGCTTTCCCTCACTGTGTACAGATGTCCTCACTCTATCCTGTCTTTTAAAGAAACTGTATCTCAATCCAGCTCATCTCTCCAAATCTTTTCCAATCTGATTCTTTCTCTTCATTTATTAAAAAACATAGACCATGAAGTTTTCAGCTGATGCACAGACTTCCCCTCTTCTAACTCTGTCTTGGATCAGTGCCAATATGATTTTTCATAAATCCCATCCTTTAAAACTGTTCATTTTTGGGACACTGTGTGCCTCTTCCTGGCCAGAAACCTGAGCCTACAGTATGCCTCTATTTTCTCTGACTTTTCTTCTGCTCTTAACACTGTTAACATCTCCTTTCGCCATCAGAGAAATTCCTGTTTACCTCCTTTCCTCTGGCATTGCTTTAAGACTTCTGCCTCGGGGAAGTTCTCTCTCAGTTGGGAGTTCTGACTAAACACAGAAATCTACATGTGAGCTGGTCACCCAAGGCATAATTTATAGTCACTAGACAAAAATCACCTTTCTGGGTCCAAATTCACCTCACCCTGAAAATAAGTCACAGAAACAATAACTGGTTTGGGTTGGAAGGGGTGTTAAAGATCACCCAGTTCCAACTGCTTGCCATGGGCAGGGACATCTTCCACTAGACCAGGCTGCCCCAAGCCTCATCCAACCTGGTCTAAGACACTTCCAGGGATGGGGCAGCCACAGCTTCTCTGGGCAACCTGTGCCAGGGCCTCACCACCCTCACATTTAAATGCCTGAAAGAAGCCAAATAAATAGTAACCTGCAGGTAATATTTCTCTCTATTTTCACTGACTATTTCTCCAATAAGCACACTTTGATTCACAGGAATATCAACTATTGATAATCAATAATGTACTGAAGTACCTCATATGTCACATGAACACACAGAGGGTACAATGCCTTTAACCAAGATATAACAAAATGGGCAGTCTGGGCATGTAGTGACAGGACATGAGGGATTGGCTTTAAATGGATGGAAAGTGGGTTTAGATTAGGTACTGGAAATAAGTTCTTTACTGTGAGAGTGGTGAGGCACTGAAAAGGTAGTTTTTTGGTGCACTTACCAGAAAAGTCTTAAAACAAAAAAGGGAAAAATCCTCAAATTAAAGTGAGAAGTTTAATATACATTTTCTGTGCCTGAATAGCATTCATTTTTCTATGGAACCCCTGAGTAAAAAAAAATCACTTTTGGATACAGTCATACAAAATTCCTAATATATTATGTTAAACAATGGAAAGTTCTTCTGCTAACATACAGGAAAATCACAGGTAAAGCAGAGAGTTAATTTCACTCTCAGTTGTCATCTTTGTCAAGAAAAGGTTACAGCTTATACTTGCTTTGCTCCGTTTATTTGCAAGTCGGAGATAAAAGACTGTGCAAGTTTTTGTGTGTAAGTTATTTTCTGTCTACTCAAGGACTGTGCAGCCATCAACACTCCTATCAGGTAGAACTCGTGGCTTGAAGATAAAAGAACACAGAAATAAAAAGCATCGAGATCTCCCACAATTAAATAAATACTGATCTAAGGGTTTCTGCTTTTATCGCTGTTTTTCTTGGCCAGTAACACTTACAGACACAAAAGGGTTGCATTTGCCAAAACTAAAGCACTTAAATTTTAAGAAAACAGATTTTGCAGCGCTTCGAGAAGTAAAATAGCTTCTGCCAAGTTTTGCAGTAGTTGTTCACTATTTGTATTTCCAAAATAAAATTGTTTTGAATGATGGTAACACCTTTGCCTTCAGCTACTGTTTCCTTTTGCAGAAGACCAGAACTGGAAGATGTTGACAAAGGTGGAAAACTTCGGTATCAACAGCTGTCTATTAATAACCAAGTGCAGTATTAGAAAGTCGGGACCTCTGAACACTAGGTGTCAGTGTAAGAAATGGAAAAATATCAAAAACCTGTTGTTTCCAATCAGGTGGATTAGCTAAGAAACCAGAAGCAGCTGTGACCACATTTCCTTGTAACTCCGTAACACTGTTAACAAGCCAATCTTCTAAAAAAAAGTTATTCTGAAACTATCAGGTTTGCTTGACATCAGATAAGGTGATCTAAAAATTACAATTAATTTGCTCTGTTAACTACTCTGAGATGACCTTTAAGGTTTATGAGTTACACTTAAAGACCATGCAGAGTTTTACACTACTCTTTTTCTGTCACAGATATCCATAAATCAGTTTGTGTCTTTCGCAACTTAAAGTTCACATGTAGCTTTTCTTTTTCTTTCTCAGAACCAATGAAAGACTAAATAGCAAAAATATATAAATAACAAAAATAACAAATCTATAACAAGAATACAGCCAGTGCCTGAAGCCACAGAGGTGAGATGTCTCTCACTTCACTTAAGAAGTCCAGATTTTGAATGCATGGCCCGAATTTTAAATAACTATGTTAGGACATGAAGAATAACATCCTTAAGTGCCCATTTATCTCTCATGACACAAAAGATGATCTGGCATCATTATCTCACCTTTAGAAAAACACGTCTGTCATGTTTGTTTGCTTTTATATTTTACCATTGATAAATTTCTGATTCTTTTCCTTTAATGTACTAATTTCTGTCAGAATTAGAATATTAGGCAAGATGGGTCTTCGTGTGCAGGACAGACTTTACATGCATTTTCATATAATATTCTATTTATACCATACAAAGAAGTTTAAGAAAGAATGAAACCCTGAACGTCAACTTTCCATTTGGCTTCTGGAGTTGGAATGTAATTATGATTCTCAAAATCATAATCAGAATATTGATTTACCAGAGTTCATCATATTGAGCAATACAAATCTAATGATTACTCTTAAATTTCTTAACTTCTTGATTTGTTAGTAAGGGACATCAATAGAAGTAGGCACAGACCCTTAACACAGCATCTGTACAGCACCTGTCCCTGCTCATCCCAACTCATTCAAGGCCTCAACAGCTGTTAATTGCTACTATTCTCCTAAAATTTTACATAAAAATTAAATAAAGGATGTATCTGTGTTTTGGGAAACATGGGTTGGGTTCAGCTTATCAACTGTTTCATAAGAGCCCCAGAAGCCAAGGGAATTGAGTATATATTTAAGAATGCCACAGATTCCAAAGCCCCCATGAGTGATATTTCATACCTACTTCATTCCCCTAGCCCAACAGCCTAAAGAGGAATTTGATGTATGAAGGGTGGAAAAAACAACTGTGTACACATAGAGAAATATATTATACATTATACATTCACAGTACACATAAATCCATGACATTGTTATTAAAGGCCCAGTCTGACACAGAAAACCAGGAAATACTCAAATTATTGCTGCCTGCACTACCTTCAGTCTTTGTATTTGATGTGTTGCAACCCAACCTTTAAGCACTAATGACTTTATGTTTTCCGTTTAATCTAGTCAATGCTTTGGATCTTTTTCTTCACTATTGAACATGCTGGTACAATTTTTTAGGTATAATTATTTATCTCCTCCTGTTTGATAATTTAGGGTTTTAACAACAGTATCTTAGTCTCTTTCCACTTGTAAGGTCAGTGAAGTTCATCACTACTGGATGCTGAGCAGCATCTCTGCATGACCAGGCAAAAAAGCAGCAGTTCTGTGTTGTAACACATCCTGACCCTGCACAGAGATCCATGGGAAAAAAAAAAATCTGATCAAGTCCCTAAAACCTCAGTCTCAAGGGAAAGCACAGAGAGAGACCAGAATCCCTAACTGGGACTCCTGAATCATCTCCTGAAGTAAATTCTGTGCTTGAAAATAAATAGATCTGAATATGGTGAACAAGGGGCAGATAATGTTTAAAGTAGAACACTCAGGACATGTCTTTTCATATAAATTGCCATATAAATCTATCATATAAATCTAAATAGTGACCACATTTAAATGCTGCAAATGCACAGGGAACAATTAACCACTTGCTAGATATAAAGCTCCATCTCTCCTTTTCCATCCCACATGGGAAATGCAGACAAATTCACAGTGCTGGCACCCAGGGAAAATTTTATGCTACAGACTTATTTTTCAGTTTGAATTCTTCCAGGGCAGGTGTGCCATGTGTTTGCTGCAAATGTATGCATGTTGTTTATTAGACTCTACAGTAGGAATAGAACGAACAGGGGAAGGATTTCTCCCAGGTGGTTTTTGTGAACTCCCTTTCTCCCATCCATGTAAACACAGGGCGTGTTCCGGCTTGCCGGGCTGTACATCCACCCTGTGACTTCGTACAAAGTCTGAATGTTTAGTCAGATTGTTTAGTTAGATTGTTTCCATCCTGTGATTCATTAGGTCCCTATGGTACCCTCGACTTCCTTTATTTTGTACAATCACAAATTATATTAGTTTGTCTTATTTTGATAACCCCTTTAATTAATGTCCTGCACAGGAAACTTTTATAACTGTTTTAAAACAGACTCATAAAACAAGGACTTTTCCTGTTGCTGGGGTGGCACAAGTGACAGTTGCATGTAACTCTGGGATGAAGAGGGAACATTGCTTCACACTGCTGGTTTTTGTCTGTGGGCAATTCTGCTCACGAAGGAGCTGCTTTCAATTCTTTCCTTTTTAAAAGGAATGTCAGAAATGTTACAATTATGCATATAAAGGTTACAAGTCGAACGGTTCAAAAAGATAGTAAACAAACATGCAGCTTGTGAGGTTACACACATTAAAGTGACTGATCCAGTTTGTGAACAAGTAACAACTGTGATTTGATTTTAAAAACCCAAGAAGCTCTACAACCAAAAAAAAAACTGTAAAGGACCAAGAAAGCTTTATCCTTGCTTCTATTTAAATCCTCATTTTTCCTACTCGCCTCTCCCATTGTCACAGTCTTTTTCTCTGGAAGGGCAATTGAAGGTTGAGTTTTCCCTTCTCCTTATTTTGTTTTAAACTGCAATAAAAAGAATAACAGCTGCAGGAATAAGACTGGGAAGAGAAGAAAGTACACCATGTTGATCCAGAAAATATACAGCCCTTTGAAAACATAAAATTCATGCTACTTATGATAAATAACTTTGCATTTTGTATCAGTAAACTTATCCTTATGCTTGTCTGTATTTTCACCATTCCTCTTCCTAGGAAAGGTGGCAAGTGACTACCCAATCTTTACTAAACCCACTATAAAAACCAATTTATTCCACAGGATGGATTTACCACAGATCTACTCAGGACTCAGGCACACTGCTCAATCTCTGCAGCTCACTCTAAGTTTTCTACTTATGAATTACTGCTGCAATTTAATGTAACCTACATATACCAGTACAGACTATTCACCTGCTGACCTGTGCTTGGTGTTTTGGTTGAGGCCAAAGAACGGATTCTGAATGAAATGTTATACGTGTAAGAGATAATTTATTTCAAAAAGCCAACAAAAATAATTATCCATGTGTACACCTAAAGTGTTCATTTATGCATTTATGTAACTCAGGACCCAAATCATGCTCCTACACAGGAAGCAAGAGTTGAATATTAATAGCATTAGGTAGCAGCACAAGTTGTATGAAATTAAATAGCATAGGAAGATAAAAGTAAATGATGAAAGAAATTCTAACAGGTATCATGTACAATATGATATTGGGCAACTGAAGTTCCTTTAAGCTGACACTACTGAATTCTAAAAAAAGGCAACTGAGTGGGTCTGACTTCAATCATTTGACATCAATTGGAGAGATCAGAGTCCATCTTCCAGCAGACACACATTGGCTGACAGGGAGCAAACCACAATTCTATTAACATGAATTCTACCATTCATGACTGTCTCCATAAGAACTTATCACACATTACAAAGATAAAACATTTAAAGGATGTAGTCCAAGGCTGCTGTGATGTGCTGTGGCCTTCCCTCTGAGTGGCCACTCTTGTGGACAGACAAGGTTACTTACCTATATTTTTTGGTGTGCAGATGTGTAACTTACCTATTCCTTTGTTGAACTCTGTCCTACTGCTAAAATATCTTCCACTTTGTAAAAACAAATCTAATCTCTTCCCAAAAGCTATTTGATATCTCTGAAACAAAATGTAAAGGAATGAACTTCAAATCTAGTGCTACACTGAATAACCAAACACTGTGAAAAGAGGTGCCTGCACTACTCCTGCCATACCCAGTGTGCCTAGAGAACAAACTGCTGGTATTTCATTCTGATAACAAACACTCAGCTGATAATTTGCCAGCATAAGGAAAGTAATTCCTTACCAGCTCTTCTGATTTAATTAGTACATCATGATCTTATCGTCTGTTTGCATTTGAAAATGACATCTGAAGCATGAACAAGCAGCTATGGCCCTATCAAGAGAAGATACTAAAAATATGTCACTTTTCATATTAGTTTAATAATACTACATTTTTTTATGAACCAGCCCAGAATGACAAAAAATTTGGAGAGAGCTGGAGAAGGCGAAGAGGGACTTTACATCTTTTTAAATATTATATAAAATAATTTCCAAATTGTTTTATATCTGTGTATGTGCAAGATTTAGGCGATTTTGATGGCAAGCTGCTCAACTATAGTTTAATGATGAGCAAAAATTCCTATTCCATTCCTCTTAGTTACAGCCTTGTTTGTTTGGATTTTTTGTTTGTTTGTTTGTTTTTGTTTTTGTGGTTTTGTTGTTGTTGTTGTTTGGGGGTTTTTTTGGTTTTTTTTTTTCATAAAGTGTCAAATAATATAACATTTGTCCTAAAGGAGGACCTTCAGGTTCCCTTTCTAAAGGTCTGAACAGATATGAACAGGTTATTAGAGAAGATGATGCTTCAAAACCGTCTTAGTGAACATGGAGATTGTATCAGATATGATGGAAGAATGAAATAAAAGAGGCCTCATTCCACTTCAAATGGTCAGTAATTGAAAGAGCTTGTCCCTTTCTGATTTACACCTTTTTGCACTCCCTGTTGAACTGTTTTTGCAAGCACAACTTTTCTTGTACTACTTGTGCCTAGCCATAAAGAAAATACAGCTTTGATTGGAACCTCCAGTCTTAGCCCACACAAAGAAGTACAGTTTTACAGTAACATGAAGGTATCTATAAATTCCTTAAACATTTACCTATAAATGAACACTTAGATCTGTTACCAAATACTATCAGTCAACAGTGAACATGATTTCAAATTAAAACTTAAATTCATTGTGCTTATCAAATACATTATGCTTGAGCAAAAATTGTACAAAACTTTCTAGTGTAGGGGTTTTATGATCTTCTGTTGCTTGATATACAAAAAGCAAACGATATAATAATTACAAAATAAACATAAAAAATTCAAACTCACGACACAGATATGATGGAATTTATCTCTCATCTTTTATGCCTGTCTTGTAGATATTCAAATCCAAGCCAGCTGTCAAAGGATTCATTTCTTAGTCAGCTGAGAATATAAATTCTTTGAGAGATACAAGTCCATTTAACTCAGAAAGTAATTTTAGGATTAAATGAATCTTCCTCTGGAGATGCTCATTTCCTCCCATACATTCCTATATACTTTTAGTAGAATTTCCCTTTATGTAAAGCAGTGTGCATGTTATTCAAAATGCACACAAAAATTGATCATAAAATGTGATGCAGACTCTTAAAAATCTGCTTTCCAAGAATTTGCCTTGTTAGTGCACTCATCTGCTACAGCAGCCAGACTTCATGAAGTGCATAGTGGTTTGAAGCAGTGACTGAATAAATCTGCTCAAACCAGACCTTGATTTAATAGAGTTCAGATCAACTCTGAAAATAGGAAGCTGGAACTATAAAGCTGTGAGATATCAAAAGTCCACCAATCAAAGGTAATCATGCTGGAAACTTATTTTTTAATGCAGAGGCTCAAACCTGGACTTAATCAACAAGAACAGGCTCTTCTTACAAATGCTTACTATGAAAGATGTGTGCAACGTGCCAGCTTTATTGCAGGTATAAAAGTAATTTCTACAGTTTAGCTTCATACATGTATTATGGATGGAAAAATGGACACGAATTGAACAAGAAATCATTAAATTACATAGTGAGAACTGCATAGTCGATTAACATGAGCAAAATGACAAAATCCAGGTGGTAAGCAATAAATTTACTTCTGCAGTCAGCTTCATTTATAAAAATAGCATTTTTCTAGTTCTGGGAAAATACCAGCAAAAATACCTACATGCAAAGTGAAAATTTCATGTAACTGCACAGAACAGCTCAATAAGGATGTGCAGTCGAGGATGAAAAATGTGCAAAATTCTCTATCAGAAGCCCGGGGCATGTAAAATGCTACTGATTTAAGAGTTCCGGCATGTGAATGTCAGAGGTCAAAGCAATAAGCTATTAAAGATACTTTCACTTCCTCAGAAATAAAGTGCTGTCTTAGGCTGGGAGGGGAAAGGTTAGAAAAGCTGTTTATCTGTCGCTCCATTCCCATTCTTCCTTCTGTCAGGAAATCCTACAAGCTCCTGCACCCCACGCAGGGTTAACCCTGGGTCAGGTCCAGCCCCTGAGTAAGTTCCCGGCTTTGATTAAAGTGCAAAGACCACATGGCCACAGGTTGCACTTTCTCAGCTGCAGGGTTTGGTAAAGCTCAGCGAAGCCTCGGTGGGACAGAACAGCCCAGACTCCAGCACGTTACTGCTGGGGGAAGAGCGAAGCCACAGCCATCGGTTTGCATAAATTACAGGGGTCATTAACAAAGGGAAAATGTTACTTTGTCAGAGCTAAAGCTGGAGTAAGAACTACAAATATATGCCCAGGGCAGAGTGTTTAACCAGCGGGAAACCTGCAGAGAGGGGAGAGACGTTGTCCCCTCTGAGGGGCCACGGGGCATGTTCAGGACAGCCCAAGAGGAGTGTAATAAGGAAAGAATCCACAAAGACGCCAGGAGACTGTGGAGACAGGGATACACTGTTGGGCTGCAGAGGTATGAGCAGAAAGAAACTGCCTGGAGCTGGAAGAGATGCCAAGGCATTTGCTGAGATGCAGGAAACTACCGAACTGCTGCTGGATTAGGTGCAAAGCTGAAGGAAAACACCTGTTGCAGGCAAACAGTGAGCAAGGAGAAGTCTAATTTTAGTATATTTCTATTAAAAATATATAAATGCCTTACATGCATGAATATGTAGAAACATATATAATACATACCTTTTATACACACAGAAATATTTATAATATGTGCTGTATACCATTCTGAATTTCATCATTTTACAGAAGTTTTTAGTTCTAGTTAATGTAGTATCAGAATCTACCTTGATACTTAAAAAGCCTTGTCATTGCTAAAAGGGCCCATTACGAAGAAGAGGCGTAGGAACTTGCAGCTCAAAGCTCTAGCTGATCCAAGGACTCATCAAAAGTAAATATTAGCTATAATATGTATTACTGTAATATATATATGTTAGTTCCGTATAATGTCCATTCCCACATGTGCTGGTAATTCCATTCAAATCACAGAATCATTAAGGTTGGAAAAGACCTCTGAGATTATCAAGTCCAACCATTAACCCAACACTGCCAAGACCACCACTAAACCGTGTCCCTCAGCACCACATCTACATGTCTTTTAATGGCTATAATAAGAAAAACACAGTTTTTATGAAACTACATGTGGCATGTCAGATTATACCTTTCTATACAAAGGTATAGTCATTTGTCAGATGGCAAATTCATGCCATGGTGTAAAATGCCATTATTTATTTCTTAAGAGGAGCTGTTGAACTTTAATAAAATATAGAGAGGTTCAAATTTAGAGTTGTTTCTGACAGATGTGATTCAAAACAATCTCATTTATATAACACTTTAATTGGCTTTCAATATATTAAAATATTCCATATTTTGGCTTTTTTTTTGATAGAAATTAAAAAAAATAGAAGGAATATCAAGACATAAATCCTAAGCAAATAATGCATTAACACAACTAATAGAACACAAAAAAAAAAAAAAAAAGACAGCAAAGCAGTCTTCAGAAGAACAGCCATTTCTTTGCTTCTTAACAACTTAAAAGTTTTTAACAAAAATCCCATCAGCTTTCTTCCCTGGGTTAGGTGGGGTTGCACATGTGGTTCTACAGATCATTGAGGCCAGAGCATCGCCCTCCATTTCTGTGTTTTATTTGTTCCTAAACCCTGGACTTATTAGATCATGAAAATATCATGTGGATTGAAGGAGGTTTAGAGTGCATGGTATTTTGCCAGTTATCTTACCAAATTTATCAGCTGAGTGTGGACAATGTCTTCCACCAGAACTGCGGTTTCATGGAGTGGCCTGCGAGCATCTCCCAGGGAAAACCTGAAACAAAGAGGTTTATTGCAAGGTTATGGAAATTAGTTAAAAAGAAAAGAAGTATTGGTCTTCTGAAAGATAAATAGAAAAAAATATGAATAAGGTTACAGCAATAAGGTTAATACACCTGTATGTACAGAAATGGATCACTAAGCCTGGTGCAAGGATTACAAACCAAAGTCATGTGGTTACTGGAACAAAAAAGCTGCAAGAATGTACACTAAAGCATGTATGGAGACAAAATGAAAGACTGAGGAAACAGAGGAAAATCCAGTTTGTAGGAACATTTGTGTACACCCCTCATCAATAAACAATGCTGGAAAACTTGTAACAATGGATGAGGAGAAGACTGACATACTTCACTTCTTTGCCTCAGGCTTCACTGACAACCTCCCTTCTCACACTTATCCGGATGATTTTTAATGTACTTTCCAACCCAACATATTCTATAATTCTATAATTGTATGAGAAAAGAGAAGGCAAAGCTGCAGCATGTGCACTGCTCATCCTGCATTTGCAGCCCTGTTTGTTTACAAAATTACCAAATAACCATTTGAAAAAGTAAAATGCCAGCAGCTTTTTTATCCCAAATCTAAATACTGGGGCTAAGATGTGGAAGAAGCAAATCAAGGGCAAACATTTTTATACATAATAATGCATGTGAGGCTCCGAAAGTCTACACTGCAACAAGAAATGGCAGGAGGTCAAAAAGAGATTATTGTGTTCATATAATATCACAAACAAAAGGCAAGGTGAGGCCAGCAAGCAGCATAAAATGAGGAAATATGACAATGGGCTTTGCAAGGTATTTTTTTCTCTTCCTACTTTTCTTATACTTCTTTTCCTGCTAGTTCTTCTTCTCTAAGAAATACCAGTCTTACATCTTCTTCTCTAAGAAATACCAGTCTTACATCATTCTAGATAAAGACAACTCCTATACTGTTTAGTATTTCCTCAAAACATTTCCGAGAATAAAACATTTTCCCTCCTCCTAAAGTTGAGTTTTTAAAATACAAAAACTTTTATAGTAAAATACATGCATTGTAAATTAAATAGCACAGCCCAACATTAACACTACAGATTCTTATAAAAAGAGTGAAAATTTATTTACAAGCAAGACTCAAATCTTTATGTGACTGAATATATCAATTATTTCCTTATTAAAATATCACTCTACCTTGCAATATAGTAAAACAATATTTTATCTTTAAATAAATAAAGATCTCCATAATAGGGTTCTTTTCCTCTATCTAATAATGAAATTACATCCAGTGGCCTGCAAACAGAATTTCAAATTCTAATTAATTCATTCATTAATTAATATCAGCCTGATACTGTAAGAGCACAACAAGAGCAGCTGCTCAGGCAAAAACTGCGCATGATCCACTGTACTATACTGGTCACAGCACGAGGAAATTACACTCTGTATTTGTCCCTTATCATTTGTCTCTCTTGTTGGAACTATCAGCACCTTAAAGACAAAATTCTGTTTTATAACAAGTTGTACATTTCTAAAATGAGCACAACTCAAATAATTTTTTCTCCATAATGCAGGGCTGCGCATGTATATGGATTAGAATGTCAGGCACTTCTTAGGATTATAAGGACAGCACAGCAATCCATCCAGAGACTATTACAGATCTTATAAACTGAAAATACATGGACATGATATAGGAAATACATAGGAATAGAAATAGAAATATTTATTATCATAGTACGTTGGAAGACCAAACAGTATTTAAACCATCACAGATTCAAAAAAAAAGTGCTCATACATGATAAAGCTCAAGCTTTTTCCTTTTTTCTTTTTTTTTAGCAGCAAGGTTTGTAAGTAAATGAAAACGACAATTAATAGTTGTTTTTAATCATACAGGGTATGTCAAACCAAACAGAAGAGTTATCAAAACATAATATACTGTCATTCTTAACTGCTGGTCATCTATTTTTTAAAGGTAATTATTCTTTCTTTTTAAGGCTTCAAATACAAAATAAATCAACTATGCAAGACAGTAGTGAACACCTGCTGTCCAACATGATCAGCTTGGACATACATCCCTCATGATCCAGGTTTTACTCACCACCCTAAATGTACAAATTAAAGGGCTTGGGGTTTCTTCACCAAAAATAACAAAATGCAAGAACCAAAATCTATTTTTGAGGCAAGATGCTGACTCTACATTGAGCTGCCCTCTCATTTGCATTCAGAAATCTCTCTCACAAGTAATTCACAGTTCCCCAAATGGCAGAAGGGGCAGAGGAGTTGCAATCATGACGCAGCACATTGATCCAAAAAGGAGACAAACATCAAATCTTTTTGATCCATTTTGATGGACCACTCAGGATAAGGGTCAATGGCTTCAAACTGAAAGAGGATAGATTTAGAACAGGTACCAAGAGGAAATTCTTCTGTGTGAAGCTCCTGAGGCCCTGGCACAGGTTGTTCAGAGAAGCCCTGGCTACCCCATCCCTGGAAGTGTCCAAGGCCAGGTTGGATGGGGCTTGGAGCAACCTGGGATAGTGGAAGGTGTCCATGCCCATGGCAGGAGCTTGGAACAAGATGATCTTTAAGGTTCTTTCCAACCCAAACCATCCTGTGATTCTGTGATAGACCAGAGTTGATGCTGAGACACGAAGAAAGGTTCAAGTCAACTGCACTTCTTGATTTAATAAGAAAATCAAGTTCCAGATGCATCTGCTTTCTTTCTCTCTCACTTCCATGCCTTCTACCTTCCAAAGCTATTTCTATCTCAGTTTGCCTTCACTGTTTTCCCACGTAGCTTCTGCCAGCTTCTTTCCCACACACAGAAAACTAGATACTGGCACGGTGGTTTCAGCAAAAAGTAAAAACCACCACACCCACAGCCGCTTCCTTTTTCTTTGCAATGGATCCAGGATTTTCAGACACTAAAATAAAAGTAAAGCTTCTATATTGGTTAATTGTATTTGTATAGCATTTGATATGTTTCTTGATTCTAACATGCTTTTAGGATAACATTCTTTAAGATACCAAACACAGCCTTTTTTTACATCTTTGTGCTACCAGAGGTAATAATTAGAAATGCACAAGTACTTATGACTTTAACTCTTTAATTGTTTTCCTTCACTTCTGCATTGTACCTCTCCACAGCAGAATAAACACTAAACTACGAGTCAGATGGATCAGATTTTCCTAAGCTGCAGAATACAAAGTAGTTTAAGAACTAAATGAAAACACTTTAAAAAAAAAAGACCCCCAAATTTGGTGCCCTTGATTCTGGGAAGTGAAGCTGAACTTGATGCTTTAATATAAGTTATGAATTTCATTTCACATATGCTTTGCTTTTACTGTTCATGAGAGTCTTTTAAAGAACCTTCCATTCACCAGACATATTAATAAGTCTTCCTATGAAACACATAAAAATTTTGTTGAAAATAAAAAAAAAAGCTCTTTCTCCACAGGTAAATACTGAAGAGGAAATATATCAAAATACAACATTAGCAGGGCATCAAAGCAGTAAAGTATTATGGAAGACAGTCCTGGTAATAGAAGCATCAACCCATTAGACATGTCTTACAATAACAAAGCCTTCTTAGAAGATCCTATTTCAAAGGTTTGTCTGTTTTAAGGAAACATTTTTACAAGGGGGGGATCAGTTTACCCAGATTTTCACAGGAGGATTAAAATAGTAGCATGGAGAAAGAGAAGACTGCTGCAGCGCTTTTATTGTTTACTTTTAGCTTCTATTTCTAATTTATTTAAGTTCCTGTAATGATGTTTCCAGGCTCTTCAAAAGGGTAAATGTCCAAGCCACTAAGTGCCTACATGAAGTATCATGGTACTATGTGTAAACACATGCTCATACTTGGCACATGCTAAGGTCCGACTGCTGCTCATGATGCAGGGACTGACATTTATAAGAACTTCAAAACAGGCAGCTACAGAAATAGATAAAGCACTTTTTGCTATAATTTTTAGGGGTGTAAATGCCTGAGAAAGGTATTGGGGCAGGCAAAGCACAGGCTTGGTTCAAACACCCTGATGCAGAACTCTCCAGGTGGCCAGACCACCAGGGGAGTAGACTATGGAGACAGAGAGCTGCTGCAACCTCCCGTCCTCCACAGCCCTGAAAAGCTGTCCTGGCCAGAAAGGAACTATAACCAGGGTGGCTGGGAGTGCACTGAGCTAGAATAAACAGTTTCCCTCACTGGGGTTTCTACTGAGTTCACACTGTAACAAGGCTGCCCCAACGCATTCAAAATTTACCACCTCAAGTAAACGTGATGAATCCAGCCTAGGGAAAGTATAAAAGCAGCCAGGTAGTCTGGTGGGAAATACGTACTGCCTTTTTTTTTTTTTTTCTAGAAATCTTTAACAATTCTTCTTTTCTGTTTCTACATAAAGGTTGAGCGTGTGCCCAGGTGGGCCAAAAGGCCAATGGCACCAAGTTTGTGTCAGCAGTAGTGTGGCCGCAGGACCAGGACAGTGACGGTCCCTGTGCTGGACATAGGTGAGGCCACACCTTGAGTGCTGTGTCCAGTTCTGGGCCCTTCACAACAAGAAAGACACTGAGAGGGTGGAGCATGTCCAGAGAAGGGAACGGAGCTGGGGAAGGGTCTGGAGCACAAGTCTGACAAGGAGCAGCTGAGGGAGCTGGAGGGGCTCAGCCTGGAGAAAAGGAGGCTCAGGGGGAACCTTCTGGCTCTGCACAACTCCCTGACAGGAAGGTGCAGCCAGAGGGCCAGTCTGTTCTCCCAGGTAACAAGGGACAGGATGTGAGGAAATGGCCTCGACTCGTGTCAGGGGAGTTTTAGATTGGCTAGTAAAATAATTTTCTTCACAGAAAGGTTAGTCAATCACTGCAACAGGCTGGTCAGGGGAGTGGTGGAGTCACCAATCCTGGAGAGATTTAAAAGACTTGTAGAAGTGGTTCTGAGGTACACTGGTTTAGTGACTGACCTGGCAGTGCTGGGTTAGTGGTCGGACTCAATGATGCTAGAGGGATTCCATGATCCAAACCTCCACAGGACAAGCAAATATTTCTGTCCTCAACACAGAGCTATTTATTTACTCCTGCCTACAACCAGACTGGGTCTGTGGATCCCAGGGATCCATGTGCCTGCCATGCCACAGTGACCTGGGAGGGTGCACACTGTGTACTGTGGGAGTGTAGCCCATGACCAGGATGAGGTTTGCGATACACACAACAATCTGGACATAAACCTGGGCTGCATATTGGAGAGAGCAGACAGTTTGTGAGTTGGACCAGAAGGCCCACAGCAGCTGCTGGGGAGGCTGTGGGGTTTGTTTGTGAGACCCACTTGCTTTGTGTGTCTCTGCAGGTGAAGACTGAGCTCTCCAGCACAACTGAGCTTGAGACTACAGGATTTAGCAATGACCAAGGTGTGAGTGCTCTTCATGTACAGAACCAGCTGATTCATTGTGATCAAGTCTAAAACCAGGCAAGGATCCCATAAAATCACAGAGGACAAATCAGCTATCAGATATATTTGGACTGGGTAATATGTGGGCTCACATCTCCTCAGTATTGTAAGAACACACAGCAAATTTCTCTTCTGTCAGCTGTTTGGCAGGAATGCACCTGGAATATGCAGCATATTAATTCTCACAGATGTTTCCATATTATAAGGAAGTGTTCTCTGAAATATATGAAATACTGGAAACCTGACAGCCAGTTTTTGACAAAGAAAATTAGTTTTACAGTACTGGGCACAAAAACTTCCAGAAAACTTCCAGCAATTTGAACACCTGAAGGATAAGCACTGCAAATGACTGTAAAACAGAAAGAAACAGCTTTGGAAAATCAGTAATACCATATCTTGAAATAATTCACCTTCATACCAGAGGATACCGACTGTGAAGACAAAGATAAAAATGTGGAGATCAGGTCCCTTAGATGACAGGAAATTAGGAGACTCCTCTGATGAGCATGGGAATGAGGCTGTCATTGCAACAGACAATGGAGATAAAATAGCATAAGGATAGTACCTTTTCCAAACTCTCAAAAGCTAAAGATAACTCCTGTCTCTGCTTTTTTTTGCCACGGCTGCTGCTGAACAAATTAGGCAGAAGTAAAGACTGAAAGGAAAGAGATGACTGGTGCCAAACCAGAAAATTGATCAGACACGCACAGGAGGACACACTGTACGAAGAGTGGGAGAACAAAATCCATGAGGAAGAAACTTCCCTCAGTAAAAGGATGATTTCAATAGGGGAAAGAGAGATAAATAACAAAGCCTCAAAATAATTTTCTTTTTATGTTAAGATATGTTATATCGCAGAGAGAGAGGTGAGGTTGCTGTTTCGGAGACTTCACTCCCTCCTGTCTGTAAACTTATTCAGACATTAATTTAAAAAGCAAATAATCTTGCTTGCTATATTGCCTAAGCTTATGGAAAAAGGGAACAATCTAAAGCACTGAGTTTAAGTAACCAGCAATGTCTACCAGCACTACCTGAAAAAGCACTGGAACTTATATTGCTGTTTATATGTGTGTCTGCTCATCAGGTAACTTCCACCAAAATCCTTTTAGAAAGAAAAGGTAATAATTCCATCAGAGTTCATAGCTAATATATTTATAATGTATTTATCTGCTTGGATTAATGAAATCAAATTTGCAGAGGTTTCATACAACATGCTGAGCATGGTTCTTTACCAGGATTGATTCTTTACAGTTCAAGTATGATATGCAGAGTCAAACATCTCACTACCCTGATGATGTGAACAGCAGTAACTCGCCACTCTCCTGCTTCTACAAAGACTAGAGATGCTACAGGAAGCTACAAAACCTAATTACCACCTATTTATGCAGCAAGTGGAAACATCCTACTGCCTTATTTGCCACTGCCTTATTAAATGCTATACTATTAACTTTAAGAATTTGATGATTAAATTATTGAATCTTTACTAAAAGAAACTCAGCTAAAGGAAAACACTTTTCCTCAAATGTGTATCGCAGTGAGAAGGGCAAGTACAGGAAGAACCTGAAATGTCAGATACAAAATGGGGCTTTTTTCAGTCTAAAATTAAGCTGTAATGATGTGTGCAGATATTGGAAAAGCATAAACAACAAGAAGAGAAACATTACATAATACCATTTAATTATTCAAAAGTACACAGTGAGAAGTAAAGAGATAAAATTTAGAAAAGGAACATTTAGAACAAATTAGAAGGAAAACATCTGAAAACAAGAATTTTGTAACCTTCTGTAACCATCACAGAAGGAAGAGAATCTTCAGTGCGGGAGACACAAAAAACTAAGCTTAGCCAAGAACTGGGGACGGGTCTTATGATGCTACACAAGTACACAAAAGAAATCTTGATTATGAGAATTAAAATAATTTAGAAAGAGATATAACCCCATCCTATTATGGTATATCATCTGCAATTCCATGTTTGGAGTCTGAAATAAACTTCAGTGATGCTTATAATAATTAAAATTCTGAAACCAGGAAAAGACTTCATGATGAATAATTATTTTGAGCTTATTGAAAACTTTATAATGCTTTCTTAATGGTTCCCTGCGGATACTTCTTGATTACCAGGGAGGAAAGCATCATCCTAACGAATCATTGCTCCCCTAAGTTAAGACCAAAACAAGACCTTTGTTAGAGCAACTTTGTTTACCTGAAAATGTAAGTAGTTTGTTTACACCCTGAGTTTTTAAATGGTGAGGTCTGCCAGGCAGCAGGATTAACAATGACTAACATGCTGCCAAATGCAAAGTCCAATTCTTCTCACAAAAAGACAAACCCTGCCCTCAGTGACGCCACCATAAATCAAGAATAACACAAAATCCTCAGGGATAAATTTCGGAGATGCTGAAGTCTCCCAGCTCCATGGGAGGTCATTCTGTTTTGACTCAACAAAGTGTTTTAAGCATGAACCTTCTGAATCATATCCTTAAGCTGATTTTGAATGCTTAAATAACTAGTGGAGACAATATCCTACATTTTCCCTTAGAAAGGGCAACTTTTGCTAATGTTCCTTTACATACACTTTGAAGTAGGCAGTAAGAAATGTCTATGCAATTTTTTTCTTAATAAACTCATCTTCATGATTGCAAAATCAGTCTTGCAGGCCAGAAGAGGGGAAAAAAGGGGGGAAAAAAGGAAGACACCACTGTATCACTTCTACACCATGAATCACAAACCAGCTGAGGCTGGATGAGTGGAGATATCCAGTTCAATTCCCCCACTCAAATAATGTCCTCAGGGTTCTATCCACTTGAGTTTTGACCTTCTCCAATGATGGATATTCCACAACCTCTCTCCACAAGATTCCCACATCCTTGGTCATCCTCACAGTTAAAAACCATTTTCTTTATTTTTAAGTGGAATCTCCTTTATTTCAATCTGTGCTTAGTGGCTCCTCTCCAGTCACTGGCCACCACTGAAAGAAACCTGGCTTTTTCTGCTTTACTTCCTCCCATCAGGTATTTATAGACATTGATGAGATTTCCCTGATATTTCTCTTCTCCAGGATGAACTGACCCAGCTCTCTCAAGCCCCTCTTGGATGAGATGCTCCAGTCCCTTAAGCATCTGAGTGGCCCCTCATTTGTTGTAGTATTTCTGTGTCTCTCTTGTACTGGGAAGTCCAGCACTGGCCCCAGAGATCCAGACGGGTCTGTCCAGTGCAGAAGGGAAGGATCACATCCCTCACCTGCCTCCTGCAGCCCAGGGTGCTGTCCAAGAGCACACTGCTGCCACATGTCCACCTTCACTACTGCCCCTAGCCTGTCCAGGTGCCTGGGGTTATTCCTCTCTTGGGGCATCACTTAGGATTCCTCTTTATGGGGCTTCATGAGGTTCCTGTTGGTACATTTCTCCAGCCTGGTGAGAATGACAGCAGCATGACAGGATTCATCAGCCACTCCTGGTTTTGTATCCCCATCAAACTGCTGTGGGTGCACTTGTGTCCCATCACCCAGGTCACTAATGAAGACATGACACAGTGCTGAGCCCAGGATCAACCCTGGGGACCATCAGAAGCAACAGCCCTCCAGTGGGACTTCACCAACCCTAGGAACACAGCCCTCTGTCCATCCATTTCATCAGCTTGCGTAAGAGGATGTTATGGGAGA
The DNA here is from genome assembly GCA_024734555.1 of Trochalopteron elliotii. Classification (NCBI taxonomy): domain Eukaryota; kingdom Metazoa; phylum Chordata; class Aves; order Passeriformes; family Leiothrichidae; genus Trochalopteron; species Trochalopteron elliotii. The sequence continues at coordinate 1,745,675 of JANPWX010006184.1, forward strand.
GAGGGACAAAAGCCTTGCTGAAGTTAAAAAAAAAAAACAAACAAAAAAACTACACTCTCTGCTCATCCCTCATGCACAGCACTGTTATTTCATCATAGCTGCTGGGTTGGTCATACCATTTCCCTTTCATAATCTAAATCACTTTTGAGTCCTTAACAAGCTCAGAAATGATTTCTAGGATGACCTGCCCAGGGGTCAACGTGAGGATGACTGGTCTGTCATTTCCCAAATCCTCCTTCTTGTTCATTTTGGGGACAGAAATGGAATTTTCTTCCTTCCACGCCTCAGGAATGAACTTCCCCCAGTTGCCATGACTTCTCTTCACAAGCAATATCATACATAAAATCAAAGCAGGACCCTGCATATTATGTCACTGAAAGAGCAAATATGTAAATTAAAGTCTGATTTCAATCAGAAAGTGCAGGAAGATTATCTGTACTCAAACTTGTATGACTACCGTTAAGACATGAAAAATGATTTTGTGTATATAAAAACACAACTTAGAAGATACATATGAGTAAAAGGTTTTTTAAGTACCTTTTCCTTTCCCGTGGTCAATATGCAAAATGTTGTCAATTTTGATGCAAGATGCTACAGAGGTCTACTTTCAACAGACTATTTATAGGTAACTATGCTTCAGAGTGAATATGGATAAAGTCCATCCAAACCTAATTTTCTAAGTTTTGCTAAAAGCCCTGCAGAATAATCTTTCTACATATGGTCTTCACTGAACTGACCTTGTTACTCTTTGTAAAGTGTGGGATGTACAATATCCACTGGCTGAGGAGCAGTGTGATTTTGTAAAATAAGTAAATGCTTGAATTTGGACAATCACATCATGTAGGTGCTTTTAGAAATCCTGTTATTAATGAAAGACAATAGACTTCTGGGTTTTTTTTCTCTTATAGTAAACACTTTCTAATGCTGAAAATCTGCAGATTTGTCCCAAGGCAAAACTGTGCCAACACCCCTTTTCGGTGAGTGCCATTGCGTACTCATCAAAATACACCAAACTCTTAACAGTTAAGTGTCTTAAACACAAAATTAATTTTACAAATCCTTATGACTGGACAAGAAAAAAGATATAATTTATTCCAGTTGTATAACATAGTATGTTCCATTTGCTCATTCATGAAGAGTTTCAGATTTTCAGGAAACAAACGAGACAACTGTCTTTCTCCACCATGCAGACTGGACTATGATCACTCACTTCTGCTCTAGGAAAAAGTTCATCTCAACAAAATACCCAAACACAACTGGCATTTAACAAAGCCAAGCAAGATGAATTTTCAGCCTGCTCTCAAGAGGACAGGGCAAAAAAGTGATGAGGAGAGCAGGAAGTCAAAACACCATTTCACTGATATATATATATTATAAGTGTTAACCAAATGTGGAAACCCCTTGCTATTTTAAATCCAGATTAAACCACGACAATTTATACTAATCCACAAGATACAAAACATAAATGAGGATGAATGTTCTATGCTAATTTTTAGAGAAATAATATTATTCTTTTTTATACTCGCCAGAACTTCAAGACCACTTTTCATTGTTTTAAAAATTCACGTCACAGTTTTATGAATGAGATGTGTGGGTGTTGAATGATGATAATTATATCCTATTCTCAAACAACACACTTCCTTATCAGATGGTAACATGTTTTATAACATCAGTTTTCATATTTTACTACTCTTCCTGAAGTCAGTGCCTGGAGAAGGGAAGCAACTTGTCCACTGTGGTCGGTGTCAGAAAAAGCAAGTTTTCCCCTCGGGCCTCCCATTGCCAGGGGGTAACAAGTGCTCTACTGACAAATCAGGCTTTGCAAATTAGAGGTATTTTAATAGTAAATTAGCAAATTAAATTTAATTTTAATAGTAAAACAAAATGTTATGAAAAGTCCACTCATATATGTAGGGAGCCTGTATTTTCATTATTTCCATTTGCAGTACTTGTGTGAGAGAACTGTTGCTGTACTCACTGTAATAGTGAGGAGAAACAGAAAAAGGTGTTAAAAAACATAACCTACCTCAAAAATATGGAAATGTTTGAGACCAAAAAAGGCTTAAAAATATCAGCATTTCTCATGAACACTGTAAAACCCAGCCATAAAATTAATATTCGCAGTATCCTACACTTACATTTTAAAAAACTATTATATAAAATAACAAAACCACTTTAAAAGAATACAACTTTTGGATCAACAGTATTCAGAGATCCTAGGTTGGACATCTGTGCTCTAAACTACAGGTAATGACTTTGGGGCAGAGCCTTCTACAACTATGAAGCACCACAATCCCCCAAAAATCAAACCCACTTTGAGCTGTTACAGGGCTTACTCTGTGTTATGAGTGAACCTGTGACTCAAAAATAGAAACTATTTCCCCACGAGGCACAGATAAAACATATCCAGTAAGAAGAAAAGAGGCACAATGATTAAAATATAGAGTAATTCTTTCAAATTTGGGTTAGTTGGGTTTAATTCAGGTTTAACTTCAGGAATTTAGGTTTAACTTCAGGAAGTACTGAACACACCAATTCTCTTACTTTTCTGAGAGTAAAATTCTACCATAAGATACATCAATTTTACTGGATAGGACAGTGCTTTAAAAACTTATTTTATTTCAGAAATCAAACTATGCAACCTTCTCCCTAGAGTAAGAAACTGGAAGTTCTCTGATAAAATCTTTTCTGGAAAGTCAGGGCAATTTCATATCAATGGTGTGCTCTTTTTCCTGCTTTCAAATGGATTACTTAGATGTTTTAAAATGTTATAACCCACAATAATCTGTTCCAGGCACCAACAAAAAGGAAGAAAAAAATTACAGAAGTCAAGATGTCGCCTGGAAGCACTTTATGGCAAACATTATAAAGATAACACAGAGCAGAGAAGCTCTGGCTCAATCCATTATAAATACCCCATTCTTCTTAAAATCACAAAAATGTATTTATAGTAAAGAACTCTTACAGGCTTTTTCCTCCGAAGACTTCATTTAAGCACAATTTGGCAGAATTTTTGGAACAAGAAAAGAAGAGATTTATAAAATATTGATGTTTTCCAGTCACCCTAGTCTTGATCTACTTGCTACAAAAACAAAAGCAACGACTTTGGAAGATGACCACATCCGTGTCTGCTAATTATACTTTAGTTTTTTATTTTGTCCAAAATGAGCTGTCTAGAAGTTAGACTAAGTAGACACTAAATCATCACTTAGACGACTAATGTCTCATTAAAAACACAAGTTATTCTTCTCATTTTGTTACTGGCACAATATATTTTTAAAATAAATACATGTGATATTAGGAAAAAAAAACAAAAGCAAACAAAACACAACACTCACAAAAAACACCAAACAAAAACCCAAAAACACAAACCCAAATAGGCATACTGACAGAAGATATTCCTGTATACACAATGTATGGATGAACTCCTCTTCCCCTCTTTCCCCTATGTCCAAAGGACAGTGCAGATGTTTGCCCTCTCTGCTTTCAGCCCAGGTTCCCCCATGACTTGCCCAAGACCCCCATGACCTCCCCAAGAAAGGGACAAACACGGACACAATAGGCTGCACTGACCACCCTCTTTTGCACTAAAATAATTAAATAATCACTTTGAGTGCAGGGATGAACAAAAGGAAATAAGAAGCAGCTTTCTTGAGTTTCTCAAAATAAATTGTTTTCTTTTTTCAATGAAAAGTGGCTCACTGGAAAGCAGGAAGGGGAAGATGTCAATATCTGGGCTTTAGAAATATTTTCACGTAAGCAATTTAGGACTGAAGTGAGAGCACTTCACAATCTTCACTAAAACTTCCATGCTCAAATATATGAAAAGCATTTTGTTTACAAAGTAAAGAAGCAAACCTGAAAGTGCCAAATATTAGCTGTTTAATAATAATACAATAACACTAAAAAGAAGGATGTGGAGTTATATATAGTTTGACATAAGTCAAGAATAAAAGATAAAAAAGGGGGACAAGTGGCATTCTTGTAGGGCTCAAAGGAACGTCCCAGAGAAGAAATTCACTTAATTATTTCACTTTACTGATAGTTTAGAAGCAGTCAATGTAAAGCACAAGGTGGCATCCATTTAACTTTGCCTTTTAAAAAATATTCTTTTCTGAGCTTTCTCAATTAAAAAAAAAAAGATAAACACGAGCTGTGCTCATCCAGGTGAAACATGCACAACTTGGTGTTTATTTACAAGTATTTAGATTTAAAAAACTGAAAATGTGGAGAGAACTTACTATAAAATTACAGGTGGACTGAATTAATATTAATACACAAATTATAAATTTAAGAAATCCAGGCTGCTCAAATAGAGGCAAAATCAGCAACCAAATATAGGCATTTAAAAAGTTGAGGCTTTTTGTTTGGTTTTTTTTTTGTTTTTTTTTTTAATATACAGTTACCCAGCATAATGCCCAGTAGGTGAGTTAAAGTAAATCATTACCATGGATATTGTATTTTGCTTTCTTATCTGTATCTGCAAAACACAATGTGAAATGATAACAGGCAAAATCCTAATCCTTTATTTATCAAAACAGACAAACCAGGCAAAATAAGTTTAAAAAAACCCATACCACAGTCCAGAAATCATTCCAAGTAACACTTTTAATTACTTAATGCACATTTCTATGACTGCAGAAGAAAAAATTCTTGAAAAGATTAAATACATGAGCAGCATCCTAAACAAAACCCTCAGATGCTGAGTGTCAAGCAGCTTTTAAAAAGAACCAAACATCCAAAACAAGAATTAATCTCTACGGACAAAAGTGAGGAGTTGACATCCTCAAGGAAATGACATTCAGCATCCTATCTCCTCCTTCCTCTTCTTCCTTAGGAGCCAAAGGACCAGTGACTGACTCAGGGAAAGAAGAAATTCTCTAAGAGAAGCTGTGGTTTCACTGAATCAGACACTACAGAGGGAAAGGCAAATGTAATCTTTGGGATCAGGAGAGTAATTAATGTCTCCATTCTGCTGTTATTGAGCACCCCTCATTTCCATCCATTCCGTTTCAGAGAGGAAAGAGCACGAGCTGCATTCCAGGGTATCCCAGGGTGCCACAAAGGAGGCACCCACAAAACACTGAGCTATTCCCTGGTATTTTTCCTCTTTAAAACACCCTGACTGTGCTTCTATATCAAGGCACAGTTATTGCTTCTTAGAGCTGCAGCTTGGCACCTCTGGCAAGCCCAGCAACGGTGCTCGTGGTCGGGATCTGTGTGGTCTAGGGAAGCTCTGCTTCCTCGGAAATGTGTGGCACCAAACAGAGTTTATTTAGAGCCCAAGTCTCTCGGGCACACTATGTAAGTTTATTGTTTATCCCTCGCCGGGGAAGTCTTCTGAGGTCAAGGTAAGAAGCGAGAGGTGATATTTGATATGAATGTTCCAGCACACATTATGTGGTCCACGGCTGCAGCAGCCCCATGAGCACTTTGCTGGTGGTCCATGGAGATCTGGCCAGTGGAAGGTGCTGGCTTTCCCTGTTTCCAGCTGCTATATCATATTTGATGTATTTTTAGCTTCGCTTAATATTTTCCTAATATTCCTTTTCCATGTAAGCAATTAGTGTGGTTACCAGGGATGGCAGCAGAAGTGGTATTTGGCTGCCAGGGGGAGAGGAGGTGGTCCTTCAGCTGAGCACGGGAGGAGAAGCACAATGTCCTTCTCAGGAGGTGAGGAAAACCCACCCAAGAGCCATGGTCTTAACACCTCCATTTCTCCATTCACTGGAGTGAAAAATTTAATTGTTCTTTTTTCAGAAAATTGTGCTGCATATCACTGAGGAGGAAGGAGCAAACCAACAAGTTGCACTTTTTGGCCTTACAAAAAAGACAAACAAGGTATAAATGGGTTTTAAAATATGTGGCATTTCTGACCTTGAGTTTTGTAATTCATACATTTCTTTAAATTCTTAGCACTCGGAGGTAAAGTACAAATTTCTGTAGTTAATTCGCCAATCTAAAAAGCTGAAAAATGTCTTCCAAAATATATTTGACCCTGACCTAGCAGAATTGTGCTATTTTAATGCTTATTTTTGAAAAAAATGGAGAAGTTTCTAGTATTTAAATAAATTTCCCTGTTAGCCTCCACTGCCTTAATTCATTTTCCTTGCTTTCATCTTGCCTTTGACTAATCAAAAGAGACTCATCAAATCAATTGGAGACAATTTAAATAATACTATATAAAAGTATTAAATGGGGAATATGTGCTGAACAAAAAAAAGTCCCTTCTCATACTTTTAAAATTTTCATTCTTATTTAATTATCCATGAAACTACACTGACTTCAATTTGCTCATGAAGGTCCAGTTGAGAGCAATCAGTCCCTAACTGTGCAAGCACGGTTTACATTACCTTTAAGGAAAAAAATAAAAAAATAAAAAATCAAATATTGAAAAGTTAAAGTTTAAAGTATTCAGTTTCTGAATTCTGGTAACTAATAATGATGCTGACAAGTGACTGATGCTCTGTTTTAGGAAAACAGTCCCTGGAGACAGGGATTTTATATATTTAAAGGTGTCCTTGCCTCCCTTTGAAATTCAGCAGAGTTCAGGCTCCTTACATCTCTCGCCTCCCCCAAGTAAGACAGGGGTATTTTTTACAATTTTCAAAAGCTTTTCCCTGATGCCTGGAAAACACCAAATCCCTTATTGGCTTAAGATGTCTGTAAGATTTCAGTAGAGCAGTCTCTCTGAGTCTCTTTCCAAGACTTTGCAACTGAGGGCCTTCCTAAACCTCAGCTTAAGAAGGATTTAGGGAAACTAAATTTGCTCATCAATGGCTGACAGAATAAAACACAAAATTGCATGAAACTAGATGGAAAAATCACTTCCATGTATGAGTGTTTTCCTCCCTTCTCTTCCCCAGAAGCTTAATCATCATCTAGTGGTTGCTATTCTTCCATCACTTTGACAGAGAGCAGACCATAATGCTTAAGAATTAAGCAACAAAAATAATAAGGTGGGGTGGTTTTTTTCTTTCTATTCAAAATAACCCCATTCACTTGTATATGTATATCCTGACTGGCAGGAACTTTTCCTGGCACCCGTCCAGACAGTTTAAGGAAAGTAAGGAGTATAAATATGATTTTAGAAGTACGTGAAGATTTCTTTCTCTCTTCTTCTCTTTCCTTTCCCATAAAGGCATTATCTACAAAGGTAGGTGTGGAATAACACCAGTCTTGAAACCTCAGCCCATGAAGATGGAAGGAAATGCAAACTGCATGGAAAGCTGTTTTCTGGGACACACTGTGCAACCATGAGCCTGCTTTGTATGTTCAGGAAATTCTCAGGAGTTTTCTTAATGAAAAAAAAATTGCTAAAAAAAGATTTGCTGTAAATATCTCACAAGCCATGACAAAGTACCTTATAAAATATAACTATTCATAAACAGTCTAGCCTCTGGAACTAAAACACACTGACACTTTCTATTAAAAGGTGCTTAGTCACGGTTCACTAAATATTTACAACGAATCATTTATTCTCTAATTTCATTGACTTCACTGTTGTTAGCAAAAGTCAAGAAAACTTCCTGCATGTGTGTGAATGGCTTGTGTATGTAAACCACAGCTCCCAAAATCTGTTTTATGGAAGTAGAAAGATCTCCACATTATACAAGTAGGCCCTCCTCTTCTGCAGAAAACTATCTGCTTAAACTTCCAATTCAAATGAATTGGAACCAGAAGGCACAAGAGTAAATTAACATCGTATCTTATGGGACAAAAGGGAAAATAAAAAGATACAGTTCCCCAAGTTCTTCAGCTCCTGATTTCTATCAGTAAGTTTTCCAGCCAAATCCTGGCATTCTTTCTCTGTCTTTTTCTCTAAACCCAGCCAAGGAAATAGAAGCAGAGGCAAGGAAAGGGTGAAGGAAAAGTGCATTATGCAGCATCACAGAGCTCATGTTATCACAAAGCAATGTCAAGATTTGAGCTACTGGGATTGCAGACACTCCACCAAAAGACAACAGGAGGTTTTCTGCTCCTGTTTGGGTGGAGATGGAATGGGAGACTTAGGGTTTCTTTTCTAGGCATCTGATTGAGTTGCTGACCAAGCAAGGGAAGCTCAAAAGGCTTTTCAGGGAAATGGGATGCTTATAAAAATAAACAGATATCTGCGAAAAATTGCAGGCTTTAACATATCAGAAACGGACAACCTTCCACACTCTGCACTGACAAAACCATGATTCTTTTACGTGCTTGTCAAAGACAGAAGACTGTAAAATGCCTGGTTTATCTTTACAGGGGAGGCTTACACTGAAGCTGCCTAACAGAGTTATGTGAACACCTACCCCTGAATGGAGCCCCCTTATCAAGGAGTTATTTCTCCTAACCCTCCCATGGAACCTTCCCATGGTTCCATATCATAAATTTGTACAGCAGTAGCAAGGTTACTGTTCTTCACTTGCTGACACCATTTAGAATCACAGAACAATTTAGGTTGGAAAGATTGAGTCCAACCATTAACCCAACACTGCCAAGTTCACCACTAAAGCATGTCCCCAAGTGCCACATCTACACATCTTTTAAACCCCCCCTAGGGATGGTGATTCAATCGCTTGCCTGGGCAGCCTGTTACAATTCTTGACAACTGCTTCTGTGAAGAAAATTTTCCTAAGATCCAATCTAAACTTCCCCCAACAGAAGCTGAGGTGATTTCTTCTTGTCTTATCACTTACATGGGAGAAGAAGTCAACTCCCACCTGGCTCCAACCTCCTTTCACAGGGAGTTGTAGAGAGCAAGAAGCTCTTTAAGCCTCCTTTTCTCCAGGCTGACCACCACCCCCCAACTCCCTCAGCTACTCCTCACCAGATTTGTGCTCCAGACCCTCCCCCAGGTCTGTTCCCTTTTCTGGACACACTCCAGCCCCTCAATGTCTGTCCTGTCCTAAGGGGCCCAGAACTAAACCCAGGATTTGAGCTATGGCCTCAGCCATGCCCAGCACAGGGGAACAATCACTGCCCTGGTCCTGCTGCCACAGGCCAGGTGCCATTGGCCTTCTTGGCCACCCAAGCACACCTGGGTCATGTTCAGCTACTGTCACCAGTATCTCCAGGTCCTTTTCCACTGGGCACTTTCCAGCCACTCTTCCCCCAGTCTGCAGCACTGCGGAGGTTGTTGTGACCCAAGTGCAGGACCAGACACTTGGCCTTGTTGAACCTCACAGAACTGGCCTCAGACTATTGATCCAGCCAGTCCAGATCCCTCTGTAAACTTCCTGCCCTCCAGCAGATCAACAGTCCCATCTAACTTGAGTTGTCTACAACCTTGCTGGGTGTGCACTCGATCTCCTTGTCCAGATTACTGATAATATTGAAACTGTTCATCTGACACAAAAGAAAAACCCTGCACCATAAATGTGTGGCCTTCATACTCATCCTTCCTCTTTTTATGGTAACACAGATAAGAAAGACCAGAAGAAACCAGGAACACTTCCAGCTAACACCCTAACCTCCAACTGGTAAAAGGAGAAGTTTCACATAAAGTGCATCAACCCATACTCAGAGGTGCCATTTTTTGAGCTCTGCTTCATAAAGACTAAGACATATTTGACCACAAAGGTTAAGCAGATGAAGAGGCCACCAGTGCTTCTCTCTGTTAAACTATTCCATTGACTATCTCACTGTTAAAAACACGCTTTGGTTTTAATATCAATTTACCTCGCTTCAGTTTCCAATCAGTATCTATCCTACTTGTGGGAGATTGTGACTCATCAAGAGGTTCAGTCAATGCAGCCACTGGAATACTGACAGCAACTCAGCCAATACAGGCTGGGTCAATACCAGAGTGAAAAGACCAGATCTTTAGGCTGCACAAACTCCAAAAGGATTTTGGACCTCTACAGTATGAGAATTGGATGTTGATTTCAAACCCTTTTTCTGTAAGACTACAGACCTGAACTTTCCATGTTCATGGTGGCCAAGCACCTTCTGACATTCTATTTTGTAAAAGACAGTGAGAGAATAAAAAGAAATTATGTATGACTTGGAATCATTCCAGCCACTGTTTTCACAACACCCCTCTACTCCCAAAAGCCAGACAGGAGTATTTAGATAAAAACACAGACAGTTCACATGAGTCCACCCATCAAACGACCAAGATCTGGTACTGCCCCGACCATTACATCTGATTCAAAATAAATCTCATGTAATTTGTCTGTGAGCTATACTTCAAGCTACTACACTTGACAAAAACTAACAGCATTTAGTCTTTACTGTCCTTACATATGATTTTAATTCTGAATTTCTTTGTATAATAAAACAAGCAGGGGCATTTTGCTTAGGAAAACACCATGTAGGAAATATGGTTATATGACTTCAGATGGCTTTTCACCAACTAAAAAACCACAAGAGAACTGCTGGTGAGATTGATTAATGTGCAAGCACAATTAATATACAATCACATCCCTGTATTTCTAGTGCATTCTTATATTCCAATTAATGGAATATCCACACAGGTAAAACTGCAAGCCCAAAGGAAACATTGGCGTGGATTATCATGTTGAATGTGGGGAGCCATGATATTTCAGTTCAATGAAAGAATATTTTGAATCACCAATTAAAGCTCTCATATATAAGGCTTTTTTTTAAAAAAAAATCATTACAGATTATGCTTTTAGCAAACAATGAGGCCGATTATACTGGTTTTTAGCTGGCATAGTAATAGTTCTAAACAATTATTTTTCTACTTCCTATATCTTCCAAACTCAGTTGTCATATATTTTAACTTCCCTTCCCTAAATTGCATCAGCTATTCTTAACATTGAGGGTGCCCCTTTAAGTCAGTCACTTCAGATACTACAGATACCAGTCTCAGTGCCTGCAATCTAAGATGCATGAGTTTCTACAATTCAAAAAATAGACTCAGTTTGAAAATACATCAACTCATGTCTTCCAGAATATGACCTCCACTGCAACTTCAATCCATGCATATATAAATCCAGCAATATTAAAATATGTATTAACTTGCTGTAGTCATATTTTAGTGTTAGATGTTTGTATACAGTTTGGAAAAACCGGAATAGTGGCATTAATTTATATTCAAAAATGCAGAATCACAGAAATCTTCATTAAACATTGCCAAAAATACACTTTACTAAAATTAATACAGGAGAGGAGAAAAGACTGTCTCAATTATTGAAGTTTTGCAATTACTGTTGTGGTTTCTCATGTTTATCAGGAACAAGGCAGGCATGAGCTCCAAATATCACACAGACCTTTACAACAAGCAAAATCAAATCAGGTTAGATGAGGATATAAAGGGGACTGTTTAGCTCCTTTCCTGACTTGGTTTTCATCCAGCTGGTACACTCCAAAGGCCTTTAATCTCTTAACTACTGTCTCATTAGCATCTCTACTGAGATCCAGGGTGTTTAGAGTATCTGAGAGGCTTTCATGTGCTATGAGTTGAAAAGCTCGATATGAGAAACCAACAAGCCCTAACAAAGTCAGCCTTGGCACAAAATACTGTATCATTTTGAGTTCATAACATACAAGCACCTTGTTCCCATGCCTGGCACTGCAAAACATTGTAAAAGAACCAACTTGCTGACCAAAGCCATAAAGAACAGATATTCAATACAGAGTGTAAATGTCTATAATCACTTCACCAGAGGAAACACACTGACAACCCACAGCCCTGAGCTCTGCTGGAGTACCAGAGAGGAGCAGGCACTGTTATAAAGCTTTGCAGCAAATACGATTCAGGGGAGATGTTAAAAGTTCTTGAGAAACCTCTTTTAAAGCCCTCAGGGAAGAACACACTAAGTAAATATGCCCTGAAGACCATTTGTATGTGCTTGGTCTTTACTCAGCACAGGAAGCTCCCCCTGCCCCTTTTAGCTTTCTGAAGACTCCCAAGATTATTCAAAATGTTTGTTTTGCTTTAAAATACAACCTTTGCAAAGGGAAATCCACGTGGCATTACATGTGTTCATTTGAAAAATGCTCATTGATAAAATAAATGAGTTGTAACATGATTTTTAGGCAATGGTACCACTGGGGGTGAGACAACAGAGTCTGTCCTGCACTCTGAGGAAATTCTTTAAAATCTTAAGAGAAAATTTGTAGTTTGGGAAAGGAAGTGGGAAATGCCACTGGAAAGCCCTCTGTGTGCCAGCCAGAGCTACAGCCTTCAATCCTGTCACCAAAATACCCCCTTGCACTGTCGGGACTCAGACACCATTCTCAGAAGGCAATCAATCAGCCAGCAGGACTCACACTGCCTGCAAGGATTAAACTTTTCAAAATCACCTGTCAGGCTAAGCAAAACTCATCTTTTTCCCTTTTCCTTTCATATTTCAACCTTCTCCCCTTTTCACCTGAAACAATGTTCAGAAATTTCATTGTTTTCATAAGCATCTATTCCACAAATCCAATTACATGGCATATGGCAAAAAAAAAAAACAAAACAAAACATGAAACTGCCACTACAAATACTCAAAACCTTTTTATGATCATTAAGAGGTTTACATCCTGAAGAGAACAAAGTTTTTCCTTACTATATTTAGTATATATGGTATATATATATACATACTCTATATATACATATATACTCTAAAGCACTCTAGTAAAGACTAATCACTGAGGAATAGAGTAATCAGAACAGAACTGCCTTCAAATATCAAACTGCTGAAATGGCAAGTGACTATCTATTACAAATTTTGCCCTCTATCATCTTATATTCTGGAAAAAAATGTCACTAAATTTTTAGAAAAAGCTGTTTGAAGCTGTTATAGAAGCATATTCCTTTTGTAATACAGTTGCTACTGATTAATTGTTAATATGAGACTCTTGAGAGACAACTACGTTGAATGTGAAAGAAAAGAAAAAGCACAAATAACCAAGGGATTCCTACTCATATGACAAAATCTGATGAAATGCCTCAAAACCAAGTCTTTACACTTTCTCTTATAACCTGGATCACAGAATTTACTTTTGGCCACCAATACCACTGACAATATTGAGCTGCCATGTCACCAGAGGACAAGCCACAGAGGTCACCCACCCAAAATATATGCAAGGACCACAGGGTGACAACAGGCAGCCCCAGTGCCTGCCCATTTTGCATACTCTGCCTGCTTCCCCTGCCTCACATCCCACATCCTAAGCCGCAGGTTGGCAGGCACCTGGGAGAACTTTCCACAAGGGTGACAAAGGGCTTTAAAATCACCAATGTCAGGTGGATATTCTCGAAATTTGGATAGCGTTTTTAAATAATAAAATTACCACATCCTGGCCTTTCCTACAACAATGGCAATGCAAAAAATTGAGCAGCTTCTTCCCCAGCCCTCACCATCAAATTTGAAAACGGCAACTGTCAAGGGGGGTAAAGGCACAGGTTTTGCCTACTCTGCTTCAGCATAGATTTAATGAAGACAAATGACCACTTCATGCTGTCATTTCTCAGTCTCTACCTTATATTTTTAAAACTCCATGATGCTCCAGAGCAAGGCCAGAGAAGGCCATGAAAATGATCAAAGGGATGGAACTGCTCTCCTATTATGACAGCCTGAGAGAGTTTGGGTTGTTGAGCATGAAGAAGGGAAGGGTCCAGGGTGACCTCAGGGCACCTTCCAGTACCTAAAGGGGGTACAAGAGAGCTGGGAAGGGACTCTGGACAATGGATGGAGGGACAGGACAAGGGAGAATGGCTTCAAACTGAAAGAGAGCAGGTTTACATTAGATATGGAGGAGAAATTCTTCCATGTGAGGCTGCTGAGGCCCTGGCACAGGTTGCCCAGAGAAGCTCTGGCTGCCCTCTCCTTGGAAGTGTTGAAGGACAGGTTGGACAGGACTTGGAGCTTGGGCTGGGATAGTGGAAGGTGTCCTTGCCCATGGCAGGGGAAGTTGGAACAAGATATCTTTTCTTCTCTTCATCCAACTCTGCTCACACAGCTAAGGGACAAAACGACTTTGAGTGTCCATGCATGATAAAAGGGTATTTCAAAGAGAAAATACCAGTGAAATCTCCTTCCATCCTTACACGCATCCGTGAAATTTACTATTAGGGCCAATAATGAGTGATTACAGATTAGTCTTCAAATCTACAGCTTGAAAAATTACATAAAAAAATGACATCTTCTGCAAAGTTAAACGTCTGCTACTGAAGTAGCTGATTTTTAATTGTTCTGTAACTTCTGAATTTACTTTTCTGCTCCTGAAAAGAAAAAAAAAAAAAAATACTGCTATAAAGATGCAGAATTGTGTCTTCCTTCAGTCAACAATGCACAGGGCAAGTATGTAGAAGGAAATCTGCTTTTAATCGGCTCAATTGAAGAACTTTTGTAAATAAAGTATGTTATTAATTCTTACTTTGAGGGCTATAAGCAGAAGTTGCCAAAAATAGTTTTCATGGTGGCAAATTCTGTCAGCTCTCACACGTTTTACTGAAAAATAGATAGTATTTTGTTAACTTCCTTGCAAAAACAAAACGTGGCTAAGTGTCACACTTTATTACATAGTCAAAGAATCAGTTTCCAAGCCATTCAGGAAATCAAAGAAAGGTTGAATTTTATTTTACTTCAGGTCATTTGGGTCAGAGAGCAAATAATAATTTAGTAATAACAACAATTAAATGCATTGATTTGTTTCATGTTATCAAGTAACTTTCTTACTTGGCCTCTACAGGCCTTTCATTTTTATATTTGCCTTCAGAGAAGCTGTAAAATCTCTGAAGAATGAGACTTGTCCTTGGCAGAAGTACACACTAGAGTTGATATCTATCACTTCCTAACCAGCTTAATTTTAAAAAATTTTCTCTGTAAACTGAAAGTTTGGAAGAACGTAATTTTGAGCTTGAAATTCAGAACTTACTAGGAATTGGAAATACTTGTAGAAATTAATTTGAAAAACTGCCCTTTTCAACTATTCAATGCTAAAAATGTTGTAAATCTAAATAAATATGAAGATTTGATTGTCCATTGTTTTTACTTTTAAATAATAATAAGGCCATTTAAATAATGTACAGGCCTGTTAGTTATTTATCCATGTGCTAAGCTTTGCTTCTCTTACCAGGAATGACCTGGTTAGCATAAATTCAGTTCTTGGTATTCTTAAAATTTAACTAATTCTACATTTGTAGCATAGACCAAATGTTCTAAGCCAAATGAAAAAAAGAAGAGCAAACTCACATATCCAAGTATACACTTTCAATCTACTCTAAAACCAGATCTCTATAAACAAAAGTCTTGATGCAAAGCATTTCTATAAAATGGATGAGAACAAAATTGGTGGGTTTTGCAGAGCACAGCAGATCTGGAAACTAAAAATATTATTTTAGGTGGTGAAAACAAAACTTTTTGCATATGTAAGTGAATTATGGTGGGTTTTCCTGTTGCCTGTAATTTAGCTTCAGTAATGAACAGCTTTTTGGGTCTTTCTGCGTTGTGCTTCTTTCTCCCAGGGGAAGAGGGGATTTCAGCATTTCTTAGAAGTCAACTGAGAGGTTGAAAATTATCTGAAAAAGATAAATTATCTGAAAAACAACTACTGATTAAATAATTGATTCCTTTTCAGCACAGAGGCTATGGAAATGCTGCTGTAGGAAACCAAGCCAAACATGTGTGTTTATTACAAACCCTAATCCTACATTTAATTGTTTGATTTCCATAAATTTCAAAAGTTCAAAGTACACTGCACAAAACTTTCAGTATTATTTCAACTAAACCAGCCTATGAGTGAACTATTATGAATTCTGCAGCTTTTAAATGATGCTACTATTCTTATTTCCATATTGCCCGTCTGTCATTATAGAGAGGGTTTTTTTTAATTGACAAGTCTTGGTAGCTACTACCTCTTACTAAAAAGACTACGTACTTTAAATAATTTCTTTCCCACTCTAAAAAAGAGTAGGAAATACCAATGATTGTATCTAATATTTCAATTGTGGGGGGTTTTAATGATGTAATCACTTATTACAGATGAGCAATAGCATAAGTACTGTAAAATTAAATCAAATTATTTTTCAACAATCATGTAAAAATAAGGAAAACAGAATAAATTGCTAGTAACATCAATTTTCCAAAACATTTTTCGTTGCCAAACATACACCATACAAGACCAACAAGATCACAGTGGCCTTTTTCACACTCTTATTCTAAGCAAAAGAATTTGTGATGCATAATTGCTCACAAGAACAGAAAAATTCATCAGACCCCTCTCAATTATTCACTGGCAATAGAACTGCACACACTGCACTGCTGCCCGTGAGAGGCACCAGCACTGAAAAAAGGCAATTCCTTCTTCCCCCGCAGTTGCATCTTATAAACTCCTTAATTGCAAACTCCCGCTCATACTTAATAAACATCACAGATTTACAAATCAAAGGGGGAGGTTCTGTACCATCTCCAAAACTCGAGCACCCTTGGTGGAGAAGTTCACATACAAAATGCAGTAAAAAGGTTGACTGAAAGTCAGATTCAATTTCCTTTTCTGATGAAGACACTATTTTAAAGAACACAGAGAGCCATTAAGATTCTAAAAACCGATCAATAACCAATGTACTTTTTTGTAAACAGAGGAAATGAAAATAAATCATAATGGTGAGCAATGAAGTTTGGAAGTGATATCACAGGTGTGATTTCCTACAGAGGTGACATTTTGGTGTTCCTCAAAAACACTGTGTCTACCCTCAGCTTCAAGAATTATCTTTTCCCAAATACCAATTCCAACGCTATAGTTTTAGATACATCCACTCTGTTCATTTTTGTCTCACAGTGTATTTAAATTTAAATGTATTTAAAGTGTATTTCAGTGCTTTCTTTAGCATGACACTTTCTTCTCTAAGTAAACTTTCATTGAGAACCATGTCATCACCCAAAGCAACCCCATACTTAGCGAGATGTGTTAATTGTACTTTTGGTGCATTGGTTGCCTGAAAATGACTCTGTGTATCCCCAGCAATGGGTGATCACTTCAAATTTCAAAGTGGCAATGCTTTTGTATTAAACTTTACCCGATCAGCAAAATCCTTACAAAGCTAAAAGTGCTATCTGTGCACAGCTTAGAGCTAATCTCCCTTTCTTCCTCTGTTAATGTGTTTTAAAGTGACAGCTATTAAGGCTGCTGATTTCTGTGCAGTGAAGCAAGTTTTTCCCTGGACTATTTCAGAAGCTGTTGCAAGACTTCCAAGGATCAAATTTTGAAGGGCATTTTCCTAAAATCTCACAGATACTAGAAGTATTAATAATTTCCAGTAGAGATATAATCATTAAAAAACCCCATTAAAATACAAAATATTGCTTGAGAGTACTTATCTTGATCAAATGCCCACACGCATTGAAACACAAAATTTCCCAGCTTGTCCACAACCATCCTTATGGATTCTGATTACTACAAGGGTGGCAACAAATTATTCTGTTGACACTCTCAGGCATTAGCCATCTCAGATCCATTTCTGTATCTGAAGGAAATCACTGCTGTGAAAGCAGAACTCCTCCTGAGAAGGGAAAGCAGCAAAATTGGAACAGTGGCAGGGTAGGAAGCAAAGCCACAGTCGTAGGGGAGTATCATAAAGAAAGTGCTGGTGAGCTGTTCCAGGCACAAAACTACAGCCAGAGCAGCACAGGAGCCTCAGCTCTGAGTGCTGCCCTAAAGAGCCTGTGAGATTCAGAAGTGCAGAGATGTAGATTTGGAGCAATTTTTCGTAACTGTTTATGGTAACTCTTGATTTGTTAGAAGTTCATCTCATAGATGCAGATACGTAAAAATTGCTGCAGCCTGAAGGAATTAAAAATATTATAGCATCAAAATTTTTAGAGGGGGAAAGGGAGAAAAGAAGGATAGAAGTTTCTTGCTTACATGCCTGATCCCAGACTGATGAACTGAGAACAGTTCTGCGAGGAGATCTTTATCCTCAGCCCATAATCTGCATCACTCATCATGTATCATCAACCAGAGTAAGCCTGAAGAAGAACTTGAACACTTGAAAGCTTCTCATTTGTAATTAGCTATGTTTCTGTAATAAATCACTTCTCCATACAAATCCTGTTTCACCTAAATCAATCTCTCGAAGTACTAAATGATCACTCAAGTCACCTAATTTATTTCAATCAAAGTTTTGGAAATGGGCCATGTGACTAATTAGTAAGGCTATTAGGGGATGCAAAAAAAAACCCAAATTCAGTATAAAATAACAAACAATTCTTAAGACTCCTTTTACATTCCTGCTATGCAACCATCCTTATTTTTCACCCTCAGTAACATTCTGGTCAAAACCATCACTGCTACAAAGCACTCATCAGCTCTAGTGCCCAGCAGTATCTGCTGCCATAGAGATCTTCTCAGAGATCTGGAGTAAGACCCAATATTTGCTACTCTGTCTCCTTAGCACAATTAAAATATGGATAAAATATGTCAATGATCTTAGTTGCCATTAGTAAGACAGTGTAGCTGCATAATCTCCACCTCCTAGCACACCATGCCAGAATGGAAAACCTTGGTTACAACACTCCATGAAAGAGAATTTCAACATTCATTAATAAAAGTAAATAATTATGTCCCTTAATCACACTTTGATGTTTTCTGTAAGTTATTAAGTATGAGTGTCACATGCTGTCTAATTTTTAAGTAGTGCTTTTTATACACATATGAAATTAGTTTAGAGACACAGGCAAATTGTGGCAAGTGCAGCTGAAAGATTTACTCAAAATTACAACAATCACCAGCAATGCTGAAAATACCATCTTGTCCTTTCTCACTACATAATTATCTCAGCATATCAATTACCACTTGTGTAGGACTCCAGCCTGATCACCATGGGAAATTGGGTGCAGGATCAGGAGCCTGCACAAGGCTCTTGGGGACATCAGTGACAAAGGTGGCAGTGCTGGGTTAGAGGTTGGACTTGGAGATTTAAAGGTCTTTTCCAAGCTAAACAATTCTGTGATTTCTGCTCCTGCACTCCAGTACCAAACCACAAGCTGTGCTCAGGGGTGTTCACCAGTGAGATGTCTGGAGGAGGGAGAGCTGGGCAGGGAGGTTGGTTCATTTGCCTTTTAGAACTGAGGAAGACAGGACTCAATCTCACCAAATCTAATCACAAAACAAATTACAATTTGGTTTCAAATGTCAAAACAAGGCTCTGATACAACTACAGAAACGCTGCTGTGCTTTAAAGGTTTCTCTCATTTTTGCTGTTATCATACCAGGTACTCATTTAAGCCAAGAATTGCTTGCTATGAAAAATGATCCTGAAACTCCCTTTTATGACCAGGTATCTGGGCAAAAAATTACAAGTAACTAAAAAGATGGGAGTGAAAAAGGGATGTCTGTAGTTGCTACTTCTATTAAAAAAAAGGGGGCAAAGTTCTTTTTTCTTTTTTTTTTTTTTTTCTTTTCTCCAAACCCTCAGGCATCAGACCACACAAAGACATTTTAACTGGTCAAAGCTCAGAAATTTAAAGAGGAAGTTCTCTGGACCAAAGAAAACAGCACTCTTTCCAGAAGAAACGATGGTGGGTCTAACTGAGGTCTTTAAAGCTTGAGACCCTTTCTAAGATGCAAGATTAAAATGATTCCTAAATACCTTTCTGAATTTAGAGATAAGTTTATTGACTCCATAGAATGCTTTGTATTTAATGAGTAGGGACCAACATAGGGCCCTTAAAAAACCCTAAAAAATTGTGGTTAACTCCTCTACAGATTAGCATTCATCTTGACTGTGCCAAGAATAAAGACTTTTCTGAACCTACCCATTTGAATAGGACAAAAGTCATACCACAGATCACAGAACATGTGCACAAATAAGGTCCATTTTAATATCACCATGACTTGCAAGATCCAAACTTAAGACACCCTAAAAAAGAAGCAATTACATTTTGTACAATTACATTCCCTAAAAAGAAGCCATTTCTGTCTTAGGACAGAAACCAGGATGGGGGATAAGATTTGTTTCAGTACTGAAACCCATGTGAATATAACATAATATGGGATAATCAATTTTCAGTCACCCCAACAATTCTTATCGTTATGAAGAGAGAAGGAGGGGTCAGCTTTGGGCCTAAACTGGAGGCAGACCCAGACCAAATCAGATGAGCTGAGTTATAGGACCAGAACACCTCACTGACAAACAGAGAGTCAAATTTTAACACCTAATCCAAGTAAAAGGTCACCGTCAGGATCACACATCTGGCAAACTGCTGCAGTTCTGCCTTATCTGTAATTATGGGATAAAATCCATTTGTCATAAGCATTACCTTGAATAATAACTGATATTCACACATTAATCTAAAATATACACATCCTATTAAGATACCAATTTTCTCTGACAAATTTAAATATGAGCTATGCAACTAATTGGCAATTATAATTAGGAGTAGAGAATATATTATGTAAACAGTACTAGAGTTTCTGCTGAATTAGTGTAAATCTTTCTTTTGAAGCAGTGACATGATAAAACAATCAGATTTTCAGAGAGTATAAGATGACTTAAACCTTGTCAAATAGAACATAACACAACAGGAATGCCATATCAACAGAAAAGTTTGTTTTGTTATATTTAAGTATATTTAATTTTTAATTTTTCTTCAAATCTAGGGCATATAGCAATTTACTGAAAAATACAGTCAGAGTTATTTTTTTAAAGTATCAATTAACAGCTATTACTTTCACACAGGAGGAGCATTGCCATTTTTAAAAGATGTTTCTAACTCAAGATCCAACTTGAGTTGTCAGTCCACAGAACTCAAGAATGTCTGGATTTTGGCATTCAAGTCTGAGCACAAATTAACATAATTCAAAGAGCAGCCAAAACACAGCTGTTCTGAAATTAATCTCCCCAAAATCTATATTTTTATATTTGACCATCTGAAAGGTCATGAAAATTGCATTAACACAACTTCCTGGCAGCAAAAACATTTTGTCAAAACCAGCTCTAAGGCTGGTACACCAAATACTTACTTGATACTAAACATGATTTTCACTTTTATGGAAAACCACTATTGACATTAGCTACTATCAAGAAGGTTTTAAGGAGCCTTTTCATTATTTCATTTCTATTTGTGAATAATTTATAATCTCTTTTAATTAAAGCATTCCTTATGTTTTATTTCTAATGTACTGTTACATCTTTCATTTAAAATTACTGACATCTCAGTAGCATGTATAGATGTATTTGCATAGATATCCATACACATATACATTGATCATCTTGTGATAGATAACACATACTTTTAAAAAAATCAGGGCTTTTTTAATTTTAATAATTTTGGGACAACTAGAAGGATTTAACAGACCTGAATCAGAAGGTTCGTTGAAAAAGCAAATTCAACATAAAACTGTCAAGTTTATGTCTAAAGTATTATTTTTGGCAGCAGAGTTCTTTGATAGGCAGAAGATGCAAAAAATACATGCACTGCCTGAAGGCCATGTAGAAAGAAACACTATTTTATCAGTGTTTAGTGGTGATAATAAAAGTGGGTAATAAAACTATGATGGAAATGAGACACTACCTAACCCCACTCACAGTTTATCCCTTTCTAGTTAAAACACTTTTGAACACAGAATTGTTTCCTCCAAAAATGCACTCAGGGAAACTTCTCAGAAAAGTAACTTTATCAAAGTGCTGTAACTCAGACCAGAGAGTACTGTATCTTCCTCTACTTCTTAAAGAGAAAAAGTAAAAAAATTAATGATCCTTGCATCTTGCAAGTGTATTTCCTGGAGATGAAGTGCCATTCATAGTCTGAATTTGACTGACCTGCACATTTTATTTTTTTTTTTTTTTAATTACAGTATTTTGTATTTTATTACAGTAAGGTAATTCACAACCTCAGAGGGTAACTGTCATGTGCTTTATTTTTACTCTTGGCTGAGTGTAATCATGGACATGACCATTTCAACACAATCACTGCTTGCTATTTGTATATTTAAATATAATTATGCTATAACAACTACAAATTTACTGGTGGATCCCAAAATACAACAAAATAGATCATATGTTCAGATAAATTATTTACGTAGAACTTGCATTAAAATGCAAGTATCTCACCCATGGGAGTGTCCAAGGCCAGGCTGGACAGGGCCTTGGAGCAACCTGGTCCAGTGGAAGGTGACCCTTCCCATGGAAGGGAGTTAGACAAAATGATCTTTAGGGTCTCTGTCAACCCAAACCATCCTATGATGATCACCTGAAATCAAAGCAGGAAGGCTGGATCCAAAAGCCAACAACTTGACACGACTCAGGACTACAAACAAAGAAGTCAATAACCAACGAGGCTGAGGCTGCAAGATGAGGGCAAAAAGTGCTCCCAGCAGCCAGCCTAGCACAAAGACAGAACAGAACTCAAGGTCATTGCTGAGACTGGAAGCATAACTGTATTTCTTCTGTTCACTGGAAAACGATTTTGCAGCACTTGAAATGGTTATATAGTTATGAGTTCTAGGAAGAACTGAACTTAAAAAACCTGTTGTAAGTTAGAATTCCCTTGATTTAAAATTTATATTAAGTAATTACATTTAACATCAATGAAAGGCTAGATCAAAAGCTCTAGGATCAACAACTGGCTGCAGCTAAAATCAAAAGTAGCAATTAATTAAATTTGCAAACCATGGTACACATTATGATTTAAGTTACCAAATTCAACAGCCTCCACAAAGGAGCTGCCAAATTACAAGGACACACTTATACAGAGGGTTAAACCGTGTGATCATTTTGGATACTTTCCAGGTTTATAATCTAAACTAATTATGTAATTTAATTAATTACTTGGGTTGAGTAAAAGCAAAACTTCTGCTATTTCTGAAATGCTGCAAAACAAAAATATTAAAAGGTGGAGTTTTTTTTGTAAACTAAGAAAAACAGGAATGACTGGTTGTTTTCAGAGCACTATATCCAAAGAGTATTATGGTATCTGTTGCAGGACCACATTCACCATTCAAGTAGCAAAGAAATAACATGTATCTATTTTAATCAAATTACTAAAAGTATTAAATATTGCAATAGCTGGCTAAATAATTCACTATACAGGATACATTTAGGAAACACACAGAACTGGCATGCCAATATTAGGAAGAATTACAATACTGATTTTCTGTCTTCTGCAACCTTTTATTACCTCTACAGGTAAGATTAGAGTCAGTTATTTATCCTGTGTAACATTTACAAGGAACAGTTAATTGGATATACACAATACGATACAAGAACTGTTTAAAATCACTCAAATATCCATAGAGATAGCATGGAAATACAGAGATGAGGTTATCCCTGCAAGCAACTCTGTTTGTCCCAGAGTCTGATAATCCCAGACAATGCAGCCAAAGGTGTGAAGTCAACACAATTTGGACTTCACCACCTCCTCTGCAGCTTTCCTGTGCACAGACACAGTTACCAGTCTGTCTTCAGAAGGACTCCTACCATTCTAAAAATACTGTCCCACAGCTGTTTAAAATTTATTTTTTTAGACCATAGCACCACTGTTTGGTTGTTTCCAATTTCTGAAACCACAAATAGTAAAAGTGTACTCAGTCTACTGCAAACATAAATAGCAAATGCACGCTTCAGCACTTTTAAAAGGATATGGAAATTGGCAACAAAAATGCAGTTCATGTTGAAAATTTACGAGGGCCCTGCCATATTTCTTCAGAAATACAATCAGGTAAAAATTAGGAAGATCTCTACCAGCTGGGTGGCATTTTTGTGTTTTCTTTACTTATATTTTTTTTAACTGAAAGACTTTCATTATGCAACTTCTGGCACTTGATAAAATAGAGCATGGTACCTTTGCTCAAACCACAGCTTCTTTGGTTATGTTTAGCATTACACAAACATCTTTCACCTTAGATATCCTCTTGCATTAGTGTGTTTTATTTCAGATACTTTAAGGCACATTACCTTTGGACAAAATTATTTTAATGGCAATCAGTAAATGAGATGTACAAATTATCCTTTCCCTCCCCCTATTTTCACAGGTCATTTCAAAGTAATCCAACCCTTCACAATTCTACTTTTGCATATTTGAAGTTTTATGCACATATTTCTATTAAAAGCTAAAGTAGTAATATCATTTTTACATGGATTTCTTTCAAGAAACACAGCACATAATGACAAAGTATCATCTAGTTTAACGTAACAGTAGGCATGTTAGCAAATATGATTACACTTTTTTTTAGTGAACATCAAAAGTCTGGAAACCTGAAGGAAATGTCAATATTTTTTTGCCTGAAGTACACTTCATGGAAGAATTCTGAATCCCAAGGAATGTGATGGGAGTTTAAAGTCACTGGAGCTGAGATTTCAGCCCTGGCCTGTGTAAATTCAAGTGAGCTCACTAAGAAAAATACTTATTTCAAGTGGTATTTGTGAACTATTTTATACTGACATAAATGCAACTAAAAGTAGAAACAGGTAATAATTCCTTTTGATCAAATATGGTCTACAGCAATAGACTGTTTCTATCAGTGGTTTAACACTGGAACCTGAACCTTTCTGATGCAACAGGCTTTAAAAAAATACATAAATCAGTAATCCATGCGTTCACATCAATTTTTCTTAAGTGTATATGTTTTATAAAAGATAAATGATGGAGAAAAAAAAATTATCTTTTCTTTACCTTGCAGCTAAAAACAAGCCAAAAATATACAACTTACTTTGGATATATACAACTCAGTTTGGGGTTAATTTCTTTTGGTACAGAGGTAACTTATTACAAGCTTTATTAACCACACAGTTTGGAGGCACCATGGGCATATATTTGCTTTTATATATTTATATGTAAAACTTCTACCAATTATATTTATTTATTTTATATATCTATTTTTGTAAACAGTTCCATAGAGTTCTGTAGTTTTGCCTGCCTTGACATTTTGTGTATTTCCTATTAACCCTGAGTGAATCACAGGCATATATGTGCCTATGACTCAGTCATGTACATTATTTAAAACCAAGCTGGAGATAAGACAAAACCAGCCAGTCTATGAAATAAAAATTTGTCCGACAGGCCATGACACACTGGATGAAAACTACATGTTAAATACTCTCTTAGATATGCTTTTACTGTTGACTTGGCAATATTTTTCTTTACAATTTACTAGATCTGAAATAGTGCATGTTTCTGACAGTAGGATATTGTGATTAAAGCAGACCCAGGATAATTTTTTTCAGCCCCAAAAACCTGGAAATGGGCAAAAGTGCTCTTGTACTGAATTCCCCACTGCTATGTGACACAAATAAGAAATCCCAGGCTTGGAACTGAAGGCTCAGGAGGGAACAACAGCAAAACTGGGATCATGAGCCTGTGAAGGCTCCTGGCCACAGCCACGGAGACAGGTCCCAACCCTTACTTTGAGAAGGCACCACAGCAATTTTGTATTTTTGGTTTAAATCAATTTAAAATGAAATCACCAATTAGCACTTATCTCTTATTTAGCCTGACTTGAAGATCTTTTATATCAAGGGGGCCTTACACAGTTTTGGTGTTGATCTGTGGAGGCTAGTTTGGTTTTTTTTTAAACTAATATTTTCAACCTAAAATTATGTCCTGTATATATTAAAATAAATTATAGAACCTTTTCTTAATAATTAAGAATAAGCCGGTGTACACATTACACTGTCTTTCTATAGAAGTACCTGCAGTACTAGCAATTTCTTTGCTTGTGGGGAGCAGTAGGGACACTTGGCAAATGCTTTGATTCAGAAACATTGTGTTACACAGGTATTTTTCATTGGATAATATGCTTTGTGATGGAAAAGTTTCCCAACTGCTCATTAGAAGAAAAATATTAGTTTAAAATTTAAACTGTCTGCAAAGCATAATTTTAAGTAGGAAAACTCCTGCTGTAAATATAGAACTGGAATACTGTGATGTGGTTAACTGCACCTGCCACCCAAAAGCATTTTGCAATATTATGCACAGACTTTAAAAGAAAAAAAAATATTTGAGAGATGCAAATAATGGCAAGAGTACTAATAAATGTTTGATTGCATTTATTTAAAGCAATAATTTAATTTTCTTTTTAAATAAGTCCTCTATCCAGCTTACTAATATCTACCTCTTCTGAATTTAAGTGCCTTTAGCACTTACATTAAGAATAATATTTAAAATGGTGGTTTTCTTGAAGGTCATCTTCAGGGCTAAGGCACACAAAAAAAGAAGTTTAACAGACAATCAATGGTTTGCTCATCCATTAATATGAGTTTAAAGGATGAACTGCATTTGTAAACCACGAATGTACGTTATTTAAAAAAAAAAATGAAATAGTAAAAGACACAGCTTAAGCCCTATGAGCCCAGAGAAAGATGTTTGATCCCTCTAACCATAATGTACTGAACAAGAAAATGTTTCAGCCTACAATCTGTATTTAAATAAATTATACACTTAATCTGCACAGTGCAAAAATTTATACAACTCACACAAAACAACACGACAATGTATGTAGGAACCATCAAATCTTTATCTTAATTACAAAATATTATTTAGAAGAAATAACATAGCAAAAGGGTAAAGAAGTGAGATGCAACTGGAAATATCACAGAGTAAGGAAAATGTTTCAAGTCTGCCTTATTTCTTAGTGAGAAATTGGGAGGATAATATGGGGCAGAACCAGTGCAGGCATTGGGTCTCCCAGTCCATTTTTCTAGGGGGGGTTTCTAAATGAAAAACAATTTTTTTTTTAAACTTCAGTCTTGATTTTTTTCTTGTTATTTTTTAAGAAGGAAAATATTTGATTCAATTCCTTCCTTCAAATCACCCTAAACAATTAAAAAAAAAAGTCAAGAGAAATCCTAATTTGCATAGGAATAGTCAGACATTTGGCTTCCAGAAATACGCCTGCTTAAAATCAGGAATTGGTCCTTTCTCTGGACGCAGTCTCTGTCAGCAATATTTACAGCTTAAGAAAGCAAGCTGTACAGTTTTCCTTGAACACTTTTCAAAATTTCCTGAGCAGATTCTTGAGATGCAGCGGGACAGTTCTGCAGCTAAATCTAAAAAGGCTGAATAAATGAAATTCATACATTGCACTGAAGAGCTCTTTGGTGCTGAACATCGCCGTAAGTTCTACATAATAAATTATTTCCTTAATTTGATGCACTTGAACGTGCATTCCCGGTATTCGTGATGTATGACAGGAAACAGCACTGCCACTATCAACAGGCAGTAGGCATGGATTTCCTAATTTTAACAAGATGCTATCCTAGAAATGAAAAAGCTCTTCTCCACTAGCAAACTCAGATGCAAAACAATTTGGGCTCCAGTCCTTCAAAGCCACCACAGGTCTGTAACAGCAAATAAGGAGAAGCCCATTAGAATTTACTGGCACAGCTCCAAGGGTTAAAGTTGAGCTTGCTCTTAGGGACAAACCCCTACTAATTCATCAGATTTTGCTCATTTTGAGCCATGTGAGCTCACCCACCCCCTCAAAAAGGAATTCCTTTTCCACATAACATTTGGTCCATGCCAGGACTCAGGGTACAAACATTGAGGAACAGGGTCTGTCTTCCCATCTGTATAAAGCCACCATGTCCATGACTGGGCTCTTTGAGTGCTACCACAACACAAACAAATAAAACTACACACAAAAACTGCATTAAACAACATTTAGAGTCAGAAAAGCCTGCATTCATAACTTTGGAAATGTCAGTTGAAGATGGGCTACTTGTCTTCAGATGACATGTATTTTTCTCTTTCAATGCTCTCTGTATCAGCTGGTCAACCAGACCCTGATGCCATGTCATTGTCTTCCCATCTCAGTTTTACCCCTCTCATCCAGCAATGTGTGGTCCTTGCTCCACCAATACATGCCTCACCCCTTCCAGGCACTCTCCAGCTTTCACAAATAATCACTTCCAGCAAAAAAAAAAAAAAAATTAAGATCCAGGGTTAAGTCAAAATCCTGGGTTATTCCTTCATGCCATGGAGGGAAGTATGTTCTGCTGCAAATTCTTTCGGTCCAGCAACTTAATATATGGTCTTTGCTTTAGCACAGTCCCATTCCTCGTAAAGCAGATGCTTTCCCTCACTTTTCTTTTAATATTGTCTCTGTTTTAATCAAGGTAACCATTTTAACTTCCCTCCCTGGTCCTGGAGGACCAAGAGGTGTCATCTACAGATTTTCTGAGCCGCCAGAGAAAGCCCCTGCAACACCCCAAGAGTGTCAAGCCCAAGAATCTCCACAGGGATCAAACACTGAGCGTTCCACTTCCCAGCTGAAACCCTTCCACTGGGTGGGTGCAATCAGCTGTTATTCAGGACAACTCTTCATGTGGAAAATATCAGCTGCTTGCAGGGTGGCAGAGCTACTGAACCAGAGGAACCACAGCAGGTCAAGGGATCTTAATTCAGGCAACAGTGCTGATCCAAGTCTTCCTGACACCATGGCTGGGTTATTTAGATTAACACATGGATGTGTTCCTGCTGTTTTAGATCATTTAAGAAACACAATAAATTTCCTAAGTGAGGTTGAATCGTGTATTTTTTAGGTCAGTAAGAACATGCTAGAACATCCAGTATGAATGACAAGAAATATTTCACAGGTGAAGGAAAAATTAATGTTTGGCTGATTTTCTTGGGATATTAATCATAGGCATCTTTCTGCCACACAGGCAGGAGTGCCATATAGACATGGAACAAATGCAATACCAGAAACACTCTGAAATAAATATTTTGCTAAAATGTTGGTATGGTCAGCAAACGGGTGGAATTGTTGCTTCCTTGAGGGTGGTAGAAATTGCAGGGCATATTTAATGCTTAATGCAGTGTGAAAGTATAGATCAGTTCTAATCAAGTAGAAATTAGTATTTAAAAATAAAAAGAGAGACAAGAGTGACAATTCAGACATGCAATCACTTAACTACATTATTTCTGTCTGGTTTTACAAAACACTTAGAGAAACGCCTAGATAAGGTATGACAATATTTTATATTATTTAAAGTCACAGCTTTAATGCAGTACATGTTAAGTAAACTCCACTTTGACTAAATACTAGGAACGATGTCATCTATATTAAAAGCTGTACTCAACGAATTCCTCATGCATTTACTCATTTATTTCTCCTCACTTATGCTAGAGTTGTTCTTTCAGTAATGAAGTAACAGATCTCTCATTTCCCTTTTTCTATTTGTCTTTACAAATTCCATTAAAAAAATACTTTCTCACATAAGCTTTATATGTCTAATAGGAGTCAGAACTTCTGCAAAACTGAGCTTTTGAACTCATATTTTCAAAGATCTGTTTAGAAATATGTTGCTCTAAGACCAAAGTCTTATTTATATGAGTTTGTGGCTTAACTGACAAGTATTTTTCTGTGACAAGTAAGGGCAGACAGTTTGTATCTTAAACACCATATCCAGCTTTCAAATCATGTAGACATCTGGAAGGGAATCAGTCAGTAAAGTAAATTATATTATATCCCACTGACAGTCCAGATACAATCCATGAGATTCATTACTTCTACACAAGACAAAAGAAAAAAAACATGGGAGAGGTGCGGGAGGGTCAAAAATACTTGCAGCTCACAAGACTGCTTAATCAAAGTAAACAGACTACTATTTTTAAAAATACAAACAGCAGTTAGCTCTTGGTTTAAATGCAAAGGTGGGATAAAAGCAATAACTTGCTGCATTTTTATGTGAGACCATGGGCTGTTTCTGTTTTACAAGCTGCCAGCAGTTTGACCTCTTTAATTTGCTGGGAGACAAGGAAACAGCACCTCAAAAATTGTATTTTTTCACTGGGATGAATATTTTCTCTCTGCATTTCTTTTACATGAGTTTGTGTAGGATTTATTCACAACAGATTTTCCAATTCTTAGATAGTGGTCTCTCACCCATGACAGCCTTCATTGATGTAGTAGCCAAGATGTATCGATAATTGCAGTCAAAGCTGCAATTTAGCCTTTTTAATTCAAAAGGAACATCTGAGATGGAACATTTCTGCATGAATTAGAACCTGAACCTAAATAGTACTTACTTTCTTTTCCTTCAGGATTCTCTTCAACTAACAACCCAAACTGGACATTTACAAAGTGGATTTCACCTTTTCTTTAAGTGGTTTCATATGAATGAAGAAGAATTCACTTATTTTTTTTTTTTAAATAGGAATTATGAACACAGTATAATTCCATTAGTTTATTCATAATGTTAACTTTAAAACTCAACTAAAGTTTGTGCATACAGAATGTTATTTATCTTCTGTAAGACGCAGTCACTCCCTTCTCTCAGTTCCAAATGAGAAACAAAGAAAATGCCATTTTTAGTTACAATAGTTGACTGAATTTCCACATTAAGGTCAAATGAGAAACTGGAAATGAGGCAGTAAATATGTAGCATTTTGATTTTGTGTCTTAATTATACTCTGATTCCAGTCTATCAGTAATGCATTGGAAGTTACTAATGTTGTTGCATTTTACAAAACTACTCATTGCTCAGAAGTTTTACAAATAGATAATTTTCCACTGAGCTCTACCTTTTCCCCCGAAAAAGCCCCCACAGCCATCATTTCAGTTTGGTAGTTTTCATATATGTGCAGCAATGGGAAAAAGTTTCTTTGTTTTGACTGAAACTGGGAAGTGAGGACCTGGGTATGTCTCTGGAGCTCGTAACTCCTTCTAAAATGCTGTGAGCATCTCAGCACTTTCTGCAGTTAAACTGAAATTTATTTCCATAACACACAAAAATGTTCCATTTTTGTGAAAGCAGGAGAAACCTCTTTATAAACCTGGTAGCTACAACTGTAAAAATATTTTAAGTTGATGCAGAAGAGAACATGTTTTTATTCCGTAGGCTTGTATTATGGAAAGCTTAAATACAGATTATCTCATTCAGTAACTCCCCAGTTTACAGTAGTAGCAATTCATTCTAATTGCTTGGGTAGCACACTCAGGAAAAAGAGTATTTTTCCTTTTCACTGAATAATGTTTCATGTTCAGTTAAATGCAGGAAGTTACACCACCGTTGGAATGTGATTGTCTGCAGCGGCAGAGTTACTTCGTATTCATAGGTTTGTGTTTAGCTAAATATTAAAATGTTGGCCACTCGGCAATACGTCTCAAAATATCTCTAATTCCTAGCTAGCTAAACTAAAAAGACATCTATTCACCTCAATCAGAATTATTTTCAACCGTGCATAATCATTTTTCACAGAAATTTTTAGCCTCCTGTATGGAGCGGATTACAGCAAATGTAATTCACACATGCTGTTTCTTATTCAGAGGAAAACACAGACTAAGGATGTGGAGAATTTCTAGCCAAATCTTCATTCAGATCCAAGATCCACGGACGCCACTATAATTGAGAGACATTCACAACCAGATAGCTGCAGACTTCATTTTTGTTTAAAATAATACCCCTTCTACACGAACTCCAACTAAAACATTTATGTTATTTAACTTCTAGCAAGCTGCCTTGAGCTGAACTTACAACAGATTACAGGTTCTTGTTTTAATTCTGTTCAGAAAAGGACACTGCTTAAAACCATATACTTATATTCACAATCTAGATCATGTAAATGTGCTGCTGCTTTTCAGAATGCTTCAAAATTACGTATAACTAATAACATTCTTCTTCAGGAATTCGACTTGCCTGGCAGTTCACAATGGAAAATGAACTATTCCTCCCATACCTCAAAGTGCACACTTTACCCTGAAAGTTGTTTGAGCTCACCGTGCCCAGACTAAATATGCCTTCTCATAGCACCCAGCCTCTCAGAAACTCCAGAGGGGGAATCAATGCCCAAAAAGCAGCTTTATTGCCTTCAGATTTCAAAGAAGTCCTGATTTAGTTCCGCTGTTCTGACGTTCTACTTTGTATCAAAAATAATTATTTCAAAAGCCATGTTTAAAATTTTATAATAACAAGGAAAATAGTGTTTGAATTATATCACATTACAACACACTAAGTATAAACAACCCCAGCTCATATTAAAAGATACAGACCTGCACAGTGATTTTTGCTAGGGCTCTTCATCTACATTAGATGCTTAATTTAGTTTTTAAAATATTATCAATTTCTTATTATTTACACCTCTAGCCTACCAAAAAAAAAAAAAAAAAAAAAAAACCACCCAAAAAAAAACCAAAAAAAAAACCAAAAAAACTAATTAAAGCACAAAAATAAAAGTATTTCCAAGGTGATCTTATTTTAAGATTAACTCTAAAATAACAGGGCTGCTTCCTCAGTTATTCCTATTCCATGCACACTCCTGTGCTGCTTCTCAGCTGCACCAAAGGACACTCCCCCAAACAGCTGCAGCTGCCTGAAGTCACTTCAGTCCTATGATTTCTGATTTGAAAAATTTACACAATTATTTACCAAGTTCAATAATTTTACAACTTTATCAAATGTTTGTTACTATGTTGTGATTGGAAAATGCCTCTAAAGGCAATCACATTTTTAAACTATTTTATCTGTTCATCCTGTTTCTGATATTGCACCCATAGAATCTTTATAAAATTTTATTTGCTAAATTTATTGCTAATTCCAATTAGCCATGTCACTTTCTGTATAACTTTTAAGCAACAGAACACACATCAAGCTGCTGTTCAGATGCCAGAACAAGCAAGTATGTATTCAGCAGTGACTTCTGTCCAGTTACATTTGGAATAGCAGAAGGATCCTGCCTCTCAGAATCCACAACAAAACCAGCCTAACATCCAAACAGTGCTTTCAGATATGCAGCTTCGTATATCTCCAATAAAATAGTATTTAGAGTAACTACACTGGTTTCAGAAATAGAATCAACAGCTTTTGACACACAGTACCCATGCAATAGCATTTAATACTCTGAATTCGGTAAGAATAACCTAAGGTGGCATCAGTTTCTGTGAGGAGAAAGGGTGAGAACGGGTGAATGATGGAAGGATCAGTGAGTCCATGTCTCCTCTTCATGACCACATTTGTAGAAAATGAAAAATAGGCTGCTTAAGTACTAATTTTCCACAAAAACATTTTCCTGCTGTAATAAAAATAATATAAAATTTCTTTTTTGAATTTTAGCATTATGTCTAAAGTAGCAGTAGCTCATACTACCGTATAATCTTGGCAAATGTTCCAGCACATGCTTGAATTTGATTTATTAAAAATTATTTCATGGGTACTTTGCTGAAATAAATTTAATGAAGTCAAATCACTGAAAATTCCACATTGCTTAAACACTGAAATTCCAAGGAGTTACTCCAAGAAGGAGCCTTTTTTTCCAATAATTTTAAGCTTCCAATAATTCCCTACAATTTACTAAATTATGACACAAATTAATATATAAATTCACAGTTAATTAACAGAAAGAAAAGCTACATCTTAATGCTGATTGACTATCTTGTAATAGTCCCTAAACATTTTTCTCCTCCATAAGCTACAAAAATAAAGTTGTAACTATTACAGTTTTTAATTTGGATCTATATGGACTCTATTCATAATCCATCTTTAAACTCTTTTTATCATGAAACAAAAAAAATTTGGTTTCATTATGAAGCCTCCTTTAAATGCTTTTTATCTACAAATACACAAAACCCAGAAGTAGCATTTCTGAACTAAACATTATTATTTAAATAAATAGCAAAGGAAAAAATAGTACTTGAAAGCAAAGAATAAAACAGTACTTGAAAAACCAGTTTCTTCTTTTGCACCTCTTAAGAGAGTTAAGCTGTAAAAATACCTACAGATATAATAAAATACCTAAAAATGTATTTAAAGTTATTTTCCACTGCGATCAGCAACTTTGAAAGTGAAAATAAATGACATTATCACGTGACAGGCCAGCATGAGACATGTAGCTTTAATATTGATTTGAAATGGTCATTTTCAAGGAACAGTTGAAATAACAGGGGTGAAACGCTCAATGTTTAAAGTAAGTACTGCTAGAAATGGCGAAAAAAGTGTCAATGGAAATTCAGCCACCACACAGTCTCTTCATTTTCCAACATCAATATACTGAAGAGAAGATCTCAACTTCAATACTCACATTCAAGAATTATGTTAACAGCCCAGAATCCTATGCATTTTAAACTTCTGTATTTGTTAAATTTGTTTTACTTTCTCGGCAGTACATTGCCCAGGCAGGAAAACAGAACTGGTCGCCTCTCAGTACTTTAATTTATGATGCCACAATTCAAATCACAGCAAGTAAGATTTCACATAGTCAGCACTGAAGTAAAATCTGCAGACACTAAATGAAACATGTATTTAAAGAGAAAAGGAAAAAAGAGATATCATGCACAAGGTAAACTTTTAAAATTAAATGAAAAATACACGCTGTTATAAATCAGACTAAAAACATTAATTACAGTATGTTTGACTATGAAACACACTACCCAATGACTTTTAAATTGTAGCATCTCAAAAGAAATTTGAGTTAACAACAACAGAGCAGCTTTTAGAAGGAGCCAGTACTCTATAGAGAATTAAACCACCAAAAAAAAAAAAAATCTTCATTCTTCACAGTGGCCTCTTGTCTTCCAGCGTCACATTGGCTCATTAAATTTATTCTGTCTTTGCCTCTAATAATTTTCTTTCCTCTGATGACTCCACACCAGTAAGATAATACTATTCCCAACCCATGCCACCATAGATGTGTGGGACATTCTGGCAGGGGGGTACAAACTGGTTCCAAACCACCTCCTACCAAATCTAAGAATATTCACTTTCAAACCACAGTTGGACAAAAACCAGCTCTATGAATAGGTACCACAACTCCAGAATTCCATAATTTCTCCACAAACACACATGCTGTGAAGGGTCAGGTTCTCAGTTTGGTACTGAGGACTTCTGTCCCTGGTGGCACCTTGGTCCAGCTCAACAGGATCAAGCAACAGGGCAATCCTTAACAGCCTCTGGAGCCTGATCCCCATTCTGTGGATGCATGGCAAATCCCTGGGATGCAAGAACCATCCAGGTGGCTGCAGTCCAAGCTGCAACTCCTGCCAGAACTCCATGAGAGCACTCTTGAATGAAATGGGCATTATTAACAAACTAGTCTGTTCAACATTGAACTTTTATCTGGAATGGAGGGGCAGAACTCAAATGTCTCTTCCTAAACCTGTTTGTAGGTGGGAGACAGATGGGAGGCAGATGCCCGCTTCCCAGAACAGGCATTTTTGAGCAAATGTTAAGGAAGTGAAGCTAAGTATGCTATAAACCATCAAACTAAGTACAACTATAGCACAATTTGAGTTGGAAGGGACCTCCGATCATCATTCAGTGTAAATTTCCACAAGGGATGATAAAGTATGTAACTTACAAAAAACAACCAGACAGTGTTCAAAAGCTTATTAGGACTATTTGTTTTCTGAGCCTTAGGTGGATTTCAGTGTCCAAATCTCAGTTTAGGCTGATTAAATTCTAATACTGAGCTTAATTTTTCATTAATGAAATCCATAAGTTCAGATACATTGACATTTCCCTTTTTCTGCCTTAAGCATTCTCTATGAAGGCCATTAATGGAAACCTTCTCACTTGCACACTCGGGTATCTTGCCATTGCAAATAAACATCAACTATAAAGCCAGCTGCAATGTGAAATGCTCTACCTTCATTTCTAATAGAGCATAGGAACAACTTGTATATTCCAAAATCCATCTGTCTTTATCCCTACTAGCAAACCATATGCAGCTCATTTTCCACCTAAACTCCTTCTATTTTTCTGGCTAGTTCTCTTCATCCAAGTGCTGATGAAACCACTGCACACTTCTATCACTTCAAAGCATCACAGGTATTGCTACTTTTCAGCAAAAGATTTCCCAATGATTTACACTCACCTTCACATCCAAATTTGCTTTAATTGACTCTCACACTGTAACTATGCTCCTGCAAAAATTTGCTACTCGCTTCGTTCTGCTCAATACCTTCCTTCCATCCTATTCTTTCTCCAGTACTTAATTTTTTATCACTTTCTTCCCTAGTCCATTCTCACCTCACAATTTCCATGAGAACTCCTATGCATTACCCTTAGGTTTAGACTGTCTCTTCATGAAAATAATTTTTAAAATTATATTTGGAAGGCCAAGTACAGATGATTCAGCAAGACGGAGAAATTGCGACCTCGTACCCATGTAGTGTTACACTTCCTGTGAATGGCAGACTTACTCACATACTTCCTCTTTGGTTTTATCACCTGTTTTGGACTATTTTTACTAGTTAATTATTTAAAATGACTACATGAGTAACAGCAATAATAACCAAAGCTATAAGACAGAATGCTCCATGAAAATTATGATAGTATCTAAGACATTACCTTGTTCTCTTTTAACTTTATTCTGGGGCTTAAATCTAATGGAAAAGCGTGATCCTCACCTTACCAAAGAGAATTATATATAAAAACATCCCAGCATGTCCTAAATTGAAAGCCCCACATCATATACCACAAAGAAGATCCTACCACAAATTTCAAAGTATTTAGAGAAGCCAATATATTTGTCCTCCAGGGAAAACTGGTTAATTCAAATCCCAGCCAAGGTGCCCCAGACCATCCACATCCATCCCAGCAGGGAACAGAGTATGCAGGCAAGCCCATGTTATTTTCAGACTGATTTTCAGACAACAAATCTACAAGCAAGAAAAAAATTGTATTTAAAATACCAATCTGATCTATGGCTGTCCTAAATAGCAGTGCAGCATTTTTCTGAACCCTGCTAATCATTTGAAAAGCATGGCTGATAAAAAGATGCTGCAAAAAGATGAACGTAAACCATACTGCCAACCATACAACTTAACATCTTCCTCTGAACTTGAACAAATTTAAGCATGACGAAAACACACTACAAGAAACTTTATAAAGCTAAAAAACTAAACTTCTGTAAATCAGAAAAATGTCAATATAATGAGGTCACTTAACGACAGGAAGAGATTTCAATCATTAATGTTATGTATAAATGAGCAGCACAGCTTGGGGTGACAGTATCTGGCCACTCAACAATCACCCAAGTACAAGGGAGTTCAGAAGCATGTCAAGTATTTCCTACAACAACCTAAAAGCTTTCTGGCCACACACAGGCTGTGTGGCAAAAAAATAAAAATATTAAGAAAAATAGTCTAAAAATTTTACTAAACGGAAGTTTATAAATGTGTTTTATTAAAAAATCCTAATTGATAACATCCAAGAGCCTGAAATATGAGTAGAAAAAGCCATCTAGGAAAGTGACATTAACATGAGAGTGACATAAACCATTTCTCACCTTTTATTGAAATCTTCACTGAAAGTACTGGAATGTTATTACAAAATTTAATTACAAGTGAAATTAAATCTGTAGTTATTATATGCATTCTAACTATATGTCAGGCAGATTAACTTCAAAGTACATTGAAATAATGCTACACTGGTAGAGGTACCATACACAGAATATAAGAAGTTGAAAATCTGTTACATGAGAGACCTAAAACAGCATCTCCAAGCATGATTTTTTTTTTCCTATTAGAGTAAGAAGACAAGGACTTAAAGCAATCATAAAATCAGAATGGTTGGGGTCAGAAGGGAGCTTTAGTCATGGAATCTTAGAATGGTTTGGAATGGAAGAGATCTTAAAGGTAATCTCTTCCCAGTGGCACAGGACACCTTTTACTACAGCAGGTTGCTCCAAGCCTCAACATTTCCAGGGATGGGGCATCCAGATATTCTCTTAATAACCTGTGCCAGGTGCCTCACCACCCTCATCATACAAATCTTCCTTATATCCAATCTAAATCAACTCCTTTTCAGTTTAAAACCACTACCCCTTGTGCTACCACAAGAGGTCTACTAAAGTCACCTTTATTAGCCCCCTTTAAATACTGAAAGGCCACAAAATAAGGTTTCTCTGGAGCCTTCTCTCCTCCAGCTGAACACCCCCAACTCTCTCAGCCTGTCTTCAAAGGAGAGGTGCTCCAGCCCTTTGAGCATCTTGATGGCCTCCTTTGGATTGGCCTTCTGGGCTGAGGGGCTACAGCAGCAAGCTCAAACAGGAACAAAGGCAAGCAGAGACTTA
This sequence comes from Trochalopteron elliotii, assembly GCA_024734555.1. Taxonomy (NCBI): domain Eukaryota; kingdom Metazoa; phylum Chordata; class Aves; order Passeriformes; family Leiothrichidae; genus Trochalopteron; species Trochalopteron elliotii. The sequence continues at coordinate 1,783,555 of JANPWX010006184.1, forward strand.
GGATAAATCATAACAGGAAACATCCATAAAAGGTGACAGACTGGTAGATGAGAATAATTGTAAAAGAAGCAGATTTGTTAATATCCAGCAGTAATCACATCTTTTTACCTGCCTAATTACTTTCAGCAGTGGCCTGTAGGTATTACAGCTAGGACAATAAAATAAATTTAAATTCCCTAAGAGCTATGCTTAGAAATATATATGCTCCTCACCTTTTTTGCTCCTTTCTAGCACTTCCAAAGACATTTTTTGTTTTGGGCTGCACATCTTGGAGCATCTCTCTGTTTCACAAGATACTTCTGTTCCTCTATCTATATTTCTTTCATTACACAGAAGTAAGGTTCTTGGAGAACCACAATTTCATTGACTGTTGTGATCACACTTTACCTTCCTTCATTTTCATAGGATGCCAAGCACTTAATGGCCAATAAAGTATAGCAATCTTTATTTCTCCAATGTTAAAATCCAAGTATTACATTAAATACAAACCCCTATGTGACAAGAGTAAGTAAGTATAATTGAAGGGTAGCATGAAGATACTAGAGATTAAAATATCTTATACATATTATGATTAAACAAGAAGTCTTTAGCAAGCCCTAAATCTAACATACAATATACATGCCTGCTAGAATATATAATCATATTTTTCAGCTACTTTTAGTGCATAAATTAAGCAATCAAATTGTATTATAGTTTTACATAGTACTACGAAACAAAATACATCCATATTATATATACTGAATAGTATTTGTTTCCAAAATATGGTACTGTAAGTGTACTACAAAATACACCAAAAGTTGGAGTTTACCAATACTTTTACTACACATATGCAGATGACTTCTTTTTCTTTGTTGAGACTTGCAATTTGAAAGTTAGGACTATATTTATTTTCTTCTCCATCCATATATATTTCCTATAACAATATTACACTAACTGTATGCAAATGGATAATTTTATTTGTATTTCAAGCCCATAAAAATATGTTTCTAGTTTAGAATTGGTTTTCTAATGCACAGAAATGCCTTGTATAACCTGCAGTATACATTAAAATACATCAAAAATACACTTCTACTACTATAGCTCACACATGGTTTTCTGGATTGGGCAAGCCCCTCAGAAAGTGTAAAGATACTCTGTTTTTGTCAGCATTGTCTCTATGCCTGTAAGTGTTAATAAAAATTAAGCTACAATGAAAAAAATCTCTATTTACCTTCATAGGACAATGCTCTCAATAAAACCGCTAGAAATGCAGGTGTCACAAAAGACCTCAAAAAAATACTATGAATATTCCACTTTCACCCATGAAAGTGTATTAATGTATTGAAAATGGAGAGAATTCCCTGTCTAAAGTTTTACAGAAGCAAATTTGCCACAATTAATTTTTTACTTATCATTTTCTCAAGTCTGCCAATGCTGATTCATTTAATTGGTTTCAAACAAAACCAACAATCAACATTGTTGAGCACTGATTTTCACTTCAAGCAGGTATTCCTACTCATCCTCACTTTGTGGTAAATTTGCTGAAAATAAAAACTATTATTTCAGATCACTTAAGTGTTTGCTTAATTAAATACTTAAGCAAAACAATCTCCAGTCTTCCCAAACATGCCACAGGTCTTCCAATGACTATGTAATACCCTCTGTCATGGAGTATAATATTTCTGTCATGAAGGAGGCTATACATTAAAAACCAAATATTACCACACAACTCATCAGCAGGACTCATTTCACATCATAAGGAAACCTTTTAGGAAAGAAAAAAATCTCTTACTTTAGGATATTGTCTCTGTCTTAAAATTCACCGCACACCCAATTTGATCAAAGAGATCTTTCCCTCAGCTATTGACCAACACATTCCTGTGTTCAGCATCTAAAGGGGAAAAACTAGCAACCTGTGGTGTATTATTATCCACTTAAACTCCAGCCTAGAAACAGGCAATGCTACTATAAAAATAAAAGTAGGATTCCTGATTATCTCAGACTACCAGAATGAACAGAAAGCTTGAAAGTGCTTACAGGGTGGTTTCCAAATATCCTGATGGAGACTATTTACAGGTTAGTTAAGACTTTATTGAATGCCAAATTTTAAGGAATAGGAAAATGTAAATAACTGAAATGCAGCAATGGTTTTCCAGATAATGATCCAAGAATGGAAATTCTGAATAAGCCTTTAAATACCAACATGTTGATATGTGTAAAATATAATGGTCTCTAACAGCCAGTACAAAAAGAATGGAAAAACATAATCAAGCTATGCTAAATAAAGCCTCTGAAGTAAGCAAAACAAATTTTACACAGCCTTCAAAGGGAAGCATTGCAAGAAAGGATCTTTTTTTTTCAGATTTTTTCAAATAAACTATGTCTGGTTAGAAAATTCAATCAAGCTTAAAGTTTTGTAGCAACTCCTCTACAGAACAACTGCATAATATAAACATTTCTAGAGAGCATGTGATAAGAACTGGTGATCACAAACAGGAATTTTCATTCAAGTATTGAGAACACTGACCACTTAAAACAACAAATCTGTCACAGAGTTCTATCACGTATGGAAGGACTGAAGGCCCCTAGCTTACATAAATATCAATTCTGCATCTTCATTTCTGGTTTTCACCTGATACAACACAGCATCTTAATCAGTGATGTGGTAAAGATGTAGCAATCATTATTTCTTTTATCTTTTTGCCCATTAGAAAAAATCAGGGTTATGGATTCCAGTTAGCAGAGAATTAGGGGCAGGCTTTGCCAAACCAGTGTGTCTTTACAATGAAAGAACTCTGCTGCTATAGAAGAATTTGCTGTGGCCATGGATGGTGATTTCTTGTCAATAGATGCCAAGCAGAGAGAAACAACCAATCACTACCAAAACTGGAATAGGAACTTGGAAAACCACTACCACCACCACTGGGATTGAAAGAGTAAAATGGTCAGGGGCAGATCTATCTGAACAATTTTTAAGTATTAAATGCAAGGTATTAAGTATTACCAGAATAAAAGGTAGCTTTCTGAAGTTGCAAAGCGGGACAGATGACAACTTGGATACAAGTAGGGCAACACTGTTTCTTAAAAAAAAAAAAAAAAAAAAATCGCATTCCCATCGTTATTCTTGATGGCTGTTTCTGGCAAAAGTTCAGTCTGGAGAACTAGAATAAATCCTCACTGTTTTCATGCTATGAGATAATAAGAACAAGTGCATTTCACTGTTTGGCACAACACTTAAATTTAATGTGCCAGATTTGGCAGAACTACATGAAACATGATTCCAGCAACTGACTGCTTGAAGATAATTCACAAAATCCCTTGAGAGAGGAAAGCCACATATCGAGCTTATCAACAGTGTGACTGATCCCATAAATGGCCTTAGCAAAGGCCTGGTGTCTGGGTAAGGCAGTCAGTGAGACAGAATTATCAGTGCTAAGGAACTGCTCCAGCTTTCCAGGGCATCATCCCCACAAAACAGAAGCAGCAATTAGTGCCAGCTCGTTCTTCACTGCACAAAGATATAAATCACAGTTACAGAGATAACCCTTACTGTATTATTTCCTAATTTTTATGCTCCATTTTGCAAAACTCACGCTTATTTAACACAGCATAAAAACCCACTTAGGATTTTTTTTCCAAAATCAAAGCAATAAACAAACATGTCAATCTTAAGGCAAAAAACTACTGTGTGCATAAATCATGAGCATTTTTGGAATCTTTAGAGCCAAGAAATTATCATCTATCAATGATTTAATGTGGCTGCATGTAAAAATGAAAGGTCATTTATTATTTCTGAAGGCTTTTTTGGATTTTTTTTAAGGACCTTCTACTATTTAAAAGAAAGCAAAGAAGTATTGAGACTCAGAACTAATCTTATTTTCTAATTCATTAATGGAGATGCCCCAATAATCCATTTATTCCTTTCTGTTTTAATTACCATTTCTGCTGTCCAAGAATGAAGGGGAAAAAAGCTTATAAAGGTATAAAACTTGGAAACTGATTGCTCATAGCAGTCCAAAGGCCTGACACTCACTTATTTGGCAGTTTCTTGCTCTTCCATTGTGTATTTTATGTAGCCATTCCTACTAAATGACAAAGCACTTCCAATTCTGTTTTCTTGTAGGTTTTTCTGGTCTCCACACTAAACACTCTGCTGAAAAAGAAAACTCTATTATTTCACATTAAAACAAGCATCATCCAATAGAGCAGGTGATAAATGAATTAAATTACTTTTTTGAATTTTAGAAATGAAAATTAGAGCTTACACAGAAGCACAGAATGGTGTAGGTTGGAAGCAACCTTACACCAAGTTCCAGCCTCCTGCCAAGGGCAGGAACACCTCCAGGTGACACTAGACCAGGTGACTGGATGAAGTTTGTAAGAGGCCTTATTAAACTTCCTTAAAAATAAAAATTGGAAAGTTCTACTAAGAAAAAAAATCCAACCTGTATTCAAAAGCTTCTGCTCTCTGCATATACTAAACATTTAACCTAGTCAATTAGAAAATTGCTTCATTTCACTGTCTTCAAAACTAAAGTAAATGGAATTCTGTGCCACACAAGTAATTAGTATTAACTTGCTCAAAATTCAGCCAAATTCCATAAAGCCAACCACAGCATCTTAAATTTCATCTAGGGAAGTAGATGGGCACTGAACAATTTTATAAGGCATTGGTAAAAGATTTTACTTTGTGCTTACAGTGGTACTTTCTTGTGTGCACATGGGGTTTAAGGAACAGGTTAAAAAGATATTTTCCTATGCTAATTGCTTTTTGAAAATAAACACTGAGCTTTAGAGCATTACAGGTATTTTTAGGGAATTTATACAATAAGGTAAGAAGAACACATCCTAAGTGTGAAGGACTAAGCTCTTTTTTCTTGGCTTACTGCCAGCATCCTCCAATTTTTAAAAATTTGACTCAAGTGCTGATGTGATTTGCATAATTTAAAATATCTGTAAGATAACCCACAGACCCCTGTGAGAGTCATATTGTAGTTTCTTCACATGGTCCGGAAACACCGAGTAGCTCTCAGAATACTTTCATTCACAGTTGTCAGAGAATATTCCTCTGGATTTAGCCTACTCACTGTGAGCTTGATGACCTCTTCATTAAAAAAAAAAAAAAAAAAAAAAAGAGAAATAAAGTCATATCTATGTTAACAAGAGTAGGAAGTTATGCACTTACTCTGCTCAAAGCAGACTTAATAATTTAACTGGGATTCTACAACTCATCAGCCACTGATGCAAGACAAGGCAAAATTGATTTTTGGTTTTTTGGGTTTTTTTGGTGTTTTTTTTTTTTTTTTTTTGTCCCACTCAAGTTCAAACAGACCAACTACTGTTTCTAGACTGTCTTACAGAAATAACAGATAAAACCCATCAGCTCTTCCAACCATTCCCCCTACCCAAAGATCATGGAATTTTTATAACCATTACAAGCCATGTTGTATAAGCAGGAAGAGGAAACCTACAGAATTAAAGGGCTTGCTGCAAGCTACTCCTCAAATTTTACATAGGTTCAAACAGCAGCTGGGTAAACTCACCAAAGAAACATTCACTGACAGCTACTAAAAACAAAGACAGCTCTAGCTCAGGAAGTCTGAACTACACATAGTGAGAGGTTAGGAAAGCATCCTGTGGAAGTACCCCTATACTTTTCCCTTTTTCTTACATTCCTGCCTTGAGGTCCATTGTTAGCCAGTACCAGAGATGCTAACAGTTTAAATGAAGCTTTGGTCTGATCCCAGTACAAAGTTTAACAATTTTAGTGTAGATCCCTTAGGAATAAAGCTTTAAATTTCTAATCCTACCTTTTAAGGTAGGATTAAAACCTACCATTAAGGTATAATTTTTTTTCTCACAAGGTATAGGCTAGTAGAGAGACCTTCCCAAATTTGTGTCATTGGTCACTACTGTTTTATGGTACTTAGTGGTATTTCTAAACAGAAATAAGTCAGTGTTTGATTTAGTTTAGTGTACTTAAACTGATTTATCATTATCTTTTGTCTGATAATTTAGTCTCTCCCTTGTATTTACCATCTTTTTAAAACAAGTTACGTAAACACCAAAGCCAAGTCTTAAACCTGATTTGCATACATTTTCCAATTTTGTGGAATATATACTTTCATTAATATAGATAAAATGTAGAGTTCAGATTTGAAGCTCATTGTCCCAAGACATCTTTAGGTCCCCCAGTTTATATTGATACACAAATAATGCAAGGAGATGGGCTAAGAATCTCAAATGTCCTAAAACCACTAAGTTTTGAACTACTGCATGACCAAATAAATTGTTTAAATGAAGGCACAAAACCAGAGTCTTCCATTCTCCAACAAAATTTTAACTTTACATTTATTACTTTAGGTAAATACTTTACTGAGCATTTGAAGGATCTAGTACAATATACAAAGAAAAATTTTTGAAGTTGTTTTGGAAACTGACACAAAAGTAATCAAACTTCATAAAGAAGCATCAAAAACCCTTTTGTACTGTAACCCATTTTGTTAAAATGCTTCCAAACTCTCTATTTACAACATGGTATTGAATCTTCTGCTTATTATATAAACTCAACTGCGATGAGTATCTTATGAATTTGAGTCAAAGGCAGTGCTTAATTTTAAAGCATACTATAATGCTAAAAAACAAAAGCCAGCAGATCCCAGAAAGTGACCTCTAACAATTACAGGTGCATCTGCCAGCTCAAAGTTCCAAATCTAGGATCCTTATGGATATGAGCTTCTTTCCCATATAGATGGGGAGAAAGAAAAAAAAAAATTACTCCTTGAAGGGCAGTTATCAAGAGGACTGGGTCAGAATCTTCTCAGTGGTGTCCACCAACAGGAAAAGGGACAATGGGCACAAAGTGCAATACAGAAGTTCCATGTGAATATGAGGGAAAATGTCTTTGCAGGTGACAGAGAACTGGAACAGGCTGCCCAGAGAGGCTGTGGTGGAGCCTCCTCTGGAGATATTTAAAACTTGCCTGGACATGACCCTGTAGAATCTGCCACAGGTGAAGCTTCTCCAGACTTCCCTTCCAACCCCAGCCATGCTGTGAAGCTTATAAAACACGTGCCAGCACATCACAACACCAGGGTTAGGACACCCACTCACTGAATCCATGTGTACATGACTGCCAGGAAAGAACTGTGGTGTGATACCAATGGCTGGAAAAGGTGCCCAATGACACCTTTCCCTCAGAACATGATCCTGTGTGTCAGCCTGTGGGCAAAGGAGAAGTGACAGCACTGCTGCGCCCTGCAAATGCCCCAGATGCTGATCCCCACCTGGCAGGAATGAGGGAGATAAAGGGGGGCTGAAGGAGCGAGAATCACATTGAGCGTGTGACATTCTGCAGGCCTGAAAGCTGCTACAGAGTCAAACAATTAATTCCAATGCCAGCAGCTCACACTATTTAGACTCCAGTCCTGCAAAAACAGTTTAAACTGACTTCTCCATACTAAACACCAAAATCCTTCCATATATTAGAAAAACTGTTAATAAAGGACAGGTTAGCTCTCCATTGTATCAATTTGGGTTTAAAAGTGAGAGATTGAAAAATAAAACCCGATTCGCATTTAGTCTAACCTAAATTATTTCTCCTTATTCTCCATACTTGCAGAGCAGGTTATGCCAACTACAGCAGGAGCATGTTGATGTGATTGACCTCATTTTGCCTCTCCCTTGTACTCACATGAACCTGCAAAACAGCAGTTTCTGCTCTCACGTGGCATCAGCATGTCATAGAATCTTAAAATTGCTTTTAAAATCTGGAAAAAAAATTGAGCTCTGAGAAAGTGGCTGTTATTTCTGAGAGAACAGTTCTCTCCTGAAGTTAAATTGAATTAACCCTAGCAAAAACAACTAATGATATATATAAAGCTGATGAGAAAACACCACTAAGGGCAAAGAAAAACATTTTAAGCTTCAACTCATACTTGGGAGCTGCCGCTTCAGAATACTTTCTTTCAAAGTACCATTTTTGGAGACAAATCACAAACCAAAGCTTTAGAGCTCACATATCAGTTAAATATTCATGTGTAACTGAGATTTTCACATTACTTTTAAAGCACTGACTAGTGTAACACCACAAAAATGAAGATTAAAAGATGACTACTTGTTACTACATTTATTTTCACAAGACCATCAAATTTAGTTTACTAGCTGCATTCTTCCCCTCCTGATTATCTATGAAATCATTTTCCATCTCAGGTTCCCATCCTCAAATCCTCTTTAGCAACAGTGAATTCCCCTATCAAGGGTAAACTCTGTAACAATAAAAGATATAAACATGAAACATCTTACAGAAGTTCATAAATAAAAGTCCTTCTGTTGCTCTTGGTTGAGCTACATCGGCAGAATTCACTACAAAACGCAAATGCTTGAAAAAGAATAAATGACTGTTTTCCGTGGGACTAAAACTATTCCAGAATTGAGCTGACTCCAAGCTATTGAAGCTGTACAGTGACTAACTTACCTTTGCTCTTCTTATTCTTAACCCCATTTCTCTCCCTTATAACAATGATTTTCACATCTGATTTTCCATACAGTGCCACATTTTCTGGCAACGTTTTGGATTCAAGTATTCTCCCCACCACCCTGAACCCTCAAGAAGTCTGAATTGATAACCCTAGTCATCAGAAACTTCTCATATATGTTTCTGAACTGTTCATTTCAGCACTAAGCTGTGCAGAGCAGTGGGAAAACACTCAACATTCTTTGAGTGGATATCCCAATAACCAGGAGACCAGACACTGCTCATTTACACTGGTGTCCATCTCACCACCATCATGAGACCTACAGCAACAGTATCCATGGGTGGTTACCATTTACCCTGAAGAAATTAAATACAGGAAGGAAACCTGAAAATTAAACAAACAGGGGAACCAAAAAGAAAGGAAAGACAGGCATATAAATGCTTCTTATTTTTGCTCCAAAGGTTTCTCTCCATTTATGTGGTCAAGCAACAGCTTACAAAGATCCAAAGATTTTGGGCTTATATTTGTGTAGATTCACTTCCTTTACTTCTCTCTTTGAACACCTCTTCTCTATCCAATTATTTAATAACCCTTACTTCTGTTAGAAAGTCATTTTAACTTGGCTTTTATCACTAACTCTCCCACACTGGGAATGCCATTTCTCTCCTGGCCACAATGAGATGTGACTATCTGTTTAGCCAATAAGCACAGTACTAACTGAGATTTAAACATACGACTTACATGGAAACAGATGATGTTCCAAAGCATCATTTACTGCATCATAGCAATTGCCTAGGTTTAAATGGCATTCAAGTATTATTCATAAGATAAAATTATCAATAAAAAAACTGATATTACATACTAACAGTCAACAGCTTTCCTACAGTATTAATCCTACTTCCCTAATTCTCTATATTCACCAAGTTTCTGACTGTGAAGGAAACCTCAAAAGTTAAAGTTTTCCATGCATGTGTTGGTGATGGAACATCACACAGTCACAGCTGGGGAGGGGGAGAATGCAACATCCAGTCCTAACCCCATGAAGTCAAGTTCTGTCAGAAGAATGGGTTAAAAAACTGGGTCACTTCTTAAAAAGAAGTAAAAGCCTTAAACAATATAAGGCAATAAAACATGTTAATGTTTGTCTAATCATCAGTTCTATTCCCAAGTAGTTTCTTAATCAGAACTAACTTCAAACATAGCACATGCTGCTCTGTATTTACCTCTATTTATCTGAATCAGTATTTCTAGAAGGGGTGGCAAAGAACTGCTTCCAAATTATTAATATAGCTGCTTAATGTTCCCTTCACATCATCATCTGTCCTGTAATGAAGACAAAATCCAGTAGCTTTTGCCTTGCAGGATTTATTGTCAACTAAATCTCATCACACCTGCACAACCATAGGAAGCAAAACTGTCAATCAGAAGCATTGCTTATGAGCATTTTGGCAATTTTCTGCTTTATTTTTTGTTTTAACTGTTCCACACCGAGGTAGGAGACAGTGCCTGACCACAAACCAGCCAAGCAGTGCAATTATTTGGACTATTGGTAATAATCACGTCTGCACAGCTGCAGTATAAATCTGTAATTACACAGGCAGGATATCCCCAAGGCTTGGGAAACAGCATTAGTTTTACAATATGAATTTAACAAGACAAAACTTATTCGTGACTGAAAAAACTAAAGTCAAGGAAAGCTTAAACCTTGCCAATTATAACTGAAACACTAAAAATATATCAGGGACAAAGAACAGCATATGAGGACAAACTGCTTTCAAGAACACAAGGCTACAGAGGTATCTGAGGGGTACAGACCTGGAGAGATGAGGTGTCCAGGAGAGCTGGCTGACCTCATCCCTCCAAGTTCAAGAATGGTCCATCTCAACCAGCAGCTAATCAAGCAAAGGAGGCAGAAAACCTGTCTGGATTAGCAAGGAGCTCCTAACTTTAAAGAAAGAACTATAAAGAAAGGAAGGAAGCATAGGAATCATAGAATGGCTTGGGAACCTTAAGATCATCTCATTCCAACCCTCCTGCCACAGGCACCTTCCAGGAGACCAGACTGTCCAAAGCACAGGAGAGCTGGAAATAGGGAGAAGCAAAGCAAGAGGAACAGGGAGATATTGCTCAATCAACAAGCCAAAGCCCAGCTGGAGTCATCTGGTCACAGAATGGGCATGAGCTGAATTATAGGAATTTTACTTTAAACATAAGGAAAATAAATCTTTTTTACTTTGAGGGTAGTCGACTTCTCTAAAAGGTTGTTCAGGATGCAACGTCCATCCTTGAAGATATTAAAATACACAACTAGATACGGTCCTGAGAAACTCACTGCAGCCAACCCTCCTATGAACAAGCTGACTGAGCCAGATGATCACCAGAGATTCTTCCCAACTTCAACTTCTTTGTGATCCCACTTGCACATGTTGTAAAAATGGTGGGGTTTTGGTTTAGTTGGTCTTGTTTTCCCCCCAAATAATTATTCATCACAGTCTATATCCTATATACTGGGCAATAATGATTACTTTGCACAGTTCTCACAAATTTAGTCAGTAGTACTTAGAGTTATTAATTACCCTAATTTGTATCAACAAGGTCAAAAAAAAAAATTAGTAATAAAAACCTTTACTTACTAAGCTCTCTAAAGGACAGAAATCTTTGTAGGGAAACAACCACAACACAGCCCATTCAGTTTCCTACTAGGCACAGAAAGTAACATTTAAGAAAACTCAAGAAAGAAGACCAGACCAAAAAAATATTCCTGTCCCAACAGCTGAGTGAAAGATGGCCTAGCCAACTCAGATATGTATAAAAATCATTATTTTCATCTGCAAGTATTGCAATAACCCACCAGTCCCCAAGAAAGGCTTATTAACCCAAATACCTGTATATACCTGCAATAAAAGTAATGGAGTAAGAGTTACACCTTTCACATATTTAAAAAGTGTTCTGATTTTTCCTAATGCTGTAATTCCATTGATCAGCACCAATATTTATCAACTACCTTTGACACAAAACAAAGAGAGGGAACAAAAATACAGCACATTTGGTGTTAGGTCACCTTGGATCTAGAAAGTCTAAAATAACTTTAGACAGCCTTGCTCTGTTTAACAGCAGCATCCTCAAAAGTTACAAAGTGCAAATGAACATAAAAATGTAGAAATGTATCACTCCCACTCTAGTGACATAAATACATAAAAGCTGTCCTTTTATTTCATCAGCTTCTCCTCCCAGATTTACAATAATTAAGTAATATTTAAGCTGATAGAAAAACACAATAAATTCAGCAGAATGACCAAAGTTCATTACATGCCCTCCAATTCTTTAAGTTCACCTGGACCCTTTAAGAATGCTGGCATCACGACATGTTATATGCAGGAAAATATTTTCATGCCCCCCAAAAAGTACATGATCAAAAAAATGCATTCCATCTTATCTAAGTTGAAAAAACAGCAATGATCAGAGGATTGTGAGTTAAAAAACAAAACAAAAAAAAAAAAAAAAAAAAAAAAAAAAAAACCACCACGACAAAAAAGAAATCGCTAGAAAAATAAGAACTTAACCCATTGAGCATTTCAGCATATATCCATAACCTTCTCCAGCTCACTGCTATATCAGGTCTGTCTCACATCATCTCAGGAAAAAACAATCTACATGTGATCATCTGTCTTTCACCAAGTGCACGCTTGAATTTGGTGGGTTTTTTTAAAACAATAAATAGGCATTTGGTATCAGCCTTTGTTAATAAAAAAGGCCACACAAAGTTAAGGCATGGAAAATTAGTTCATTTCTGTTATTTCTTCCAGCAAACAGAATTTAAAAGATCCTGAAATTATGATCTTTAAAAAAAACCAAACTCATCGAATACATTGGAAAACACAATGAAGTAAAGAAACTAAATTATCTTTAGCAATGTGTATTTGGTTCCTAATACAAACAGGCTCTGCCCAAGTTTGCAATTTCTGCCTGAAGCTCAGGTGCTCAGTGTGTGTTAAAAGAGATGGCAAGTCAGTGAACACACTGAGGATGTCTATGCTGTGCTGGCCATGGACACCATTCCCTGTCCAGAGCTCTTGGAAAGGCCAGATCCTGCTCAGGTCTCACCACGAGACACGTGGATCCACCAGAGATGTAACAGACAACTCCCAGGACATGGATACAAACCCACAGCCAATCCTCCCTGCAGCCCCTCTAAACTTATCTGAGCCTGTACTTTGCTACAGACTTGCAGATGAATTCACATGGAGAATTTAAAACACTATTAAGTGGTCCTTCGAAATTTTCCTGAAAACCCCATATTCCAGTCTTACACATTTCATTTATACCTAACACTATTTATAAAACCAGATCAAAAACATTTTTTAAAGGAAACCAACTTCCATAAAACAGATTTTACAAGAATTTCTTTCTTGCAAAATTACACGTGTAATGTACAAAAATCCTGCAAAAGAACAAATTGCTCTTAACAGACTCATTTTTGTTATCTTTTTAAAACCACTACACTGATACATGAGTAGTTTCTGTCCACAGACTGACACTCTTCTGGGCACTATAAAGTGAACACAAAACTGCTGAAGAAGCATCACTTGTCATGATCTTTTTTTCATATTAATTCCTCTAATTTCTATTGAGAAGTTCAAGCCACCTCAAATCTTTAGATTAATCAGAGACAAAATGATTTGATTATATGAGTTTTAAGTATCTTCTGTATTGCTGAAAGTTGAGCACACATATCAGCAATATTGGTAGTTATCTATGCTACTGAGTTTCTGTTTTTAAGCACTGAAGAGTTTTGATTTGACAGATGTAAAAGGGACTACTAAGAGACCAAGCTCTACCTGACTACCATTTCCCAGCACTGAAATAGAATCACAAAATATTTTTTTATCACTTAAGTCATAAGTAAAATATTCAGGATAAAAGCAGTATAAACACAAGAAGCTGTTAAAAGATGGGGGGAAGAGAGACTCTTAAACCCACAGATTTAAGCTTCAGGATGCTATGCTGAAGGCAAAACAACAATTTACATGAACACAAATACACTCCTAACTATTTCAATACTGATTCAGAAAATACTGAAGCAATCCACAGTTCCAAGTAGGCAATTTTTCCCTCTTTCCTTTATCTTCTCAGTCCAAGATGTGAAAGTAACTGTGAAAAATAATGCAGTTAAATCACATAAACAAAACAAACCCATTACAGGTTTACTTCATGCCTGAGAAAAGTTATTTTTCCTGAAGTTTATGTATTCAGTTTTTAGCTTCTTTTACTATGACTACAAACTCCATCACATAGCAGATCAGCAGAAATGCTGCAGCTATGGTACAATGGCTTTTTATGGAACTGGGCACTGCCCAATTCCATAAAAATGTAGAAATAGTGGTTTAGTAGACATAAAGCCCTTCTTATTAAGATGGAAATAGCCAAACACGGTAGGCGTCTTGCAAAACTCTGTCCTAAACTCCAGAATGTGAAAATTTCTCTCATGGGAATTTTCAAGATTTAGGCATAAGGACAAAGAAATACTTTTCAATTAAAAAAAAAAATCCTACTATAATTATCCCAATGAAAAAAAAAACCTTAGAGCAGATTTGAGAACACCAAGGACTTTAAATAACACTGCAAATAAGGTGCTGATCCACACCTTTTAAATACTTGTGAATATGAACTTTACCCATTAAAAACTTGAAGAAAATAAAACCGAGATTTCAAAGCAGATTTTCAGAGGGCCTTAGGGTCAATATTGAGTTTTTATGGGGCCACCAGGCTCTGCCTCTGCATGTATGTGTGTGGCATGGAGGCGGGTAATAGAGAGGAATCTGTGGAACTAAATAGATTTCAGGTATCTTTAAATACTTATTTATGATCTCCAACTTCTGAGAAGTTGGGACTGTTGATATAGACGGGAGAAAAATGCTGGTTTCAGAGATGGAGTGGGATGGAGCTCTGATCAAAAGCTCTTCAGGATAAATATAAATATTTAATACTGCCTTCCTGAAATTAGTAGCAACTACCACCATAAACTTTCTGAAAGTGTTAGGGCAACAGCTAACCCAAAAAGTTTCACCTAGGAATGCAAAAAACCAAATGGAAAAACATTAACATCAACTGGCGGTACCATTTTGGGACGAAACACAAAGATACATTTGCTATACAGGGAAAAGCTCAGTCCTTTTCCTTAGCCTGGTGATCCCAGTATATCAAAGATATTTCTTGGTACGACAGATAAATCTCAGCAGTTTATGCTGTTATTTATATATGTGATTTTTTCCTCTCCAAATTCTGCATTCAAAATCCACTGCATGAGCCCATAAATCTGCCTACTCTAAAATCACCAATCCATGCTGCTGTCAGTTCCAAAGGTACAGCATACATACAAACTTTGCCATTTTTTAGTATGGATTTTGTACAGTTAACATTTTGGCAAAGAAGTAATGTGTGGCTGTGATTGTTTGGTTTATGAAAAAAAAGGTCTAAAGGAAACCTAAAGATGGAATTGGATGCTCCTTGCTTTATTCTGCTGAGACCTAAGAATTCCTTATTTCCAGGTTTTTCTCCTTCCCTCATGCTCGTTTTTCCATAATCAGTGTGTTACAAAGCCAGTGGTCACCAACTGGCCTCCAAAGGTTTGGCTTCAATTAACCTGCACTTCACACATACTGCAGAAAGAATGCAAATTGAGTATAAACATAGTCATGTACTTTTTCACTGCCTCATTCAGAGCTAAATGACTTAGAATCATCAGAAAATCAAAAACATTCCAAAAATAACATGTCCACCAAGCTTGCCTTTTCAAATACAATAAATACAACAATACTCTGTACAGACTTTTTTCCATGGAGGTCTGAAATAAAGACTGGGTAGTCCTTGGAAAATCATGGAGCCAAAGCCGTTGTCCAGATAACATTCAAGGGAGCCAGATCATTCCTCAAGTGAATAAAGTCCTGAAAACATTCCTCAGGCACAGAGAAGGATTAAAGTGTCCAGATCAGAAGAAACAAAATTATACACAGTATGAAGAAAGGAGGATAAGCTTCACTTTTTCTTGCTCTGTCCCTTACTTCTCAAGTATCATAGGTCATCATTCCAAAAAGTCTTAGTGGCATTTTTCTTCTTGTCTTCCATTCCTGGATGCAACTGTCATTCAGCAGCTCATTTCTTTGAAATACAGAAGAAGTTATTCTATTTATTCACCTGAGATGTTATCTGAGTTTTATTCAAATCAAATCATAACAGACATTTTGATCATCTGATGCTAGCACCAAAAACTGTCACCATTAATTGACCCATATTGTCATTCACAGGCCAGTTTCTTATCAAGTGTAAGGTCATTCACTGGCAAACATCCTAAGCGACAGATGGGCAACTCTGAAACTTTAAATCACAGCCAAAGAAAAAGCAAATTTCTATCCATGCATCCAATTTCATTATCTTCCAAGCCTTCAATCCTCACACACTGAAAGATTATCACAGCACTAAACAATCCCTACCATAAAACAGTCCTGGTGTCTGCTGAACCTCAGAATGCTACAGCCAGCATCAAAATTTGCCAGGTAAAGGCAAATTAACAATGTTAACAAACACTGAGATGTACCAAGCATCATCTCAGAATAAAATCTCAAATGAGGTGAGAAACTCATTATATTAATTGAAGGACTGTTTTTCCAGTGCAGTATCTGGGGATGAAACTGCTTGTCTTAGGTTGCAATGCAAGATGTAACCAAAAGTATGTATTCTATTACCATCTGTTAAAACCAGGTGGGGCAGTTTTCATTATCTCTTCCACAACCCATCCTCTGTCCAGGGGGATATCTTCTGTTAATGGGCCATTGAGTCTCACTGCACGACTGTAAAATTACATCATCCCATTGTGAGATGCTCTACCCAACAGGAGAAGCCAAGCATTCCCACCGGGATAAAATCTGAGAGTCACAACACCAAAGCAGGCTGTTTCCAGTAGATTCCCAGAGGAAGACCAGACCCATCTCACCACCACTGAACTAGAGGAAAACTACACTCTTCTACAGGACCATCTCTGCTGCAACAGAACCACATCTGTCACTCCAGGAGGATTTAACTGGACTGCTACCAACACCCTGACCAACAGGGTGTCAGATTGTATTCTGACTCTGTCAGCGTTTTCTTTTTTGTTTGTTTGCTTTTTTGTACTACTACATTTTTACTTTTAATATTCCTAGTAAAGATCTGCTATTCCTGTTCCTCCATCTTTGCCTGTGTACCCTTTAATTTCAAAATTGTAATAATTCAGAGGGAGGGGGTTTACATGCTTCATTCCAAGGGAGGCTCTGACTTTCCCTGGCAGACACATGTCTTTCCAAACCAAGACACTGCTTTCTGCTACCATAACCCACATTGCTCTGGAAGGAGGTAAACAACAACTTCATGGCCAAATTGATCTCAATACACTTCTACAGAGCTTGTCATCAGTGAAAAATTAAACTGTAACTCATGGGTTACTCCTAATGGATTGCACTTCACAAACAGTTCTGTTTACAGTCTGATGGTATTTGGCCAAGGAAGATATCCCCAGAAAGGGCTGTTTCAGGGAACATGCTGCTGGTCCCTGGATCAGACAATTAACTCCTTCCCCAAACTCCTCTGAGCTCTGAGTCCATGCTGTCAGAATAAAACAAGGCCAGTAGTGCTAATATACAGCATCTACTTATAAGGCCAAGAATTAGCCAAACTAGAAAACAAATTATAAGAACTACTTTGGGCATTATAGAGGAATTTCAAAATAAGGCCAAAAAAAGCCTGATGTTCAGAAAATACTGGAGATCATGCCTGAAGATCATGTTGCTCAGGAAGCATCAGAAGAGAGCAATTCCCTACAGCAAAGAAAAGAAAGTCATGCTTAGAGTCCTTTTTTATACTTCAAGAGATTTATCTTTATCATATCATTTCACAGCAAGAGACCAGCCCAAAAGTCTTCTCTAAGAGCTTGGTTTGCCCCTTGCTTTTGCTCCAACATTCCATTAACATTAGCAGTTCTCACATGCCTTTACACAGAAATGTGAGCACATGTAACTGGAAGTGTCAGTCTGAAATTCATTTCCATGCTAGCCTGTAGACACAACCTTTCATCATGTTAAGAACAAAAAACTTTAAAGAGCCAGAAACAAAGGTAATCAGCTCCAGACAATAATGTCTCATCCTGTTCAAATGCAGCATCAGAAAGCATCCTCTCACTCGTACAAAATAAAAATGGAATAATTTAATTTTAGTCTGTACACTGCGTGAAGCCCACTTTCTGATCACAAAGAAACATTCATTTCCATTAAAAAACAAAACAAAACAGATTTGTTGACCTCTAGCAATGAGATATCAGAAAATTAAATCTCTTCCGGACAGAAAGTTTGATATTAAGGCAGGTGGCCAGGATAACTTATGGTATTAGTGAATGCAGCTGTGATTTTTACAGAAATTTAAAGGAGTTGACTACAGACTTAACAGTGAATTTCACAGATACTTTAATCACACTCTCTTTTTCTGTTGCATTCCATTGCTGGGCCCTGGTTTAAAGAATGTGATGATCCCTAAGAAGAAACATTACTTAGATTTAACTACATAAAATGGATCCAGAGAATGTAAACAAAGTTCCCTTTATAGTAACCACAATTTGATTCTATTAAGCCCAGAAGCAATACATATGGGCATACATCTGAATAATTTACTTTGTCTTTGGAATTCCTGCACCACCTTGACCCCGAGGACCTCTCATGCAGTTCTACTTCTGAGACAACTTATCCTAGCTAAAAGAAGAACAGGAGTTTTTCCCAATATCTCTGTTCACATCAGAGTTTTGAGGAATGCTGAAACTGAGACCTCATCACATTCTGGTCTGGTTTTGCTGAGAAATGAGGCAAAATGAGTAATGGCTGTTCCTAGAACTTCCTTCTCCACCTCTCCTTTTTCACCTTCTTTTCCCTTGACATTTAATCTACCTCTTCCTTTTCATCCAGCCTTCCTTCCTATTCTTCCATTCTCCCATCAGCCTCTACTGTCCTATAACCTCACTCTCACCCTGGTCCATCTACACACATCTATGCATCTGTTTCAACCTTTGCCAAGGGTTAAAAGCTGGGAGACTGGAAAACCTGAAAATGTAGTAGAGGTTGATCCCATCTGGCAGCTAAATATTCACACAGCTGCTCACTGTCTGACCTTCCCCCAAATCCACACTCACCCTGCTATGGGATGCTTCTGTTCATGCCCCATCTAGGACAAGAAAGTCATTCAAAACAATGTGGATTATGCAGAAAAGAGAAGGGCTTTGAAACAAAATCAACTGGATATAGATCTCAAAGTGAAGCCAGATATTTCAGAGAAAAATACACACCATACCTGCAAAACAGGTAACACTAAACAGAAGTTAAGATTTAGCACAGATAATTCTGTTTATTAGCAGTGCCCTCTACCACAGTAAGTCAAAAATGTTTGTGGTCATCAGCTGTAAGAGTGGAAAGTTACATCACTTCTCTATACCCCGTTCATGCAGTGGATATTAAAATCATTATCCCAGTCCCCGGATCCATCTTGAACAGATAGGGCAAGTAAGTTAGTGACTAGAAAACAAAGCAAGAGAGAGAGGATCCAACTTTTCCAGCATGGAAAAAACATCAAGACATGACTCAATATCCTAATGAAGGCACTTTTCATAAATAATGGCACCTCCATGAAAAGGTGTGGCAAGTTCTGTTTTCTGTGGAGAAGTAAGAGATGAAGAGATGAAACAGACTGGCAATGGCAAGGAGTAGGAGGACACAATACAAGCAACAGGGTACCTGACTGTAGGCACTGTACTGGAAACACTGTATTTGCAAACAGGAAACAGACTGCTTAGAAATCATTAAAAAATTAGTAACTGACTTAGGAGTATCTCTATTATTAAATTATACATTTAATGGCTTTTACATATGGAAAAATCTCAAGAAACTGCAATTTTTATAAATTATTTTCTTTTAAAGCCTAAGATTGAAGGGTGTTTTCATGTAAATCTAAGCAAGCAACAACATACATAGTTTCAGTGTGATGCAAAAAAACAAGCAAATTTATTAAAAAAACACATTAGCAATATACACATACATGAAAGTATCTAAAGTTCCCAGTACATTTATTAGAAACTGTATCAGACTCAATCTTAAAGGATTCAGAGAGACCTTAAAGTATTTTTCAGTACCTGAAGAGGGCCTATAAGAACACTGAGGAGCAAATTTTTACAAGGGCATCGAGTGAAGCTGCAGCAAGAAAGATTTAGATTATATACTAGGAAGAAATTCCTTAACTTGTGAGGGTGGTGAGACAATGGAATAAGTCTATGTAGTGGGTTGAGAAGTTTTGTCTGCCCCATCCCTATGTTCAAGTTGGACGGGGCTTGGAGCGACCTGGTCTAGTGGAAGGTGTCCTAACCCATGGCAAGGAGTTGGAACTTGACGGTCTTTAGGGTCCCTTCCAACACAAACCATTCTATCATTCAAGGATTCTAAATTTAGCAAGAATTAAATGTAACAAATTAGAGTATCTAAAAACTTCAACAGCTTCTATCCTTTAGAAAGTAGTTCTCATTCATATAACTCTCAATATCTGTAATTCTGATTTTTCAAACATTAGTGCCCATATTCAGAAACCTAAATAGACTTGGTCTCATTTGCAGAAGTGCTGAGCATTTGCAATTTGCCATGAGCTCCACACCTATGGAAGTCTTACCACATTTCTGTGGATATCCAAATAAGGATTTATCTCTTGAACTTCAGGCACCCACAACTGAAAAAATGTGGCTTCCATTCATAATTCTATTATTATATATTAATTTTTTATTGCTTTGATACTGTAATTGTAGTTATTACCTCAGCATCTCTCCTGCACCACGCTTTCCTAGGATAATGACTGGTTTAAATGTCAGTGGACCAAATTGTTTTCATTCATTCCAATATTCCTTTCACATGTTAATACTTTTTAAATTAAATCATTCCCCCTAAACTGACATCACAGATTTAACAGTTACTTCCTGATTAGAGAGGAGAGGAAGATGAATAAGTCAGACTTTTCAGATATGTATGAGATTTTTTTCAAAGTATACCTCTTGAACCCCAAAATCCCAACAGTTAAGTAATTATAAACCAGATAGTTCTTTACACAGAAGTTTTATCATATAATTATGATGCTGATCATTTAGAACTATCCAAAATGTCTCCAGCATTTTTAAACAGCTAAGCACAGTTATTTTTAAAATCAAACATATGTGCTTTTTTTCTGTTTATGTCTTCGGAAAGAACATTCTGTATAATGAAAAACATGACCAAATTTTTCACAGTACATCACTATAAAACCCTATAATTGACTTTTTGGGTTGGTTTACTCTATATCTATTTTTGTCCATGTAGAAAACAGCAATGATGTGGTGAAAAGACCAAAATGTAGGTCCCATTGCAGGATAAGGCTCCATCCTGATTAGCGAAGTATCATGTTTTTCCTGGGAAACATGCCCATTTTGTAAAAGAGAATTCAGTCCACATGAACCTCCTCTTTGGGGGGGGGGAAGGAAAGAAAGAAAACCATCCTTTTAAGCAGCACAGACTGTAGTGATTGCTCTCAGCCTCGGCTGAGCAGGACTCACAGAACCTTTCCATTAAACAGAAGGCAGCTCTGCTGATTACAGAGTTGACCCAATATGAATTTTCTGATTTTAAACAATATTTTTCAAAGTTTAAGAGCTCAGATTTGCTTATATTCTTATTTTACTTCAACCTGAAATGACGAAATGTTTAACATCACCTACTTTCTTTTTCTCAGAAGAAATAATCTTTCTAAAAGCAACGTAAGTGAGAATATATTCACCGTTTCAATTGCTGCTAAGGACAATAATGAAATTTCAATGAAAATCAACCTGAAATAGTAACTCAGAAAAAAAAAAAAGTATCTGCACTAAAAGAGTTTCTCATCTTAACTATAATCTGCCCACAAAAATTAATTTAGATTGTGCATTTTATTTTACAAACTATTCTCATTCTTCTTGGAATGGCCTTTAATTTTATTGTAAAAAAATTACTTTCATGCCCCAATCACAGAGTACAAAGAATCTGTGCAGACATATTTCCAAAGGATTTCACATGCCAAAGAAAAAAATAATCTACAATAATCAATTTTTTTCAGAGTTAATTAAAATAAATCACAAGACATTAAACTTTGATATAAAAGTTTGAAGAAAATACTGTTATCTTGCAAATTGTTTAGCAGCAAGATATGCCATAATTGGTCTGAGGTAAATCTCTGAGAAATTGAAGATGACATCTAAATCACAAGCTTGGTAAAGAGGGAACATACCATCCACAGGCAGAAAGAGAGGAGAGGCTTACAAGGAAAGGTAAGTTATTCCCTTAGCTCAGAACTCAGTTAAACTGAAGCTGCAGCCACTATTATCATCACTAGTATTAGATTCTCCCAAGATATCAAAAAATTAAGGGTATGATCACAAAATCAGAAGTTCCAATAAACTAAAAAACTGCTGTAAGTCAGGTACAGTGTCTCTCTTGGGGCAAGAGTCTCATCAATGAGCTGCTCTTACATTTGTAATGCCTCAGGAGATGTTCCTTCCCCAGCCAAGCCTCACTGAATTGCTTCCACAAGCAATGATGCTCATTTACAAAAGTGACTGCAGGATCTGCTTCAGACATGAAAAGTGATGTCTTAAGGCCTCAGGATTGACTGATGGATTATTTTTATTTCTTTGGGGTTTTTTTAATTACCAAAGGAAAAAGAAAGACAACACGCATTACCCTAACAAAATTTAAAATTCTTAGCTGTATTTATTTAAGAAGCTTTAATGGTACAAACATGGTATGGAAATGTAACAGAATAATAAATTCCATTTTAACTATACTATAAGAAAAGTGGTCATACCCTAAGAAAAAAAAAGTCATCACATTTAAAAAGAAGAAAAAAACAAGCATATCTGAGATTAAGGTCCAGCTACAGAGCTTAGAAAAGAAGCTTTGAAGTCAGTAACTCCACTTTGCACCATTCACACTAAAGAGTGGAAAAACTACTTTAAAGACCTGCTCCAGAGACAAATACCATGTGATAAGTACAGCAACACACATTTATGGCAAAAAGTCTGATGGTAACATCCAAGTATCAAACTGCACTTCCTGGCCCTGCTCTCCCTCATGTGAAACACAGACACTGGGTGATGTTTCTGGGTGGGGGGAGAAATACCTGTGTCTGATTCAGCCTCTGCTTCCTTCCAAGGCAGTGGAAAGAAACATGTTATGATTCATCTGACTGATTTTAGACCCTTCTTTTCAAGGGAATGACTACTTAAAATTACTTGTTTCTCACTGCTGGCTACAGAAAGAAGGTTATTCTTACTCGCTCAGGTGCATATGCTGACAAGCAGAAATGTGAAGTTAATGAAATGAATCCCTTTTACAACTATTCAGCTGTAAGTGAACAGGAAAAGGCGATTCATGCCTGGTTAACACCAGAACTAAAATGTACTTAAGAGTTACAACAGAAGTTTCTGCCATCACTGAGAGATTTATCACTGAGGAGGGATGTGGGCTTTAACAAGACCCATCCTCTAGTCCAGGGAATACTGTAATGAGAACCAGCAAGGTTTAGACATCCACTGTCCTGGAACTGAAGGCCGTGAGGAGCAACAGACCCAAAAGGTTTTTGAACTAGAACTGCCCCAATGTTTTTAAAATTCTATCCAACTTTATGAGGTTAAAATATTCTGAGTAACAGAAGGGTTCAGAGGCAAAACACACTAAATGTTCCTCCTCATCCAGTAGAAAGACTCAACCCAGTTTTGCTCTTACACAGGAGACTGTTGGAATTCACAGCAAAAGCCATTGGTCTGTGGGTATTCTCAAATACTGAAAACAGCACAGGCACTAAAAGCAAATCTCTCCTTGTCAATATCAATGTAAAACAATCATGTGGTGGATAAAATACCAAATCATTCCGTTAACATGAGATGGAAGGGCCATAAGTCAAAGTGTTAAAGAACTATTCCCTCTGTCACTGCAGAATCTTTTGATGATACCATCAAAACCACGAGATACAGTATTGCTGCACGTGAGCTGTATGTCCTAGCCCTGATGGAAAGCAGAAAGACTTCACAGAGTTGAATTAAAGAATTCCTAAACTCCTGTTATACATAACTTATAAACTACGTTTGTACGTCCAAAACTTAAATACTGACTGACAGTCAGGTGGGTTTTTTCCCCCTCATATGAGATGGCAATTGCACAGCTGTCCCCTTGCACAGTTCTTACAGAAATTCTTACAGCTTCTTCCTAAGTAACCAGTTCTGGTCCTACTATAGGCAAAATAGTGAAATACATGAACAAGAGATTCAATATGGGTTTTTTTATAACAAGACAAATTCTTCCCATTTAAACACTTTGCTTACATTTTAACAGAGTTATTTACTTGCTACTTCTAGGGAGAAAAACCCCAAACACACATTTGCATGACACTTATTTGGAACTACTAATGATGCTCCACATATGCCAATATTATGCTAATTGTCTGGCTCAACCCACACTCCAGGCTTTTCCAGCAATCAGCAGGCACATCTGGATAAAGCGGTTTCAGTTTTACACCCTTTCAAAATATTCACACTGCTACAACAATTAAACAAATGAAAAATGCAACAACTTCTGGCAAAAGCAAAATTGAATTTGCTGTTTAAGAGAGGGTTATATTTTCTATTAGTTCATACTACTACAGTAACATCAGACACTGAGAAAGCCCATAAAGTCTAGGCATCGAAACAAATGTCATTTTCCTTTTCAACAACAAAAAAACAACCATGTCATTTTAAATGTCCTCCTCCACCACCTTCACATATGAACATCATACACTGAGTAGCCAGGTGGTCATACAACAAAATTTTCACCCTACCACCCAGCCCTGGAGCCCTTATCAAAATATAAAAATACATTTGTGCTGATCTGAATTTTCCATGTCACTTGGAGTCAAAAAAAAAAGCCTAAAGAAATCAATGGACCATCTTCAAAATGTGTTTGGGGATGGGGTCATTCACAGCCAGGAAGAAGAGGAAGAGCCTACAGGTAACCCTGTTTCACTATAGGTATTCCATTTTTAATCTAAGAACAGTAGAAAGGAAAAGTTCCTTTCAGCTCAAGTACCTCATTAGCAAGTGACAACGAGGCTTTTACACAATCACTTGGCGATGCAGAAATCAGTCGGACCACAAAACTGCTACTCTTCAATGGATGAGAAAGAGGAAGGGGAAGTTAGAAACTTCTACCTAACTCTGGAAATAATCAAGATTCAGGGAAAACAGGTCTGCATTTTATGCAACCATTAAAGAACCACTGACAATATGTGTGGTCCCTTTGCAATCCCCAAACATGGTACCAAGGTTTTGAAGTGAGTTCTGAATGTGCTTTAGATGAGATTAGATACATTTGCACTGAACAATCTTTCAAAAGAAGTTTTGCTAGATTTATTAGTTTACTGTGTTGAAATGTCTGACAAATCAAAGACTAAGTGTTTGAGTAGTATCATCATAAATCTGTGACAATATGAGTATAAATCAGTCCAGGTGGCAATGTGATATTTTTTTGTGTTTCTACTCCATAAAGAGATGTATAAAGTTCACCCTCAGGCACATATAAAAGTGTGTGGTTGAAATCTAAGATGATAAATGCTGGATGCAAAACCAAAAGAAAAGAAAAATCTCAAATTAGGTGTTTAATACACATAATGATGATTTCAGTACATTTTGTCTGTCCAGCATGTTAAGACATTACAAACTATCATCTACGATATTACATTTTGAAATGCTGCTGGAGTTTTTTCATAATTAAGCACACCTTAAGGTTTAATGTTTTTCATACCTAAGGATGATATGGAACCAAATTTATGCCCAAAGAGATTCATCAAAACACGCTTTTAGGGAAAAAAAAAAAGTAGGATATACTAAATATACAAATTAATCTTTCCCAAAAGTCATTCATTTTAGATGAATTAATAGAATTTCAGTAGCCTTAATACTATAGATATTGACACATCTTTCAGTGGGGTTACATCCTTCAGAAAAGGCCTGGCAGAGGTAGCCCAGGGCAGCTGTGTCTGCTCCATCTCTGGAGGTGCTCCAGGCCAAATTGAACAGGGCTTGGAGGACAATCCGGTCTAATGGAAGATGTCCCTGCCCATGGCAGGGGTTGGAACAAGATGGTCCCTTATAACCCAAACCATTCCATGACTCTGTAAGATTAAGGTCCAGATTATTTAAAACCAGCATTTTCCCGACTTTTTGGAGCAGTAATTTGTCATGTATGAATCCTTGGTTTTAGAACACATAGAGGAGAGTCACACTGAGGACAGTCATACAATTTTCTGTAGGCCAATTCTTCCAGGAAGACCAGGCAAAATCATTAATAGATCAACAACTGGAGCACAAAATATCACCAAAGAAACAGGCTTAAAATGTTAACAAAATAAAGATGAGTTTAAATGGGAAAATCAGAAAAAATCAGAGTGACCAACCTGATAAAATTAAACTGGGAAACACCTTACTGTTTTTAAAAGTCACAATGAAATATTAATGTGAGGATGATAAATAAATTGCAAGGCTGGTGAATACCACTGAGGTTTCATACTTTTGAAAATACTTCCACAGAGGCATAGTTCATTTACCTTTATAGGCATAAGCAATTAAAGTTTTTAAGTTCCTGTATCCTGATTTTACAGCACTTCCTCATTTATGCACTTAGATCAAATCTTTGAAGATCTGGTGACTTTCCCCACGGTAATACTCTGGTACACAGTATGCAGCACCTCAATGCTGTTATCAGCTCATCTATACACAAACCCTTCAGAACAGGGATCAGCTCAGAGATCAAGTTCTCTCCATAAAGGCCAGTACTGAATGCTCAGGGAAAATCCCTCCTTGGTTTTCTCTCTAACAGACCTAAAGTGTTGCCTGAGGTTATGACTAGACAACTGTGTTTTACAGCTATAGATAAATTTCACCTCCATGATCTTCTCTTAATCCTTTTTAAGCTACAGTAATTTTTGGCTTCTTCAGTGCCTTGTTGACGAATTCAACACCTTAATTATGTACTGTTAAAAATCTACTTCCTTGTATTAATTTTAAGCCTGCCATCTGATAACTTAATTAGGTGCCCCTAGTTTTTGTTATGAAAAAGGGAAATAATTGTTTCCATTCACTTTTGCCACATTGTTCATAATTCCAGATTTCTATCACATTCCCCTCCCAGTTGTATCTTCCCAGGATTTTAGCACCCTGCCAGTTTAGTATCTCCTCCTTAGAGAGAATTCATTCAGTTCTAGAATATTGTTTTTAATGACTGGATGAACACAACAGCAGAACTATTTTGCTCAGATACTCTCAATTTCTCTAAAATCCAATCAAATTTTGGTAAGTACAAAGTCTCTCTTGTAGAGCTCTCCAGTATGACTCTTTTTCTATGACCATAAACAGTACAGAGTTCACAAGGATTTATCAGCAACAGATTTCACCTGTTTTGTCACCCACTCAATTCTGTGCCATCTTTGGGTAACTCCATACAGTCACCATTTCACTCTCTAAAATAACTTTGCCATTAGCTTTCTGGCTTCTCCAGGATGGAGAAGTGAGGATTTTTGGGACTGTCCTGTGCAGGTCCACTAGTTGGACTTGATGATCCTTTTGGTTTCCATTCAGCTCAGAAGATTTTATGATTCCATGAAGATCCTTGGTAGACCTTGCAAGTGACTTTGCTCTAGTGCAAAAATTAAATATTTCTACTCTTAAATTTCTCCTCTTTTATTTGGCTGGTATCTTACAAAAAAGGATGTCTTCTTTATATCCCACAACATATTGTAAAGCTACTGAGGCTGCTAAAAAGCCACTGAGCAATTTATCAGAAGATTAAAATTACCAAATTCCCTGACAGTGTTGCAATTGTTTCTTAGCAGTAAGATAGAACCTGAAACTATGTCACTTTGCAGTTTGATAAGGATGTTCAACAGTAACTACAAACAATTTTGTGTTGAAACAATGTCCTGTATTGACATTTAACTGATAATCACTGACTTAGACATTCACTCATTCTTCCAAGAAATCTTATTTTTAGTCAATAGCTGTGGTCATTAATAAGTCCTTACTTTGTGCTAGATGAGGAACAAGCAGTAATAAAGCACACTGAACGCTGTTTGAATAAATTAAGTGGCAATACTTGAAAATAATAAACATTTCTGCTCTTTGCATTTTTTTTAATTCAAAGTACACAGAAAGGAGCCACATATCACGGATGGAGGATACAAAAAAAAGGGGTGATCAACTCTCACATGACGACTGAATTTTGTGTTTAGTCATGAAAGCTCTAAATTGAAGTTACATAAACAGAAAACTAATTTTGCCACTGGCAAACAGCCCTGGTCTGTAATGTTCTATTTGGGATTCACTGGTTAAAGCAGAGGAGACACTGAGCTCTGACAAAGAGCGATATGGGAGATGACATCAACTTCTTTCGGCAAATGAGCTCAGCGTGCCAGCAAGCTGACAAATTAGCTTCTAAAAACCACTAACAGTAGCTTACAAAGTCACAGCTGTTATCCTGTTTTGAACAACAAAATGTTGATCTCGGTTGAAATGTCTAGTTTTACACAAGATTTGTAAGTGCCCCGATTTTTTTTCTTAACAAAGAAATGTGTTATACTGAGAGAGGCACGAGGGACAGGCAGTGACTGTGCCCTGATGACTCCATGGTGGTGCTCAGTTGACAGGATTAAGTAGAACACTTGCTTATGCTCTGCACCCTTCTTAAATTTGAAAAACCCCCTAGAGACACAGGCTCAGTAGCAACATAAATACATAAATATGACAGTAGCACAGCCACTAGAAATTTCTTCAGCTAATTCAAGCATTTCCCAGGATATTAAGTCTGATAGTGGGAAGAAATGCAGCAGAAAACCTGGCATCAGAAAACTTGTAGGAAATTCTATTAAGGGGTTGAAATCAATTGAAAGAAGCCAATACTCTATGAAACAAGTGTTCCTCAATGCTGATTGTGGACAAAATTTTAAAAAATCATAGTAATGCTTTGCTTTTCAACTATTTGAGTAGAGTAAATCTTCACTTTCATGGCAAAGTATCAGGCAGTCTTCTCTGTTCCTCAGAGATACAGAGGACTAAAAATTCTATCAAAAACAGCAGAGACAAACTCAGTCAATCTTGGTATTCCTGTGACCCTCATCACCGGCATCTGAACAACCCTCAAAAACAAATTTGTTGATGTTTAAGAAAAAAACAATTCTTTTTTAAGATGACCAACTGAAAGAGAACAATTTACCTCAAGGTCTGAAGGTTCAAACAGGAGTCTAATCTCATCTCTCAAGCACCAGATTACAGCACTTTACTGCTGAAATAGTCTCTGTTTTTTTACAGCTCTTACTTTCATAAAATTGCAATAACTTCAGCATAATCATTCCTGATTTATGGTAAATGAAGGGAATAATCACGCCAGAACAGATGCATGCCAAGTTGAAGTGACTACCAAAAGCCAATAAAACCCACCAAACCACTGGTCAGAGCTTTGATTGAAATTTCTCTGAATCTACATTTAGACAGCTAATAAAGGCCTTTATTTATTAATACTACATAAAGCCTGTTTCTATCAACACAGGTTGTAGTTTTGGTTTTTTTTATCTTTACCTAAAATAGAGATGACTTAAGTAAGATTGTGGGCATGTGAAGAGCTGAGAAAAATCACGTATTTTCAACAGCAACTTACCCAACAACTACATGGTCAATGCATCAGGCATTAAGGGCACATAAAGACTCTGGTGCTCAGGTGCAGGAGACCTGTAGCCTCAACGGATCATTTCCACTACTGTGATGAAATGTGGTCTCCACTGGAATCTCTAAAAGGTTGCACAGGCTCTTGATCATAATTGTGGACATGCTGAGTTCCAAATTGCCAGTTTTATGGTTGGAAAACACAAGCAATGAAGCTCATCTATGCACAAGACAACAGAAACATCACAGTAGACCAGAACACCCCATTCAGCTGTGCCCCTTCTCAGAGATGATCAGTAACTATCCACTCTTTGTTTAAGCCATGGCATTGGATTTTAGCAGTTCACATATCCATCACTGACAATATGAACTGGTTAAACTTACAAAGATGTAGAGATAAAGCTAAGCATTTTCTCAACAAGTAGCCCCTAGCTGTGTGCTAGACATTTGGGGTTATAGTTGTCTTTAAAGTCTTTAATTTTATTCTCTGCATAGTCCCAACCAAGCTATATATCTGACACAGAGAGCAACATATTTCTCCCAAGAGTGCTGTGAAGAGGAGAACATAATTAACATTTGTTAAGTATTCTTATAGTGTGACATGTGCCAGCAGAGCACATGAAAGTTAGTAATTCTTCATACTAGAGTTTGAATACTGTGCAGGAAAGATGGCAAACAGCCATGGAATGAGCAATCAGTAACAAGAAAATCACTGAGTAACAAACTGAAGTGAGTAGTATAGTATTCCATCCACGCAAAGAGCCGGGAATTCTAGAGATGACAAAAAAAATGCAATCAATTAATACCATTATAATGTGCCAAATACAGTTGGGCTGTAAGGACAGTCCCTGGAAACCTTAATTCTAGATTTTCTAGAAGTTGAAGTGCTAACTTCAACTTATTTTTTGTCTAGAGCTTAGCTAAGCTTACTGTTTTAGCAGAAGACAAATACAAGGAAAAACAGGTAAACAAAAGAAAACAAAACAAGAAAACACCCAAACCCACCCTATCAGATAGGAATAGTTCTGTTTGCAAGTTCTTCAGAATCTACCTCTAAACAATTAGGCAATCTTGCAAAAAAATCTATTATTTTGTGGTGGTTTTGCCAAGAAGTGATTTTTCCCAGGAAGTTCTAACAAAACCCAACAGTGACTAGGATTGAATATTGAATATCACTGTGTATCTGTCACATGTCAAATCTAGGAAAAATTACTGATGAGAACAGAACAGAAAACCACTCAAAAAGAAACTGTTCTGTAAAATTCATGAATTCTAAAAAACTGGGCATAATAATGTCTGGCTCTTTAAGTTTATTTCAGTTATTCAAAAGGAAAAATAAAGCTTGAATTACTGTAGCTCCTATACACAGATAAAACAGATATTTTCTACCCACATCAGAAAATGAGAAGATTGAATTGCATTCAGTTATGAATCGGATTTGTTCTTCAATTAAAAGAGAAGAAAAATAAATCATGCTGAAGTTAAATGACAAACCAAAGGCTATTCCATTGTAATTTTGTCCAAAAGACAACTAAATTTGTTATTTCTTCAGCTCTTTGATCATTATGTTTAGCTTGTAAAGATGCCACTTACTACTGCAAATACTCCATTTCTGAACAGACTGGTATAATTTTTCCCAAAACTGAAATATAAACATTCAGCTGCAAAGCTGCTTCAAACTCACATTGGGCAAAACTGGACTTAAAAAGCAAGAAAACATTCAGATGTTCATTAAAAAATAAAAAAGTAATTTAAAAGACTTTGAAGAAAGGAAAATTAGTAGTTTTACCAAATGAGCAGGATAACTACAACAAAATAAATTGAATATTTTGTGTTATTCCCAAATCCCAATTACGGAAGTTTGTTTTTCAAATAAGACATAACTCTACTAGGTAGACACAGAGGCACAAACTGTGAAAGATAGATGTTTTACATTTTACACTTTTCAAAGATTACAGTTATTTCTGAGGGCCCCAACCCCAAAGCCCATGTCATGGGAATGAACTCTGGCTCACAAAAAGCCACATTTCCTTCAGCATCGGTTTTGGCAAAGCAGCAACTGCCCAGAGCACTGCTTGAGCTTAAAAAATGGTCTGGTAGCATCAAACCTTACATCCCCATGGGTTCCCAAAATACACAAAAAGTCTGGCTACCAGGAGCTGCTCTGGCATCACAATTACAGACTATGGAACCCAGAGGAGACAAGCCTCACAGAGGACTAACTCTTGTAGCCAAACTCATCCAAGGGATTTTAATACAAAATCAGTGTTACAGGAAATAATCTAGAATGCAGATCCCATATGTCTAAAATAAAGATTTCTTTAAAATGACATGCCCAAATACTAACCAATTAACATGATGTCTGATATGCAGGTACATGAAACAAAGATTGCTTTGTTTCCTGAACTAATTCTTCAGACAGTAATAACCTTGATTCCAAAGTCTTTTCAGACCTGGAACAACTGAAACACCACTCCAGAAGCAGAATGATTGCAGGAGAGAATTTAGAAAATACAAGCAAATGCTACGTATTTTTCATGCTGGATCAGCTTGTGACTACACTGCAGAATTTTCCAACAACACTGGATTTTAGTGCTCCTGTTCCAACATCTCCTATTCCACTCACTAATGGAGTCTGGCCATTCAGCTCCAAAAACAATTGAGGTGTTAAGTGCCCATTCATAGCTACAGCCCGTCCTCAAATAGGCAATACCTATTTACAGTTCATCTGCATCATTTTGTGCCAAAACACAGAATTTCATTCTATTTAGCACCTCTGAAGCTTCAGACTAAATACAGCCAAGCAGCAGACCCAGGACCTGCGTTCTGAAATGGAAATATAACAATTTACTTTCATAATGGGCTGGGTCTCCAAATTAAAAGAACTCTGTTTACCCAACTGTCAATATTCCAAGGAATTGATTCCTTTGATTGCTTACTAGACACTCCTCTCATGAAGTCAACAAATATAGACAGTGATTTATCTTCTTAAAACAAATTATTATTTATCCATCTAAAGAGAAGAGAAATAAATGGTTAAAGCGATAAAAGAGCTAAGTATTAACAAGCAACACATACACTGTCCTATCCACACAGAATATTTCCTCAAAGCTTGCATTATTTATCTTACAAGCTATAGGTCTGGATTCTGGCAACCAAACCACAGGATCTCTCTAAAAACAGCCCAGCTTCCTCACTTTTGGGGTTGGAAGGTCAGAAGAGGAAGAGGTATGAGTGGAAGGAATGACTGCAATTCATTTTTATTTTTCTTCTCTGTTACCACCCTTCAGTTACTAAGCAGTCTGTTACTCAGAGCATGACAAAAAATGTGTGTTAAAAAGAACTGACACCTGCTTATCTGGCCAAGATGGAACAGACTGTCTATAAATGCTGCCTGCTTTCTCCTCCTGGTCCTGGAATGAAAAATCAACCAACTCCCCAGGACACAACACACCAGGCATTGGACATCTCACACAAACATCTCCCATACTCTTCCCAACACCACTCAGGTTCTAGTATTCTTCAGGCACATCTCCACAGGCCATTTTTAGCGCTGTGCAGAGACAGCTCAATTTCCTCCAAAGGAGCTCAACACCACACTGAGCACAGCTGGGCACTTCTGAACTGGTTATTTCAGCACAAACCGGGGTTCACATGGTCTTGGAGACCAGAGGACAATTTTCTCCTATGTTTGCTGTCCCCAGGAAAAGGGCTGCATCTTCTAGTTATTCATCCTGTTCCAATGTCTCCATTTGTCCTCACCTTCAGTATTCTCTCACAACAAAAGGGGAGCCATACTGTTAAAGCTGATTAAAACACAAGGTTTACTTTTTAACTCTCCTTCCAATTTTATTCTTTCCGTTCCCTTCTCAACCTCTTTTCAACTCACTTTTCTCATGAATGATCTTCAGAACTCTCCTCCAAAAAAAACCACAATACATTTTTAATTACAAGGGAAACTGTGGACTGTTGACAAGCTGTAAAAAAGTAGCAAATTCAGGTATTAAACACTTTAAAAGAAAGAAAAGAAGAGAAACAGGAGATGGGATGGAAATGTCTGATTTTACTTTTTCTCTTTTTTCCTAAAAAATACAGGACTGAGGATCTCAAACTTAAGTAAGCATCATAAACAGCAGAGAAATATATCCCTAGCAATCACTGCATTAAGAAATGTTTCGCAGATGGGTTTGGGTTTTTTTTCAAAATACAGAGAAGAAACCATGATGACCAGCCATCATGCTCAAGTCCAAGCAGAAAACAAGACCAGCCAATTGCATACAAATAACTAATACTTTTCATAGTAGAATATGTGGAGAAAGTTAATAATAAAATTACAACTAACTGCTTGCCCTTCCCCATGAAGTTCTTCACTTATTTTTTTACTGCTGTTCATTATAATGGGGTTTTTCCCCTCCCTCTTTTTCATACTTTTCTTAAATGGCTGACTGCATATATTTAATTGCGTATTCCTCAGGGCAGGGACTATTTCCTTAACTGTCTGTAAAGTCCAGTGCTATAAACAACAGTGCTATGCAATGTTAAGTAATAAAAAATAAGTAATGTTTTCTTGAGAAATAGCCATGCATTAATTATGCAAGATAATCTGGAACATACAGAACTAGGAAAAAACCATGTTCAGGATCCATAACTTTTAAGCATCACTACCCAATGAATGGTTTATGATATTCCCTTTCAGTATTATATTTAATTTCTCTTGGGGTATTTAAAAAACATCTGCTCTGAAAGTCAGCAAATGGGTATTGTTTACTCAGAAATTCTACAGGCTGCAACTCCCTTCTACACTGTCAGTTAAACACACAATATTTTAAATACACATTATGGAGCCAACTGTTGAAGCAGGCACTTACAATGCAAAGAATATTCTACATATTAAAATATACATGAGAAATACTGTTCAGGAGTTTTAATATATATATAAAAATATAGATTCTAAATTCAGTATTTAATAAGCATGCAATTTAAAAAAAAATCGGTTTTATTACTTACTGAATTAATTTCATGTCCTAAGTCTACATTGCTGCAGACTTATACAAGCACAGAAGCTACTAAAATTGGTATAACTTTAAAACCAGAAGCAAATTTTTATTGCTGAACTATGCCCCTGAAAATGGGGTTGAATATAAAAACAATGACACCAAATCTGAAGAGCATAAATACTCTGCCTTAAAATCTTTTAAAATCTGTTCTCTAATCCTGACTGAGGTTTGAAAGTAGCAAGTCTGTATTTTTCCAGTGTAAATGTTGTGCAAAAGCTTTACAAACATAGATCTAAATCTGCAATTGCCATTACTAAAATAAATTAAAAATCTATAAGCAGCAGTGAAACTGGCATGCAAATAAAAGAACTGTCAAGACATATACTGCCTAAAAATAAGCTTACAATAACTATTTTAAAGACTGTGTGTGGTCTTACCCATATATTTTGGCAAGATGCACTTTCTCCAACCACAGCTGGATTCATCCAAAAGCAGTGGCACTGGAGAGTCTCTGTCTCACCTGTCAAACTTGAAGAACGTTGTTCAGCAGACCACCATGAGTCCATGGATAGGATCCACAGCACCAGGGCAGCTGTTCTTGATAAGTGTTCTCTAACTAGAGGCAAGCGCTTCAAAAACCTTCTGTAAGAGGATCGCCCTCAACGTACATGCATTTAAAAACAAACAGAAACAAGAATATATCCAGAACAAGATTTTCAAGACATTTGTGGCACAGCAGCAGTGACCTCATATGTATCTCTCTGTCTGATGTTTGGAAGATTTGCAGAAGATTTGAGTCTATTAAATTTATCTTAGAATTCAACCTAATTATTTACCTCTCACAAATTACTACACTGTTCAAATTGCAGGCAGTCAAATAAAACAACTGGAACTCCTAAATCTTCAGGGTTGAAGAGGTTGAACTTTCCTCTTTTCAGTTCTTTTCCCATGTATGACATGGAAAATATTTTCACACCAACCAAGAAAGAGATTAGAAGTGGGAAGGAGAGGTAAAAAAGGCTGCTTGGCTAAAGTGAGAGTAAGATTCATTGAAAATGGGATGAAGCACGAAAAGTTGCCAGTTTTAAAATGACCCGAAAGGATATTTTGCCAACAAGAAAAACCTATGTAGAGAACTTATCTGAATTCTGTCTGCATAAAATAACTTTGACTGCTATTAAAAAGCACATAATGACGAATTTCCAGAAAAATATGAATATTTTCTAAAAATAGGTCACTGCTTTTAACTGCTGAGATCTGCTCTGGTTTAACTACTAGTAGCATTGTATCCTAGAAGCAGGAAAGGCTCTAGAGAGATTACTTTCACTTTTCCCTAGATATATTTAGTGTACTAACTAGCATAGTTAGGATATTATTTTTCTTTGGTTTTGTCAGTAGCATGTTTGAAATAAATTTTATTAAGTGGTAGTGTATGTAACATTGCATTGTGGGTAGCAGTTTCCTGCCTTAACCTAGCCACATCCTCAGCTGTTATATGAGACAAGTTTCCCATATTTTCTCTGAGTTGACTTTTTTTTTTTTAAAGAAAGAAATACAGACAGGAGAAAATAACTAGGAGGTTAGGATGATCTTAACCACCATATATTGACTGTTTACAATGGCTGCATCTAATCAAAAGGACTTTTTTCTCAGCTGCTGTACAGTCTACAAGATACAGGAACACAAGGAAAGTAATGCTTGTCAAAAAAAAAGTCTGAGTAGGAAGAATCAAGATGAAAGACATCTGACCATTAAGATGCAGCTCCTTATTCAAAACATGATTAGATTATTTCACTGGAGAATAACTTTGCTATGGTATGAAGAAGTGAGAGAAGTGGCAACTCAAAGTGAATGAAAACAATTTTTGACTACTTGCTATATTCCGTGATGTACTCACTGGTTAGGAAATGACCATCTTTTTAATTTAAACAACAGTTCAGTTTAAGGTTTAACGTGATCTTCAGCATCCTGACTGCACTGTAGAAAAAACAGACAACACTTGTTTACCCTAGAAAGGTAAGAGCACTTTTTCACCCTCTGCATTAGGTCCCAGGCACCATCCACTTCAAATCATCTTACCTAGAAAAAGGTTCTGAGGCAGAAAAAGGCAGCAGTAACACTCAGATGCTCACTGCTACTCTTGCAACAAGTACCATTTTAAAATAAAGAAATAACCTTGCTGTTGCAAAATTTTTAATCAACGGGCAGTTTTAGTCTTTGCTTTAAAAGGTTAGTACAAAGCAGTATCAACACACTCTACTGTTGCAGAGATGAGAGAAATAAGTAGTCTACAAAATATGCAAGCCTAACAACAGAAGCTTCCCAAAACATACAAGTATTTGAAAACAAACAGTATTTTAAATGTACTGGCTGTGAATCTACAGAAAACACAATTTTCTTCCTCTAAAAATTATAATTACTCCTCAGTTTGAAAAACAGAGCCAAAGGAAGAGGCTTGACTTAAAGAAAAAAAGCTCTTTTCTAGTGGAAACGGATACGTTAACAACACCTACAGTGAATACCTGCATCTGAGGAAACTGCACCAGGACTTTCTGAATTACAAAAATCAGCATCTTGTTATTGTATATATTGTAAAACTTGTAAGTAAATGCAATCTAACAAGTTTGTCATCACACTGCTCTAAGCAGTGTATTTATATCATTCCAGTTGTAGCATAGAAGAAAACATTTAAGTACAAATAAACTTTCAGCAGGGTATCACACTGTTTATACACTGGATGAACTTTTGAGTGACATAAGGCAAAATGTTTGGAAATAAAGTATAGCTTAAAAGTTCGAAAACACGTTTCAAGAACGGTGAAAGATGTAATTACCTTTTAGTGTTGCATTACAATTGACTTTTAGATTTCATTTGTCATCAAAGATCAAGCTCATAGTTTACCAGAGAAATTCCTTAGCATAATACTTCCTTTGTAAGTGAAATTGGGACTCAAAGCATCCCCTGTGGAACTCAGAAGTGAACTTCCATTTTTGTAGATCTACCTTTTAAACGAGAACCTGTCAAGCATTAATCCACAATCAAGACACTGGTTTACACAGTGGATTTTCAGGATTCTTACATCTGCACCATCAGAAGCACAAACTATACCAAAAGAAGCCACCAGTTTCACAGGTATTTGGTCTCAAAGTTTGACTTTATAATGTTTCTACACTAAAAAACCCTGCATTTTTATCAGTGACAGTTTTTACAAACTACATCAGGATTACTCAGTTACAGTGTTTGGTTTTCTGGTTTTAATGGCTTTTGCTTAACTAGATGAAGACTTCTTTGTAGTGCTCTTGATTTGAACAGGTGAAAAAAAATCTTACAGGTATCAGATCAAAGCACAGCAACGAAGTTGGAAAATGACTCCGGATACGCAAGTGAAAGCATGAAAAAACCATTCTGGAGAAAACCTGAGAACGGCATTTCAATGCAATAAATTTTTATATTCAGACTTCTATAGGAAGCTCAATACTCTTAATACTAAAGATATTACTAAAAATAAAGTGCAAAGTTTTGAAAATCAAACTTTTTTTTTCATTTGAATGGAAATAAGTATTTAAGGTCAAGACAACACTTATCT
This sequence comes from Trochalopteron elliotii, assembly GCA_024734555.1. Classification (NCBI taxonomy): domain Eukaryota; kingdom Metazoa; phylum Chordata; class Aves; order Passeriformes; family Leiothrichidae; genus Trochalopteron; species Trochalopteron elliotii. The sequence continues at coordinate 1,821,394 of JANPWX010006184.1, forward strand.
ATTATTTAAAACTACTGCACCTACATGCCATCAAATAGAAGTTGAAAAATACCTTCAATATGTAACTGTAGTTGAAAACTCTGAACTTAAATTTTAAGAGCTCCCCAAATAAGAGGCAGCAACCTCCAAAAGCTTTTGCTGCATCACAAGTTGATTAAAACTTTAATGCATACAAATATAATCTGCATATGAAAAATTAGTATTCTTTCCATTATTTCTATACCCTTAAGATTTTTTCATTGATGATCTTAACCACACAGAGAAAACATAAATAATAAAAGCAATCCATGAATACAATTAAATATCACCCTTACTTTTAAGTGGAATATTTTGGCTTTTTCCTAGAATTTTATGGTAGAATTCTCTAAGTTTGGCAACATGTAATAACTCTCAAAGTATTGAATTAAGAACAATCCAATTTACTTTACAATAATTATGAAAGAAATTTTTATGAAGAAGGGCTTATTTTTTTATAATTATATAACAAAAATCAAAACAATTTATTTTTTACTTAAAATCTCTCATTTGTCCCCTCCCCACAAAACAGAGAACCTGCTCTCCACCCACACCTCTAGCTATTCATATCACACCATTCCTGGCCAATTTCTAAACGAGAAAGCTCAGGACAAAGAGGAAAACAAAAAAGGAGGGATGACAGCATCAAAGAGATGTATTTTATTTTACAAATAAAAGCTGAATGTTATCTAGAAAATGTTTTACATGGTTCTTCTGCTCCCACAAAAACAGGACAAAAAAAAAGGAAAAAAAATTAAATCAATTCAGCTAAAACTTAAAACTACAGTGCATCTGTGGTACAATCAGGATAATATGAAAAGTTCTAGATATAATGTCCAAAGAGGCAAAAAATGAGATACTTTCTCAAAGATGTTTCCAATTTTGTTCTGAATCTGAGTGAGCAAATCAAGACTACTAATACACACTGTCTGTGCACATTATTCCTTACTATACACAGCATTTTGCAATTTATTTCAAAGCCTCTATTATAAACAAAAAAATACTGCTTTTGTTAACCCACTCCGTACTGGTACAGTCACGGTTTATGTTACACAATCAAAGTCAAAGTTACAATATGTTAAGTATATAAAAAAGTATCACACACACATGCACACAGATGATATTAAGTATTTGAATCTTACATATGCATCAAATTTATGTTTCATTTTAAAACTAAGTGTTAACACTAACTGGTGAATGAAGTTATTTATAGTCTCCCCAAAAGTTTAAGACTGTTCTATTTCCCTTAAACACCAGAACTATAATAAGGAATTAATGTAAGCACAACCAAAACCTCCCAACCCTCCCAGCTCACTCTGTTCCACAATGTCCAAGTTAAATCCTCCCAATGCCGGTGTTCCAAAGCATCACTCCCAGCCTGCAGCACACAACCAGTTATGATATCCAAATGACATATTTTGCCCCAAATATAAAAGAAATATAATTGCCCTTAATTTGCATCACATAAAACTGCCAAGTAGTTTTGAAAGCATGTAAAGCAAGGCAGACATGATTTAAGATTTGCAAAGGAATCCCCAGACTAACACTTCTGTGACAGCCAATTACAGTGAAAAACACAACCCCAACAAGCAGCCTGCTACTAGACCTTAGGAAAGGTAAAGTTTCTTACAATGAGTTACAGATTCACAAGTATAAGACGACAAGGAGAAAAAGTAAAACAGAAGGAATCCAGCCACCCAGCAAATATGAAGCAGACCCAAGATCGTGATACAATCCAAAGATGTAAATTATTGTAAATCATCACTGTTGTTCAGAATTTCACACAGCCACTTGTGCCAATTTTGCTCACTTTTCCACAGACACAATAATAAAGGAGGGAGAGGGAATGGGAGGAGAAGGAAAAAAAAAAAAGAAAAAAAAAGGAGGGGGAAGAAGAGTGGGGGGAACCTGAACTGAGAGTACAAATAAAGTTCTGCTGTCCATATGCTTTAACTGTACAGAAGTTTGGGCTCTTACAGCATTTTGTACTCTCTCCAAAGCCTCATGAGTCACAAAAATTAAAAAGCTATGTCCCTCTAAATGCCAGGAAGGGCCTTTTACGGGCCTTTTGTCAAAATATTAAAAAAAAAAAAAAAAAAAAAAAAGAAAAAGAAAAAGAAAAAAAAAAAAAAAAGAGAAGAAAAAAAAAAGAGAGAGAGAAAGAAAAAGCCACAGTGTAGGCAGTCCTACTTGGAGTCCTCTGATGTCACAGCCACATGACTCGCTCGCTCCAGTAACAGTGCTTACAAAAAAAAGGAGTTTTAAAGCTTTTGCTTTTTTGGATTGTGTGAATGCTTCATTCGCCTCACAAACAACCACAGAACCACAAGTGCGGTGCAAACTTTCTCCAGGAGGACAGAAAGGAGTCTCTGGTTTTTAAATGGTTAATCTCCGCAGGTCACTACCAGCCACTGAGACCAACAGAGTCAGTAAGTGCTCTCTAACCACAGTCTATGCAGTAATAGTAGGTCCTTCAAATATTTGCTCATTCTCTTTTTTTTTTTTTGTTTTGTTGCCTTCCTTTTCACATGTTACCAGCACTACACAATTTTTTGACAGAGAAAAAACCAACTGTAGAGTCTATGCAACCCAGGGACACAGTAAAACTAAAACAAGGTTTGGCTATGGTTTGTGTTTTCAGTTTGAGGATCCAAGTATTTACAACAGAAGGTGAAAGCTCTGCGTGAACCGAGAGGGGCTATGGCATCAAACAGCCTGTTCAGTTCAGTGACACCATGTCAGCAAAACTTCTTTTGGGGTAAGTGCTGCAATATTTGAGCTTCTGTTTTTCGCTGTCGAGAGTTTTCTTACTTTGAACAATACTGGTTGTAGTTATCTAAGCAAAAAAAAATGCTGAATGGGATGTTAGAATGTTAAAATAGTATACCTGGTTGTTTGGGGTTTTCTTTGGCGGGGGGAAGCAACTGTAAATAACTTCTGCAGATTTAAGAACAAATTTGTTAGCTGGCAAGCTGAGCAAAGGGAAGTTAGTGGCTTAGTCCTTAGTGCTTGACAGCAGGTGTGCTCAGCTGTCACCGGGGTCAAGGTGTAGCTGCACGAATTGGAAAGAGCCTGATGGGATCTAGCAAAATGTTTAATATTATCTTAGGGCAAAAGCTAAAATAATTAGTGAATTAATCAACAGCAGCTCAGAAAAATCTCATTAAGACCTTTGGTGACACTTTCAGATATATCCACCATGACTGGTTAACAAAAGATATGGTATAAGGCTTAAATCACTTTAAGTTCAGACTGCTTGCTCTCTAAACCTGATGAAAATGAGTAGTGTGTAGCATACTGCAGCCTATCCTACCCAAAACTGCCCTATCACTCACTGTTCCAGGCACCTTATTTTTACATATATCTCAGATGAAGTTATCACTGTAAATCTGCAGTTTTCTAGTCCTCAGTTGCCCTCATTTCACAGTAAAGCTTGTTTGATAATATATTCAATTGTAAAGCAAATTCTTCTCATTACACTTATTATGAACAAGGCTAAACATTCATGCATGAAAATATTAAGCTATGAAATAAAAAATACATGATCTAACATGCTGCTGAATTTTAAGTTTAATTGAAAGTGGGATGTAAAAAACTCTGTAGAAGAGCACTGCCAAATATTTACTTCAATATTCTGAACTATAAACACAGATTCCTTTAAGAAATCATATATGTATATACTGAAGTATTTATATGCACTGTACATATAAATGCTCATAAAACTCATAAATACACCATAAAATTGTACTTCTATCTTTCCTTACTTTGAAAAGCTTCATCCTCTCAGACAGAAACTTAAAATCTGTAGAGAGAATCTCACAAATACTAAATAGGATCAAATAGGACTTTAAGTGATTTATCTGCAAGTAAAATGAAGTTATATTTTAAAGTGCACTGCAAAATGCTTTATTCTCATCACACTTAATGAACTGCAAGAAGTACAGTCACAAATTTTTTTCAAACCATCTTTTACTGAGGCAATTCAGACAGACAAACTGAAAATTCTGAAAGCCTTAGGAAAAAAAAAATTGTGAAAACTTACAAGATTTTCTTAATAGTGTCCATCACGTCGAAATTATGTTGGGACCATAGCTAAACCTATTTCTTTCCCTCCCTTGCTAAACTCTTTCTTTCCCCCTTCTATGAAAAACAACAATGCTAGAACTATTTCCAGTACATACATCCCCATTATTGTAATGACCTGAGGACTGGGGTGCCTTTTACCCCTCCTACTTCACACACTTTTGACTGGCTCCCAGTTACGCTCATGAAGAAGCTCTGAGACTGGGTATAGGAACAGAAATGAAGAAATTGCTTCCGGCAGGAGGGTGAACAATTTAATATATGACCTATAGATACCAGATGAGAGAACATGACCTGTGGCTGGTCAGGCAGCTGTAATACCCCGAACATTGAGCTGAAATGCAAACACAGACCCGGCAAAGCAGCTTTTCTACCCAAACTGGTGTCTGAGCGAAGCACAGCAGAAGCGCAGCCAGACCACATTATCCCAGTGTTTACAACAGGAAATACAGTTTACATGTATAGGGACTTTCTTTTGCTTTTACTTCCAAAAGAGATTAGAAGAAATTTAGTTAGCTAAAATTATCAAAACACCGAGTCTGACTGCTTAATTCACCTACTTCTGATAATTCCTAAAGCCAGTGGGAAGTACTGTGATACTGTGCTTAATACTTTTCCTGAACTTCACTAAATAGGGTTGGATACCTGAATTTCACTTTGGACACGAAACAATAGATGCAAGGGACTACAAAATCTCATCAGCTCTGTCAGTGTGTAAGCAATGCATCCTGAGCTAAAACCAAATTTTGGAAAATCCGTTTTTATAAAAAGGAGGCAGAATTTATTGTTTAAAAAAGCCAGAATACCCAAGCTGCTCGTGAATTTGCCATTCAGTGATGCAGCAGCACCTGAGAATGCACAATCTGTTCTTCCTTTCTGTAGTGTCCTTCTCTTCCAGTCTCTACCTTATTCCTTTCACGACTGTTGAGCTTAATTGTTTCTCTTCAAGACTGAATTGATGAAACACAATGACAAATCATAACAGGGCAGGAAAACAGAGCTATGATTAACCCGCATGATTGCTAATCTGTGCCATTAACCATATTCCTGAAAGCTTTTATTCCACTCATTTTTGTCTACGTGGTTTTGACTTCATATGAAAGAGAAAAACAAGAGTAGCTAAGCGGAAGGATCCTTTCCTAGTTCATGCAAACATATATATTCCTTATTCCTCTCCAATTTAATATGTTTTAATTAACTACATTCTGGGTTTCACATCCAGATTATCTCTACCCTCCGCCAGTTACACTCAGGTTTTGACTGCTTCAAGCCTGTGTAAACCTTCGCAGGCTTTTAAATCTAACTGGATTCATTTCAGCCAGAAAAGGCTATTATATTTACATCCATAGCGTCTGAAGGGAAAAAGAGGCTCAAAATAAACACTATGAAAACAAAAGAAAAAAAAATCCACCCCAGCATATTTGGTATAAAATTTAGAAAACATCATTTACTTAAAGTACTTCAGAGACTGAAAACCTTCTTAAATGCCTCCAACAGCAATTATAATTGTAAAATAGGAAAAGGCACCTTCAACTATATTCTGTGCATCTTCAGAGGAGGATTTCAATGAAAGAAGGAAATAGGATCCCAGTTTAGCTGATAATTCAATCAATTATTTCATCTGTAATTTCTGGAAGCTGATTCCAATACAGATATATTAAATCCAAAGTCTTCAAATTAACAATTAAAAAAAATTACTCTGCTTATATTAAAATACTCCTCAATATCTTCTTCATCGAAAAATCCCAAACCTTTTGTAAATTTCAATTCTCAACTGCCTTACTATTTGGTAGGGAATCTTACTGGGGTTTTTTATTTTAATTAGGAGACTGATAAGATAGAAACAAATCCTTTTTGATTATCTGTGTATAGAGAGCAGAAGTTTTACTTCTGTAAGCAGCCTTGTTTAACGTATTCATACTATTGTGAATGCTAAGCAAAATTTCAGGAATTACTGCTCTTTGCATAAAATATAATTTAAAATACCAGGATTTAAAAAAAAAATAATAATACTGAAAACTGTGCAGAACTGAGTATTCTCATGTGCATTAAGCAAGCTGCAGCTTTGCACGGAGGCTGCCAGTATCTGACAGCCCCAAACCCTGCAGGATTGCACTTCACCACTTCCAAGGTTCCAAAATGCACTGATCTGTTTAATTAGCTGTCTCAAATGAACTATTAATAGTCAACATTGTTTAAATCAACCACACCGATGTAAAATTCAGCAAGATCAAAATGTTCCAGTTTGTTAAAGAGAATATCAGAGGATCTGATGGTTAAACAAACTGGGAGAGAAAAAAAAAAAGTCCTCTCTCATTAGGAGCACTAAGATTTTATCAAACATACAGGATTAATCTCTATTGAATAGGACCATTCACAAATCAAAACTCACTCCACTTCAATACTTTCATGCAGTGCTAATCAATTACAACCTTTTCTAGTTATTCAAAATCCATGTGCTTTTAATTTTATTCACTGGTGGTCTAAAATATAATATTCAGGCCAAGCTAAGTCATTCTGTATTGCAACTTTGCTTTTTTTCAATAAATATTCATCTAGAGGTTTTCTTAGAGAGAACTGCTCATATGAAGACTGTGGTAATATTTTTATACTGTACCTCCTTGTTGAAGCAAAAGGTTAGGGGTTACCTAAATACCTCAACTGTATATACAAAAAAAGGAAAAGGTAAGTATTCACATGAAAAATCCAAAGGGACTATATTATTTATTTTTGCATTTCCTATGATTAATGATGCACCAGTGCATACTTGAAAACTGGAGTCAAAATAGGGTAACACCTCAAATTCCTTTACAAACTGTACAAATATCAAACTTCCATGCTGTATTAACTACTCTACCAGAAATATTTAAAGGCTCTGCCACCCCACATTAAGAGTATAACAATAATACTGAAATTCCTCTCAAGCTGTGTGATTTCTTGGTCATGGTCAGACTAATATTAATCTTAAAATTGCACCTTATACCTTTATTTTCCCAACTGCTTTCAGAAGAGAGTTGTACTTTTTAATGAGTAACAAGAAGCTCAGAGCAGCCGTAAGTAAATAACAAACACTGAATACTGCATCCATTTAAGTAAAAAGGGAAAAATAAAGAAGCCAACAATCCTGGCAAGAGATGCTAACTAGGCAGTGTAGACAGTTCAAGAGAGACAGGTAATAACTGTGTTTACAGACTGTCACACCTTGTGGCAGACACCATCAATGAACAACATGAATAACAACTAAGAAAAACTTTTTAAAACTCTAACTTAATGCAAAAAGCTGAAGATACAACAGAATCTGGCATTATTTTACGCTCGATTCCAGCACACTTTTGTGGAAACTGAAGCAGAGATGGAAGGGAGGAATTACCCTGTGCTTGCCAAGCTGCAAAGGTGCTGAGCACCAGCATTTCTCCTGCTCGAACACAACCCGAGCCAAGGGCAGCTGTCAGTGCTGGGCACCTCCAGAAAATCAGACCAGCTGCATGTTTCCCTCTATTTACCCAATAAAAATCAACATTGTGTGTTGTAGGTGAAGGAGTCGGTTCTGAAAACTCATTAAATACACTCCATTAATAAGAATTACAATAAATTGCCATGTTTAATATGCCCTAGAGTATATAATATTTTAATTAAGGCAGCCTCAAGATAAATACCTAGTTTAAGATGGTAAAAACTGAAGTATTTTAGGGTCTTAACTTCAGCACTGGGAGAATCCGAGTTTCATACAAGCAGTTAAGAAACTGCAACAAGAAAACACACAACTGTTATTTTCAAGATAAAAAGTTAATTTGCTTAAATGGAATAAATGCAATATTTATTCTGATAAGCATACTCAGAAATAAATTAATAAACGGTGTGCCATTTCAATGAGATTTTCTTTGGAAATTTTGCCAGACTTAGGAATTAATCACAGATTTTTATCCAGAGACAAAAGTCACCCACAAAACACACCAAACATCTACGTCCTCCGCCACAGAACCCCCATAAATAACTACTCTTATCAACAAAATTCATTTGTGTTCACATTACATACAGTAGCTTTCATTTCCATTAGATATCTTCATTCCAAACTGCCTTCTAAAGTCTTATGGGAAACAGGCTAAGGAGGTCTATCTTCTGCTCTCAGGTGTTTTTGTTTTTAAGTTAATAAAGCCTGAATCTAAGAGCACGTTTCCTTACATAAACATGCTCTCTTCTACAAATAAATATAAGACCTGCCACTTAACATACTGAAAAGCACACCCTAAAGAGAATATTTTAAAGATGAGCCCAAAGACAAAATAAACTCATGTTACTGTATCGTAAAACAGTTTAACACCTTCAATTATTAAAAAAAAAAAAATCCATCATTCATGCATCTGTTTCCTGTATATATTTTTTATTCTGCTTGTTACCATACAGTGTACTGTTCTAGCCTTCTTCGTGTAGCTTTAAGTTTCCTATTTCATGTAGGAACTTGTCCCAGGAGGGAAAACTCCATAGGTTTTTCTCCTGACTCTCTTGAACTGCTGAAATCACTTTAATCAGAGCAATTAAATTATTTTGCACAACCTACTCCTTATTAAATGTTTTTATTTATAAAAATTAATTTTAGAATAGCAAAAGATTACAGGAAAAAAGGCTACATTCTCCTTTAAGTACACAGGGTGCTTTAGAAAGTAAGCATTTCTGTCCAATTTCCACTGTATTCATTATAGTTTTCCTTAGTATTTTTTAATCTCGAATAAAACTACCTTTATTTTTACAGCAAAGGGTAGAAACAGTTTCTTCTGCTGTCTGTCTCTTAAAAATGCCATATTCATTAAGGTCAGGCAGTTCTGGAATTAACAATAGTTTTAAGTTTTAATATGTTATAGCTAAAAACCTCATGGCAAAATTTCTTGGCAGGAATTCATTCAAATATGATTACTCTATTTCTGATTGACAGCTTATTTTACATATTATATTTCCCCAGAATTGCTAGCATTTCATAATGATTTTAAAATTTATTATCATTCATTTTCTTGATAAAGGAAAGTTAAAAGCTGATGACCTTACATACATTTATTTTCCCCAGGATTTATTTGAACCGTAAGTGTGCCAAACCATTGTTTACTTATCCCTCATGGTCAGATATCTTAGATCTAAATCTACTCTGTGGTTTGCTGAAACAGAGAGACAGAGCCACTGCCAGTTACATAATATAATACTGTTCAGAGGAACAGGACCCAGCCTTGATCACAATGAAAATTAACACTAATGAGATGCATTTGCATCTGTATGCACAGACACACACACACACACATCAAGCACCATATGCTGGGTGCAGCAGCTCTGCTGGAACAAATCGGAGCAGGGGGATATTACAAGTCATTAGTAATTACTGAACTGATTTTTTCTGTCAGACACATTTAATTCATATGACCCTATACACATAAGCAAAAGAAAGGGTTGTTTACTTTTTCATTAAGGAAAAACAATATAGATAAATAATTACGCTTAAGTACATTGGCCACCAGATAGTGTTAATCCCTCAAAAGACCTCTAACTCATATAAATACAAATCAGAAAAGACAGAGTTAAAAACACACAATATTTTAATGCACCCATGTGTGGTATTAGAACAGGGTATTCTTTCTTTTAAGAAATGTTAATGAGCTGTGTATGTGCAAACACACACACGTACACAGTTCAAGTCTCTAATTCCTGCTAACTTATACTTCTAAAGTTGTGAAATTCAAGTTAAAGAAGTCAACAGTATAAACAGAAGCAACAGTATAAATTCAGAAGATTTCTCTATCAGTACAATATTTTCCACCCTGGCACTGAAGCTGTACAGAAGAATGGGCTATTGCATTCAGATTTGCCAGCAGTACCCCAAGAACATCTGCCACTCTTCACGCATCTTGCTAAGATAGAGTGGAGGAACTTGCCAGGGTCCTGTCTCAATATTAGTTAAAAATTATGTTTATTAATACTAGCATGGTGTTCTACATAAATTGTGTTAGTGCTTGTAGTGAAATACCAGATGCCAGAAGTACTCGGTGTAAGATACTGGGTAAAATTCATGAGAGAGACATGTCTGGAGTCAGTCCCTTTGTACCTTCTTGTTCCTTCCCATATAGAGGGAAACTGCTTTTGTGGGCATCAGACCGGCCAATTTTAACCCACCTCAATTTCCAATATGAAAATTGGAAATTTAGCTAAAGCAGTGTTATTTGTAGGTCAGCTGGTGTTTTTGACACAGTGCAATATATCTCCACTGAAGGGCTCACAAAAAAAAAAGCACAACCACACTGACATGGAAAGATCCCCAGTACAAACGCAGAGCTGTTCTGCCGAGAGAACAGATATTCATCTGTTCATCATCTAATAATCTGATAATCATCCACAACTGTATTTCTGTATTAATACAATACATTAATAATTTACTAGGACCACAAGCCTTCATGTAGAATCAGCAAGAAAAAATTTATATTAATTAAATAGGATTCAGTGGAAATTAAAAGGCATTTTAAGATATGACTTTAAAAAAAAAAAATCTGAGGACCATGGTGTCAGAATTTGCTATTTTAATTTAGCATGTCTCCAAAAGCCTTTCTGGTGAGCCATAACACTGAACTGCTGTGATATTTATGTCCTTGCAGCATTTTCTGTACAAATTCCAGGAGTAACTTTTACCCAAATGCATCATCTATTCATCTTAAAATAGAAAGCTTTTAAGAAAAAAAGAAGTGTCACATTTGCCCTGTAACACCAGAGGGACACATCTTGTCTAGCTCAGTGCCTCATTATTAACAAGATAAATTAATTCTACCAGCTATTGTACAATACCCGAGCACAGGAGCAGCTTTGTGACACAGGACTTCCACCCACAGTGTATTTACTTCCTAGCACAATCTGCAAAACTTCCTCCTCTAAGTAAGACCATCCATATAAATTCACACTAAGAGGGTTCATCATCTGCATTTTTCCAATCAGTGGTATCAAAGTTTAACTCCGCTGTGTTTGGGTATTTGTGGAATAACCAAGCCATAACAATGAACGGTTTATTTAAAACTGACGGGACCAGAAAGCAGCAACTATTTACTTAGGCGCCGTACCTTAGTGTACACCAGTAAAAATGTTCTCTTTTCCCAAAAGGATTTTCTGCAAAAAGGGCATTCACTTTGCTTCCTTCCCACCCCTCTTACATCCAACTCTGTACATTCAAAACTAAGTGCTATATTTTTCTTGCTATTCAGTGTATTTTTATTTCCCCCCTTTCTGAGTAAATGGCATAAACAGAAACACTAAAACAAATTCAGAAGTTACACTCTTTATACTGATATTTTATTAAAGAAATCAACATTCAGAAAAATGCAGTCATTTCTGGATTAAAAAATAACATCTAAGTAACAAAAAAAATTAATTTAGCCTCAAATGGAAAGAAAGTTATCTTCCACAGTGCAAATCATTTTCATACTGGAGCTAGAACAATTTCATTCTAGTGTACCACTGTGTATGGCATATGCAAATGCCAGAATAACTTTTAATTTTAGATCATTTCAGGAATAGGACCTAAAATCATGCTGTTATTCTGGTTGACAATTAACTCAGTCATGACCTTGTAATAATCTGGAGTTCTATGCTCATTAAAATAAAATTTTAATATTACCTTTAAAAGCAAAAGCAAAATCTTAATTACAGCTGAGCTACCTGTGTATTAATCCATCTTAAAATAAATGAAGACTTGAGCTTGCCCAGATAAAAAGATAAATTATAATACTCATGAGGTACAAAACAAAGGCTTGAAGAAGTGCAATTTTATTACTTTGAATTATAATATTAATTTACTAACTAATTTCAGGGCACATGTGTAGTGCACATGTGTAAAACCTACTGGAGGGAGCCTGCTCACACAGACACACACGAGCTGGAATGTTCCAATTCCGATCAAAGATGTGTGTAGCCGGATGTGCGGTTAATTCACTGATCAAATTTTCACAACTGAAAAACATCTTGAGACAAAGTCCCAGTTACCAGTGGTGTGGGCTCTGTGCTTTATCATCAGAGTCACTCTTCACGATTTCACGTTTTATGATATAATTCAAAAATAATATAATCTCTCTCACACTTAAAAAAAATTAAAAAGGAAGAAATAAAGATAAAAAACCAGATAAAAATGCTGGGTTTTAGCTCCAGCACTCTTAAAGGGCACAGTGAGACTGAGAGAAATAAATTTAAAATACCCATAAGAATCTGAACTCTAATCTTAGTGACATGTTCTTACAGTAAGCTTGTGCTCCATAAAACCTATATAAAAATGTCAGAAGCATAGATGCATAGCACATGCACTCACCGTAAGACACAAATCTGCCCTGTAACAATAATATACAGTAGCTCTTCAACATGCCCGAAAGATTTTAAAATGTACTAAATCTATAAAAACAGTCCACTGTCAGACTTCAGCTCTGTCTACTAAATCAACCAGATGTATGGAATAAACACTATTTAATAGCTACTAATTTTTTATCAAGTTTTGTATACAGTTAGAAAAATTTGAAGTAATAGTTGTTTGAAGTCTTCTACCTTTACATTCCATAATCTTACTTGCTTACTGAACTGACTAGATACAGTAAATATACATCATATAATGCTATTCCCCTTCAGTAGATATGCATAAAAGAATAATCTAAACTAATAAAGATACTTAAATGGGCAGCAATTTTACTAGTCTTAGCACTGATTTAAAAGATGTCTCTTTCTCTTCTTTACATACCTGGTTGTTACCAATTACTGATGTGTCTTCACCCCTTCTTGTTGCAAAACTTCCTTTAAAACTTACACCACACACAGCACAACATTTGAGACCTCTACACATAAAAAAATGCTCTTTTTTTCAGCAGCAAAGAAAATCTGCAGGTTTTTTTAGGCTGACGATATCTTCACATAGAAACACAGAACGTCTGCAGACAGTAAGAAGCCTTTAGTAAGCCTTTTTGCTGCACCATAATAATCTGATCCAGAAATTCAAGGGTACCTTAAACAACGGGCTACCTGTTCTAGCCATGCTTAGGAATGTGGCCAAATCATTTTTATTGATTTAACCTTTATAGGAATGCTACATATCCTCAGAGCAAAACATTTCTAATGCATTTATAATATGATATACCTCTGAGAAGCTATGAAAAAAAAAAAATCTTGTGACATAGGCTAGCCCCCCTCCACTATTCTGTTTTTTCCAATTTAGTAATCAATAGACATTTAAATGTTAGAATATTTCCTGAGTTTACATATGTCTGTGTTCATAGGATGAAGCTAGAAATTAACAGTTACAGAGGACAAGACTACTATCTGACCTGTCTTTGTTTAAGGAATAAGAACTGGTGAACTGATAGCCAAGACTCTAAATACTCCTTTCATTCTAGAGTTACACATCAATCATGTTACCTGCAAACATATCAAGTTAAAACTTCCAGAATTTACAGTCCCTTTTGAATAAACTGAGCAGCATGTTAGTTATGTTCAGAGAGCTTACAGAAGGTGGTTTGTGTATCTCACCAGAATTCTTAAAGAAGTATTCTCAAATTCCCCCTTCATCAAATCTATTTCATACACATTTCAAAGCAGTATTTCTCGATGCCAGATTCATATTCTATTATTTTGAAGCTCAGGTTGGAAAAAATAGTGTATTTTAGTATTTGCTGGTTTAGGAATGTTACAAACCACACTTGAGCATTACCAGGAGTCACTTGTTTTTCAGAAAGTAAACTGTTCCGAGCTGCTCATTATGGCAAAACTTTAGTGTAAAGCAGAAGTGAATACAGTGACTGAAGAGTCAGTCAAACAACAGCAAACACATTTAGGTTACAAAACACATTTATTACACCTCTTATAAAGAAAATTATGTGAGAGGTGTTCAGTTAAAAAAAAGAAAAACAAAAACCAAACTCAAGCAGAAACAAACAGAAATAGCTCCTAGCATGAAATTCTAGTATGTTATTCTTTACAATAGCAACAACCCCAGCTAGGCATAGTTTCAAGCAGGCAATATGCTGTAACACAAATCACCAAGTTTAGGAAGATTCAGTTCTACATTTTTTCTGGAAACAGCAATGTCTAGACATCACTGATATTCTCTCTCATCTATAAAGAAATATGAATCAATCCTACAAAGAAAGAAAAAACAATTCCTTCATAAGATAAGTGCCTATCTACACACATAAGGTGGACAAATTAGTATATCAAAGCTATGAACTACAATTAATGTATATGACATACAGAAAAAAACATGTATCTGCCAATTCTCAATGATTAGTTTTGTCTTTTTTCAGTAAGAGTTTGACTTTTGATTGCTGCATCACTCATTTGTGAGGTTTACATCGCTGTTTGTTTCTTCATTCATTTTTTCTAAGAAATATTCAAAAAATTAATCCGTATCCAAAACACACAACAGCCACACATAAAATATCCCCTGGCATGAGCCTTACACTTCTTTAACCAGATGAAATAAAGCCTTTAATGTGAGGTGCAGCAGTGATTTCTCCAAGGGCAGAGTAGCTCTACCTTCATTCATGGTGCACATGATGAATGTGACCAGGTAAGTGTCTCCATTCACACAAACCCAATTTGCTTTGTATTACCACAGCCTGAAACCATTCACACAGTTACCACACACAGACCAGGGACAATATCCATAAATAAATAATAACTCCAGACCAGATCCCAGAAAATTCATTGCTGCATGTCAGATCTTACTTGATTTCAGCTTTATTGCATGTAGAATAACAGTTCATGGAGCAAGAGGAAAGCACAAAAACTTACAGATTGTAGAATAATAATAATAAAAAGTTGGATGATACATATTCCAGAATCTTTGTAACTAACTGCCTGGTGCCCAGAGACGTACCCCTCTTCCACTGGCCCCTTACAGAACTGTTGTCACTTGCTTTTACGGTGCTCCTTAATGACAGACTCAGGTAATGCTGAAAAGCAGCAGAATATGTTAAAAATGTCAGTTTTTACAGTGATGATGGAAGAAGGCCTTAGCTAAATGCAGTTACACCAATACAACTGCTTATAGTTGCACACTTCTTCCTATAACATAATAGATGCATTTGTACAAGAGGGTTTATTAGCAGAGTTATTCTGACAAACAATAACATCTTTTGATGCTACAGAAAAGCTGCTCTGTGCTAGCATGTGAGAAAGGTCAGATGGTGGAAAACTTACTTCATGCTCTTAACCTGTAAACTCTTCCCTTTCCTGACTGCTAACAAATGTCCTAGCAGGGGAGATCCACAGCTTTTCCAAGAACTCACGTAGGGAACCTTTTGCTCTGTTCCAATGGAACAGAATTCGTGCACGTTCACCTCAGGAGCGCTGCCCTCCGTGGCAGCTCTCTCAGGAACTCTGTCTACACAGGTCTGCCACAGAAAAATTGCCTCCAGATTTGCACTTCATTACAGATTTATATATACACAAGCCTATATCCATACATACAGCTGTAAAAAGCAGCAAACTTGACTACTCCAGCCTGCATGCTATTAGAGAAGCAACTGTGATACTTCAGGAACCTCTAACTTGATTTCAGTGTTTGGAATAAGGGAAAGTCAGGAGACAGCAGCCTCTGGGAAGGTATTTTGCAAGACTGTTTTATAAGGGACTCTAGCACGAAAACTGTACACACAGGAAAAGCTAGTTTAGGCTGGGATTTTACATCAAAGAGAGGAGCACCAGAAAACACTTGTCCTTGATAACATGCACAGTGGCTCAGGGTGGCAGGAGCACTAAGGCTCAGGCAATGCACACGTTTTAGCAATGTGTAAACTCATGTAACACAGCTTGTTTTCATGGCAATTCTAATGATTCTTTCACATTTCCCTGTAAATTTTTTGGCTTAAAGATTCTCACACATTTTGTAATGGTAAAAGTAGTAGGAAAATGCCATTTCACAGCCAACTATTTGACTCTTGCAAACCTGTCTTTTAGCACTCTGCCATTAATCTCTCATACTTCTGATCTTCTCAGTCTCAGGTCTTGAAAATAAGGAGCATAAGTCTGGTCCCATTTTCGAATGCCAGTTCTTGGCTATTGGTCTTCTCGGCATCATCACACTTGTCTGTAGTCCCACTATCTCATCTATTTTCTGATAGAACAGGGCATAGCTCCCACAAGAAGGTGATTCCAAACTCACTTGAGGCTATTACAATGATCATAAAGATGATTCTTCTACTTTCAAAAATCATCAAAAAGACTATGATCACCTTACTAAAAATTTTGCAACTGTCTGATTTTCACATGACAGTGGTTATCTGGTATGCCTTGTAAAGGTCCTGGTCCCACACTGAAGCCAGAACCACCTGAAAATTCTAGACATATTAAGACCAAACCCTGAATCCCTCACTTCTTTTACAGGAATTCTGAAGATCTTGGTTTTGTCATATATTTGTTCAGTGCCTACCACAAAATATTGATCCATAGGTGTGAGCTTTATAAGACAACACAGATCAGTCACAATAGCAGAATGTTCATAAACAACATCATCAGTTCAGCCTTGCTGAGTATGTGTTTGTTCTAGCCCAAAGTAAAGTTGTCTCCAAGGTTAACTTATTTTGATGTATAATTGAGAAGACTGTTCTAAAAAAAAATAAATATTAAAAAGTCATACTTATGACTCACAACATCAGGACTTGGTAATTTTGGTTCTTGCTGGGAAAATGCATAGCAAATATTGTCAGCAAAACGCTTCCATTTTCTTTGTGTAAGCATATTTTAAATCTGAAAAAAGCAATGCTAACAACTCTGCCATCACCAAATATAGCTGCTCCCTATTTTGGGTTGGAACCTAAAGGTATTTCAAGTAGAAAACTGGTTTTGGCTGCAACTAAAAATTAAAAAAATTTCAAAGCATTTAAAAAACTCACCGACCGCCTTGGTTATAGCAACAGCACCATACAGGATTTTGAACAAAAAGAGTTTCAGTCAGTTTCTGAAAGGCAGAGCTTACATTGTATGCATGGTATTGTCCTGCATCTGGTCCTCACACATCAACACTCTTTACTGAAACCATTGCCAGACCAGAGACTGAACAGGCTGAAATAGTCAACTCATGAAGATGCAGTGTAGCAAGGCGAAAAGATAATCAAAACTGAGTAATTAAGAATAATTACATATCAAACTGGTGGCAAGTGTTCAGCTCATTCTCATAGATACTAATAGGCCTGCCACATACAGAAATAAGTAGACAGTTTCTGCCTATCTCAATGATGAGAGCTCAAAAACAACTTTTTAACTTTTTTTTTCCTGTTGGACACCACCTTTCAAGGGACAAGCTGGGGGGAGGGGGTGGAAAATTCCAAAACACAGAATTTTTGGCAGAGAAGATGTTAGTAACAGTTTTAGAAAACATGATCAATGCAAAAGAGTTGAAGGAACTGAGTAAGTCACTGTAAAGTGAATGGTGACCAACTCTTCCTTCCTCAGTATTGTGGTAAAAGACAAAAACAAATCAGAAGCAAAGGAGTTCAGTATTCCATGGCAGATTTCAGCTGTGGCATGTATGCCACAATAGAAGCTCCCAGCTTGGATTATCTGGGTGCCTGTTAGGTCTGAACTTTACCTATGTGTCTTCTAAAGCCTGTTTGTGTCTTCAGATATTTATTTTTTTTTCTTTCTGAACTATTAGGAAGTGATAAAATACATCCTCCATACCCAATCTATTTTTACATTATATCCAGAGTCACTCATTGGTCCTACTCTGTTTACAGTCTTGTACAACACAAAGTCAGTTTTTCACAATCACTTCTCTGGATATACAAAGAGGTAACTATCCGAAAACAAAGTAAGTTCTGTGGAAATTTCCAAAAAATCTCCTCCACTAGAGATTTTGTACCAGATGAGACAGCTGGCTGTCAGGAAGGTTTCAGTAATACAGAATCCTGCCTCAGTGACTTGGACAGGAATAAGTGGATTCTTTTAGTTCCTACCAAGTCCTACACTTCTTGTATTCAGTGACTAACACATAACACTCACTGATAAAGTTAAGGGCTTTGGTACATAATCAACTTCCCACATGAAAATGCAGGACTGAAATCTTGCAGTGACTCAGGCTGCTGTGAGGGATGTGCTCAGGTGCACACATTTACTCTACAGTTGGTTATAATACCCTTGAATAGAAAAGGAATGAACAACTTTCCATTTAGTAAGGGAAAAAGCAGGTATAAATCCAAGCATGACACAGTGAACAATGCAGTACAAACTCACATCCCAGTTTATCTACAGGCAATCTGTCTGCATGCCCAAAATCTGGCAATAACAAGTATAAGTCTTGTTATCTCTAGGCTTCAGTGACAGGTTTTATTTATAAAGAAAGAGGCCTTAATGCAGCAAAATGCTTAAGTAAATACACAGTTATTTGTATCTCATTCCCAGCAAAGTCAGTGCTAATATCCTTTTCAAAATCTGAAATAATCCAAATAATCTGCTCACATGGTGTTCTCGCCATGCAAAGTACATATAAAATGCTTCCAGTTCCTATTATTGAATTTAGTAACAACTCATTTTTAATTTGCAATTGCAACAAAAAAGCCATAGAATCACAGAATCACTTAGGTTGGAAAAGACCCAAGTTTGAATTGAACCATTAGTTTTCAAACAAATCAAACAAGAATAGGAATCAGTTCCACTATTCTTTTTTTTTACTTGTTGAGAGTAATATTTAAATGCCTGCAAGATAACTTCAGTCAAGTTTTAGAGCTCATAAATGCTGATTCCAGATACAAAAAGGACAGGGAAAGATAAATTTTAAAAACTGAAAATTGCAGATCCTAGTTGTAAGAATACACTGATTTTTTTGTTTGTTTTTTAAACATAACACATGACTAAAAAAGAAAATTGAAAACCTCAACTGAATTACTTGGTAGGCTCAGTCTTGCTTCAGTAACATAACAACTGAACTGTCAGTTTAACTAACTAGGCAAGTCATGTTTATGGCTGGGTTTTTTTACAGTCAGACATCAAAAATGGCTACAAGACTCAACTAGTGGCTGTTCCTGCAAAGACGTGTGTTCTGGTTCAAATAAATTTCAAAACTCCTAAAAAAAGTGTGCTTTGTCTTTGGTAAAGGACTATCCCTTATAAATTTCCACAAAGTAGCTCAGATTTTTGAAAACTGACACCTTTACAGGTAAACTGTTTTCTCTCTAAGTAGATTTGAATTTAGGTCACCTTACTTTAGATGATAAATCAAGTGAGTGACTCAAGGGTAGAGGTCTTGACCAAGACATAGAAGAAGTAATTCAAATTCTTAATCCAAGACTGATCATGCCAAGTCCTAAGGTTAAGAAGATACGAAGATAATCAAACAGTTCCTTCTTCCAATAGTCTCAAGAGACCAGACATGAGACATACTTGTGAAACTCATCATTACCCTCATGAAAAAAATGTTTGACCTTTCTGTTTGGCAAAAAATAAAAGACTACATACATATGTTGCTACATGAATTATAAGCAAGCATATCAGAATAACTTCCATAATTTAAATTGTAACTACTGTACTAGGCAAAACCTGAACTGCAGAGGTTTAAAAGTCTGCTGACACTTATTCCTTTGGTACAAACACACTGAAAGCTTTTTGAAGTTTAGAACTCACTGCAATAAATTTTTCTCCACCGTTGACTATAATAGGTGGACTACTTTTTGAATTTCTCAACTCCAGGAGTGGCAGCTATATGCTTACAATCAGCACTGAAATATCCCAAACAACTTTGTTTTCAGTTTCAACAAGAAAGAAATGAGTCTTTCACCGACCACAAATAAAAACACATGAATATTACCTCTCTTATAGGATTAAAGTAGCAGCAGCTGTTCTTCATGCTTTCATCACCCCACATTTAAAGCAACAAAAGACTACCAAAATAGCAGCAACAGCTCTCATCAGCTGGAGAGGATGTTGGCTTTTCAGTGTAGGGCATGTGAACTGTTAGTGATAGAGTTACCAACACTTGTCTTTAATAGTAGATGCTTATACACGAAACATGTGGCACACATGGAAAGCCACATGGCAAGCTTACATGTAGCAAAGGAGCATTGAAAAAAAAAGTCTAATTCCTACTTTATTTTTATTAATACAACTATCTTCACTTGTGTGTGAACGGAGGAAACAGCATTGCCAACAGAAAAATCAGACATCCTTACAGATAGCAAACACATTTCACTATCACCTACTTCAATCAGACTAGAAAAGCTTTATTAAAACAGATGAGAAGACAAAGGACTCCATTTAAAACTAAACAATGACCAGAAGTTTCTGCCCAGGGCCTTAATTTGCAATTGACAAAATAGTGTTACAACTTCCCTGTTTCAAAAGGATCATAATGATAAATCAATTAATAACTTTCCCTGAAACCATATGTTGCTATACAGAGAAGTCTTTTTGCAAAAGAAATTAAATGCCCCTTAAACAGTTCAATCAATCTGTGTTTAAATAAGCCATTTTCAAAATTTTGGTCTATTTTTCTGGATTAATCTAAACATTAAAGGAAAATAGCTGGTGGTTTGGGCTTTTGATTTTTATCTGTCTTAAGAATTCAAAGATAAATATTACCATCGCAGTCCTGGCTCCAGAAAAATACTTGACTTGATTATTCAAACACTGCACTGCTTTTTCAAAAATAATTCTATAATTCATTAGAAAGAACCCCTAGAGTTTCATCTCTCCTTCCATAACTTGATCACTTATCTTTTCAGTCATCTGAACCATAACAGGACACAACAGACACCGAGTTGTCACTTTAAAGTCAGCGCTGGGCACACAACTGCAGCAGTATGTGAACGTACCTGGGCAGGCAGAGGGGGAGATCCTGCCAGTGCAAACTCACAGCCAGAGCTTGTTTTAATATATTGCTTTCCAAAAGAGAGTTTCATTCTTGAAGGAATAAAACTGGCATTTAACAGGGAAACAGAGAATACAGAAGTTTGCCAACCTCTACACAGCCTTTCTCTTAAAGTCACCAGATATGCATCGAGCCCTGTTTAACTTGTATTAAAGCTGCTTCAGTTGAGTAGATTTTCAGTTTTCACTGCACAGGGCTATTTCCTTGTAATTCCATCACAGTCGGCACAAACAGACCTACAAGGGCCTAGTCCAGGACCAACAAAATTTCTGCAACTCTCCTAACACATCCCTTTCAATGACAATCAGCATTTATACCTGCACAGTGTTTAAAGCAAACTTACATACAGCTAAATTTAATGGCATTATTTGTATTAAGGTTTTCAGACTTACACATGTTGATTTCTACAACTGATCTATCAAAAGCAAAATTGCAATTACTGAGACACTAAATAAAGAGACGAAGTTATTTGTCTGCCTTCACTGCCTTGACTGAACTGCCTTAACAAATTATTAAGTAAAGTGTAGGAGAAAGATCTGATTGTAGTGAATCTGCCAACTATACACATACACATTCAACTGGAAGTTACTAAGCAGTAGAGGAGTAGAAGGATGTTAAGAAAATGTACTTCCACAGATCACCCTCTTCCTGCCCCAAACATATTTATTCCCATGTTTCCTCCCAGAGAGTCAAGTAGATTCATACGAACTGGAAGTCAGAAAAGTGTTATGCTTGCATATAAGCCCATATATACACATGCAGTGAAGGAAATAGACAAAAGTTATTTTAAAGAAAACATGAATACCTTGTTTTCCTAAAAAAAGAGAGGAATAGAGGGATCTTTTTTCATCTTTTCCAATAGTTTAACAAGTATCCAGGTTTGCTCAAACTCCTTATTTTAAAAAATTCTTTCATAGTCACCTTTAGCACCATAGTGGCCATATAAAACATACTCTGGTTCTAACAATAACACAAAACATTTTATCATAACTGAGAAGCACGTCTGTACAATAATAATTATCCCTTCTTTTGTGCAGGTTCTCAAAAAAATTAGAAACAGAGCATTTATGGGGAGTGTATGATAAATTACATCATATTTTTTCAGGGACAGATGCAGAATTATTCCAATGTCTACATTTTTAAATACATAATAGCAGGAGCTTTCAGTATAACAGAAAAAGTAGTCATAGGTATGGGAGTCACATATTAAACCACATTGATACATACCTTCCATAAAGACTATGTATTTTCTCCTCTCAACTTGGCTAGTGAAAGGGTCTTTCCAGAAAATCAAAATCTAATTTTATTTAGTAATTTTAGACACTGCTTATTATTAAAGTCTAGTCTACATTTAAAAGTATTTCTAGAATAATTACAGTAGCTTGGCTATATTGGAAAAAGAAGTCTACTACTGTAGCTATAGCAGTAAACTAGGCAGACTATAAAATTAAAGTGCATTTTTCTCACATAGTTGTGGAGCAAAGAGACCTAAGGTTGGACCAAATGACCTTCAGACATCCCTTCCAACCTTAATTTTTCTATGATTCCATCTGATGGGATTATTAAAGTGGTGCAGGAATACTGGCAAGGCATTGGGAGTGAGTGTGTATGTACCCATTCAAATGAAAATCCATTCAATATAAGCACACAACACAGCACAGGCTGACCACTCAGGCTCTTGATTTCCTGTGAGTAATTCAGAATATATGAGCTACAAGATTGGTTTAGAAGGGAGCTACCTTATTGGCAGAATTAACAGGGATCTTTTACAATACAAAAGTATTAACTACTTTAATAGGAAAAATATAATTTGCCATAAAAACCACTAGTTTTCTCCCACACTTAAAACAGCCAAACATTTATTTATACTTTGTGGAATTCAAGTTTATTCCTGTAAGGCTTTTTTTAATCACTATTTACACATCAGCTGTTCATGGTATCTTGCTGTGCTTCACCAAAAGCACAGCAAGATAACAGTACTGAGACTTGTACTTGATATTCTAAAGGTTTTATACCCAAACAAGGAGTCAAATATAGACTGATACACAATGAAGTATTACTGTAGTTTCTAAATGGATAGTCATGCTTTATTTCAGGACCAAAATATACTCCCTCAAAATGTTTTATCCAAATGGCTCTGAATCATAGTAAAAACAAAACAAAGGACATCTGCTAGCAATATACCATTGGTACAAAATTAAATAAGTACTTAACACACTGTCCTTTCCAGGGTCACAATGAAGTCTATTAAGGGTCTACAGATTTTCTGCTTTTTTCAGGGGTTAAAACCATCATGGCTGTTGCCTTTTTAAGTAAGAAAAAGTCCCACTCACAAGCAATCCTGTGCTTCTTCAGAAATACTCAATTCAGTCTAGAAAAGGAGGATGATTCAAAACCACAACTACTCAATTTTCTAAAGGTTGTACAAATCATGTTGGGGGAAAGGGGAGAAAAACAATCTGAGCTAAAAATAAGTAACAAAGAAACATTATCGTTCAGAGAAGGGTACATTAGGTCAGAAGCTGCTGCTTTTTAACACCAGAAAGTCCTTAGAGCTTTCTGTCTGAAAAGTGAAGGAGCAAAAGAAGTCACCAAGTCAAGAGAGCAAATAAGTTGTTTACTCAGCATATTCTACAAAAGCAAAAGGAGCTTTAGTCACAAACTACATGTCCTTGGTAGTGTTTTTTAAAACTAAGACCAGGTCATCGTTAGATCTTAAGTCTGAACCAGGTCATCATTAACATCCTAAAGAAACAGTCATTATTGTTTTGTATCATACACTAGCACATATCATTACACCATTCTCTTTCTTGTCCTTTCTCCACCCACTTCCCACTTTGCCACTGTCCTTACTGCCATTTCTGCCGTCCAGTTTTATCACAACTGTGAAATTATTATTGACCATTTCTAGAGTCAAGCTAAAAGAAACCCTATTCAGTTACTTCACAACCCTGGGAGCTGTGGAGGGGAAGGTGGGTTCCTTTGTAATCACTGCAAGGCCTTCATGTGTCCTTAAAAAGGTCCTATAGGAACACATGAAAAGATCAGATACTGGTCTATGGGATTTAATATTAAACTTCATAATATAAAGAGACAGTGACATTTAATACATAGTATACTATATAGATTGTGTACTTATCTGTTATACATATAACAAAGTCAAACAATAGAGGAAGAGTAACCTGATGAAAATCAAGAGTACAATAAAGCTATTTATACATTCACATTTTAAAAAATTGATGGTGTTATGTACTCAAAGTACTGGAATCTATGCAGGAGAATAAATACTCCATCTATCATTATTCAGCTGGTTCATTGTAAGTCCCAGAGCCAGTGTGGGATTGAAGGATAAACGAATCACCTTCCAGACCAATTTAGGGAGAACGTCATAGTCTAAATTACTATGTTGAACTCACAATGATATAGAAAAACAAGCACATTTCTGTAACTGCTCAGGGCTGTCAGGCACCTCTGAAGAGACGGGCACATACCAAGGGGACAGATCTCAGCACCACACCAGCAAAACCTGAGGAGGATAATACAGCTTTTGTGCTTTAGGAAAAAAGAAAAAAGATACATAATGAAAAAGACAAGCAGTGGCCTCCAATGCCACAGAGCTGAGAGCTGAACGACCCAGAAAAAGCTCCTAGACTATGAAGTTGCTCAGAGTTAGCCACCTAGGACACAGAGCAACCAGCAATTTCCTTCTTCTAACGCTGGTCACCTACAGACATACAAACTGTACATTTTCAATTAATTACCTAATCCAACTGGAAACAATTCCATGGGGCAGAACGACTTCAGAAGAATGAAAAAGCCAACCACAGCTATAATGTCCACTTTGCTGCTGCTCTCTACAGATGAATAATGTCCCGTAACAATATTGCACACCAACACATACAACCTGTAGTGTCAAATTAAATGTGACTAAAACAAACAGATTGCAAATGATACAAGAAGCTGCAGTTTAAAGACTTCAGCAGCAACTGCCACTTATGGTCAGAGCTACAGCTAAACTGGATTTTCAGGTTCAGTCTGCTAGAACTAATGTATTACAATTTATCACACTGGGGAAATAAAAAAGTTTAAAAAATGCTGAATTTAATTATCATATTAATTTATGGCTTAATCAGTACTTGGTTACAACATATATGTCTTCACTCAAGCAGGGTAAATCGTTTCCAAATTTTATAATCTTTTACTTAGGTACTAGATGATACCTTAAAGCAACCTGTCAAAACCTGAAACCAGAAAGTTTCAGGAATCTAAGCTCAAAATCCTGGAACCATATATCTTAAAATACTTCAATTCAAAACAAAATTTCAAACACAGGAAGCTTGAGAAACTGTATGCAACTCAGAGCAAACTGAGTAGAACTGAAGACACAGACTTAGAGAAACTGTTCTCATACTTAGCAAAACTGATTTCACAAATGAACTGCAAAACTTACATTAACTTTGAACTGACAAGAGAAAAATAAAGTACTAGTAGAGCAGAAACACAAGACACACATAACCCAGAGTAATGCTAAACTTCAGCTAATTTTGTTTATAGAAAAAGCTGTTACCCAGATTAATATCTCCAGTCTTCTCTCATAAAAACATCCTTCTCATGTTTCTTTTCCAGACTGAGTACAAATGTAATTTTGAAATTAGTCACAGAAATTTTCCTCCATAAGTCTGTACAGACACTCAACAATTTCTTTGCTCTATGTGTGTGTCTACTACTCCATATGTTAATTAAGATCCTCCATCACCTCTTGCTCTTTCATAAATAGGGACAGGATACACAGCAACAACAAAGAGAAAGAAGCAAGAGATAAAATGAGTGTATTTCAGACTGTTTGACACTAATAAGGTCAAGTTCAGGTTGTATTTCAAGTGAACTCTGCTACTAAAAGGTAAAATGAAACTGCGGTATTACAAAAGGGAGGTCTAAAATAACTACCTTTAAACGCAGTACAAAAATGTGGAAGCCTGAAAAATTAATTTTCAAATAGCTTTTTTGAAACTCACTCCATTTCAACTCTTACATCTTTTATTACCAGTTCTGCAAACCCTATCAGGCATCCTCAGCAAAATCCTGTTGAGCTAAGTGCTGTGCAAAGAAGAGACTCTGCCTTTAAAAGCTTAAAAATACCACATCCGCATCAGAAAAAGCTGTAGTAATTTCTTTCTAATGAATTTCCTTCCTGTATTCCATCCTACCTATAAAAGGAAAACTTCGTTCTGCCCCTAGTTTTCTATCTCATACCACTCTTGCCTCATGTATTTAATGAGTTAGACAGGAACAGCCACACATGATCTGATCACCACGTACCACAACTGCTGCCACTGCCCTTCGTCATCTCTACCCGAGCAGGAAAGTGCTCCCTACGTGTTTGCAGGGAAGGGTTTCAGCTCAGTAGGCTCAACTGGTCGTTTATTTTTAAACAGTGCAATCTCAGCACAATTCTGGGTTCAAATATGGTAAACAAGTATGGGACAGAATAGAGAAATTCTTTACAGTCCCAAATTACAGTTTGGTTAACCAAAGTGCTCCCTCAGCCAGGTCATTACTGATGTTTTCTTCCACCATCATGCCAAACGAACTATCCAAAGTCAGACAATTTTACTGATCAACTTCAAAGCGAAGATGGATAAACATACAACCAAAAGAGGCCATAAGGTAATAGTCACAGCAGGGTTGTGTGAGTACTACCATATCTCATCATACAGTGTGATATAATAAATAATTACTAACATTCAGCTCAAGCACACACTCATTCCATGCTAGATAAATTCTGGACCATTTTATTAAAAACAATCATCTAGACTGTCTATTCAGCATAACTCCTTAGTCTCTATAATCATTTACTTGTTTCAAGTAGAATCAAGGTCTGCATGAGCTCAGCATTCCATGAAACCTAAGACATAGGAATGCCAACACTCTGAAAAACTCTGGTTTTCCTGGGGAAGAACTGAACATGGCACAAGGTGAAACCTCATGAGGGAAATGGCCGTTCCCATATTTGTTTCGGCCTCACAGGGCGAGTCAAGCTGACACATTTAGATGTAATGGAAAAACAAAATAATAAAACCACAAAATAATCAAGGACACAAACAGTTTAACAAATGTAAACTGGACTTGCAGCAACAAAACCCATTGTCACAAAGAGATGTATAAAAGCCATTTGTGTTCTGAAGATTAGGATAACAAAACTAGATGTTTATCAAAAACCAAGTAGCCAACCGACCGTGACAGCCAGCAAGAACGGGAAAGATTTTTTACAATACCTAGAAATCAGACAGAGAATGTATTTTAAAGTTATCTTATTAAGTCATAGTAAAACCCTTCAGGTAAAATGTTCAACAGTCCTGTAAACAGCAAAAAATGCATATTGTGTATTTTTTTTTTAGTTAGCATGTAATGTGAGTAACTCAAAGCATTTGGATGATTATGATATTCACAACTGGATTAACACACAAACACAAACCAGTCTAGCAAAGCACAGCTCCTGAATCACAGCATTTCTTTACTGCAACATGCAGTGGGCATTTCCTCAGCACTGAGAAACAAGTTCCCTGAAGTTTCTACTGATAAGAAAACACTATTTTACCATATATAAGCACTGTTGTTATCAAACAGAATTTTAATTTCTGCATATGAAAATAAATTTAGCATCAGACAGAAGAAATCCATGAGATTTTCCAGGGATTGAGTGGTGAACAAATTGTAATCCAACTCAAGTCAGCAGAGGTTATCCAAATACATCAACAGATCAGTTCAGAGGAGAACAGATCAGTTCAGAGACCATGCTTCCTGTTGTATCACCGCACATTCAAAAATTTAGAATGATATTCCTTATAATGTTGTCATCTCAGAACAGATGAGAAATCCTAAGTAAGTAAAATCCCTAAAGACAATTTGATTGACAAGTTTGCAAGGTTGCAACACATAATAAATAGTAGATTTTACAGCTCATGCTGTATATAGGGAAAAAAAAAATACCATGCAGTATTTGCAAGTCCAAAATAACAATATGTTCATTCACAGATACTCCTTGAGTGACCAGAGGTCTAGAACCACTCTTTACCACCCAGTCTAAAATGGGAAATATTACTGACAATATTACAAAACCATTCAAATGCTTTAGTAACAGGGATCATGTAAATATCCCAGGAGTCAGGGAGACAGGTTCAAAGAGTCTTAATAAAGTAAAGATTTGAGAACTGGCCCCAGTTCTTACCAAGTCTCTCCCATAATTTGCTGAATATTTAAAAAGGGAAAAAATATTATAAACAACATATTCATAACGAAAAAGGGAATATGAAAAATTTATTAGTGTCTCTATTGCACAATAACACAAGACAGACACATAACAGAGGTGAGTGTAAGCTACAAGCCAGAGGAAGTTGAGTAGGAACTACATTTGAAATACCTGAACATATTTTCACTGTCTGGAAAGACACAATCAATTAGGAGCAGTAATAAATTTGATATCATAGCAATGCATATTATTGTTTTAATATTAACTACTGTAAATACAGTAGATAACCAGAAAGACTTAAACCAAAATAAAACATTGTTTTCTTCAGTACTTTCACCATTAAAATTTATCATAATAACCTTATACCATCTAATTTTGACTTCTGGTATGAAGCATACCACAAGAGCTAATAAAGAAACTTCAGATCACAGTAATTAGAATTTTAGTAAATAGTTAAAATAGCTTTGAGAAGTCAAGGCATTTTACTGAAGGGAGATAAAAACCTCCCTCTGTAGCTGCAAATTGCTCATCATAAGTCTTTAGACTGTCAGCGTTTCCAGAAATTCACTCTGTAAGTTGTGCTTATATTAGAAAATAGATGATCTCTACCAAATTATGAATTCTAATGACTACAGTGAAATCAGCATAGTTGTGAATCTACTGGGCAGAACTGTAATTTAAGTGCAACCCACCTAATATGAGCACTTAGTTTGGAAACAGGCTGTAGATCAGCCAAACGAAGTTAAGTAAAACACACCTCAGCAAAATGTACTAGATGTGCTGAAAACTCTTTTTTAAATTATTAACACTTACTGCTGTACACTCCATGGTACCATAATATAAAATAAAAATATAAATACAAATAAAGGATGTCGAAGTCGAGGCAAGCTCTACATAGCACTTTGCTCTTTTAAATTAGTATAAGATAAATATAACTTAATTCCAAGATCCTAACAATTAAAAGCCAAATATAGCTATGCAAAAGGTAGTGCGCTGCAAATTGACTTGTGTTTGGATGATCTGAGACAATCTGATTAAGAAGCATTCCTCTTAAGGTAATCAGCACATGCACTACCACCAATTTACACACTATTATTTAGGCATGATACAAACCAGATTATTTTCTCAACAAACACAAAAATCTCTTCAAATCCAAGGACATACCTTAAGTACTCTTAATGGAAAAACAGAGTAATTCAATTAGTAAAGTACCTATGTATACCATGAAAAACTTATACACATTAGAAGACAGATTTTTTTGCAATATTTTATGATTTCAAGCTCCTATATATTTTTTGCCTTCGCAAATAAATCAGAAAAAACCTGAGCTTATCATAAAAAAACCAATTCTACAATAGGATTCAGTTCCCTTACAATTCATTCCCTTACAATGCCATTGTTCTAAAATAGGTGTAGTGTATGTAACAGATGTAACAAATGAAAAACCTCGTCACCTTAAATGTGATTACTCACAAGCTTAATGTTACATGTAAATTAAAGAATTCCATGGAATCAATCACTGGCTCAACACTTTTGTGCTGCAAATTACACACTAATCAAAGACATCTCCTTCAGACCATGAGATATTTTTATCCAGAGATTTCCAGATCTTGCCACTGGGTTACAACAGGATTTGATATTCTGCTCCAAAAGCAGAGCTTCTCTCTCTTCCTTCTGCCTTTTAAATCCCTAAAATCCAACAGCCCATTTTTAAAATCAACACAAACTACTACATGACATTCTGGATTAGCACTTAATGTCTCTATATGAGTTATTTCTCAAAAGTTCATCCTCTTGCTGCACATGTTTTGTTGAGAAAGGCAGGGTGAGTTGAAGTTACTCTTCATATTACTCCATGAAAAGTATAGCAAATAGGTGACCCTTCTCTTAACAGCAAGAAACTAGGCAGAGATAGCCTCTATTTTCTTGTCTTTAAGAAGATGTTACCTTTTTTGCACTGCATTGCTCCAGTCTTTGCTACTTCCCAGGATCTTAAGATGTCAGCAGGAATTTGTTATAAATCACCCAAATGGGAGAATCTGTAACTTCCTAAATCACATCGTTTATAAAAAATGTCAGCTTCTGTCAGAGTACAGAAAGTTCTTTTAAAAGGCATAACTTCATTTTATGGCCCTGGCCAAAGGAAACAGTTGTCTTTTTTTTTTTCTCCACGGTTCATCCCTGGCACTCTATCATTTTCAAAAGTCTCCTTTTTTTTTTTTTTCAGCAAACAATAAAAATTTAAGTTTCAATGTGCTCATTGCAGTCAAGGAATTTCCTCAGCTCCTACTAGTTTAATGAAGCTGTGAAATACGTTACTCTGGAGCACAGATGATCTGTTTGCACAGCTTTCAAAGGATAACTGCACCAGCTCTGAAGCAAAAGGAAAATGTCTATTCCTTCCATTTATATGGCCAACAATAACTTCTACATTCTGACAGAATCGTGTGTATACTGGCGGGGAAGGGGAGTTTCAAAACACTTTATCAGGAAGTCCACAATCCAATAAAATTCAGGCTCCCCAGACACTGATCCAAACTGATGCACAGGACTTGACTCTGAACTTTTGTTTTTTAAACACAGTTACAGTTATTTTTCTCAACCAAGAACAACAGTTGTATTTTTCAGCACAGATGACCATAATAGATGTGAACAATTAGCAAACAGAATTCCCTTGAAGGAGAGAGAGCAGTAATATTTTTCCATCCAAAGAAAACTCAATACAGTAGAACACTGGGTAACAATGTACTCATCTACACTAGAAGATTCAATGCACCAGAAAGAACTCTTATTTACATTATACTGAAAAATACAGTGGAAGGAATCTCATTATCCACCTGACAACAATCTAGTGATCTCATAAGGACACTTAACTGAAAACAAATTGCATCTTTCACTTTTGCAAAGGGAACTCTGTAGAATTTAATGGAGACGAGTAACTCCTTATGCATCTACTGCCCATGCAGTAATTCAGGTGAGAGACTTATACAACACTTAAGGCAAACCTACAAGACATGACTAAAAGCAACACAGTTTTACTCTCACCACTAAATCACAAAATCATATAATATCACAGCTTGGAACTGGGTTTCTAAGAATCCAGTGTTCATTTAAAAGAATAAGCAACTTATTTTTTTAACAACTTTACTTCCTGTCTGGCAAGCCCCAGTTATTTACAAGCATTTCATATCATAATTGCATCAGCAATATTATGATCTCAGCAGTTTATTTCTCTGTATTAGCACTGAAGGATGTTAATAAAAAGTATCTATTTAAAAACCTAAAACAACTGGAAGCTTAGCTTTCTTTGATGAAGGGCTGAGAAATATAGGACTCTAAAGACTTCTAAAGTAGATATTAAAAATACATTTCTTTACTCAGCAGCATTTTCTCTCCTTTCAACAAAGGATGTGGGTTTTATTTACCCCAGTCATCTCTGAATGTTTTACTAACCAGAAGTAAAACACTAACAGCTCCATCACTAACACCTGCTCTTCTTTCCCTCATCGCCCTTACTCACACATTCTAAGAAATCAGCTAAAAGGTGAATACACAGGACAGATACTACCAGATATTTTGACTGACTACTCACATCATACTCTGCAATTCAGGTGTAAAGCTTGTTGATTTTCTTCCACTGCTTGAAGAGGCAACTGCTGACATGGGGCTGGCCACAGTGCTGCTCATCTGGGTAAACAAAGAAATAATGGCACTTACAATACTTGTATTTCATTTCCAAGACAGCACATGCATGCTTCACACTAGATAGTTAAAAGGAAGTAAAGCTATTTGGAGTAACGTGGAAGGCAAAGGTTCTGCATGCAAAAAAGAAGCCTATGTGAGGCACTAGAAAGCTTGAGTTGATGTTTGGAAGTATTGGAAACATGCACTAATTCTAAAATACAATTTAGAAGTATCCTAAAAAGTACCAGTGGAAAAGCACTGAGATAAAAACACCACTAGTCTGGAATATGGTATTCACAGACACCAGAACCTCTGCTGCCCAGTCATCCTCTTATATTCCTGCACATCCTAACCACCAGTAAACCACATCCACCCCATCTCCAACAAGGCTAAGAGGAGTAAAAGAGATTGTCACAAAAAGACAGCTAAAACTGTATGAGCACAGAATCAGAAACTTCCTTTATAAAACACTCCCTTCACACACAGAACTTAAATTCTTAAAACAGAAATACATTAGAAAGAGTAAGACCCAACGACCATCATAATACTCCCAGCACTGAAGGTACTATCTTTATACTAAGTATTTTACAACCTTTCTATAGAAATATGTCATCCAAGAATTCCAAAGCAAATCCAGGACAATTTTACTCCTATCCTATGAAGTAATTAACAAATCTACATTTTCCTCTTTAATAATATGCAAGTTGGCTGGCTTTGAGCAATTTAATTTTAAAAAAATAATTTAATTTACTAAAGGACTGATGAGTAAAATTATGGAAAACTCCATACATATGTAGAAGGGAATTTCATTTTTCCCTTCAAAAATATTAATAAAAAACTGCATACTGTGTAAGTCCCCTGATAAACAAGCCATATTGTCACTATATTTCTTAATCTTCTAGTTTGCTACACACTAGTAACGGTTGAGTTGTACTGCTCATCTCTTGCACTATTAGTAGTAGCAACAATAAAACTTCATGTTGATATAGCTTACTGTGCTGTAAGAGATCTTAGCTCTCTTCATTTTAAAATTCAAAGGGCAAGATTGTTTTCCAGCATAGAAATCCACTCAACCACTTCCCAGGGCAGCCTGTTTCCATGTTTGACCACCCTTTCTGTGAAGAAGCTTTTCACAGTATCTGAACCTCCCCTGGCACAACTTGAGGTTGTTTCCTCTTCTCCTACAGCTTTGTACACAAGAGAAGGGCCTAATCCCACCTGACTGTCCCCTCCTGTCAGGGAGTTGTGCAGAGCCAGAAGGTTCCCCCTGAGCCTCCTTTTCTCCAGGCTGAGCCCCCCCAGCTCCCTCAGCTGCTCCTCCTCAGATTTGTGCTCCAGGCCCTTCCCCAGCTCCGTTCCCTTCTCTGGACACGTTCCAGCCCCTCAATGTCCTTCCTGAACTGAGGGGCCCAGAACTGGACACAGAACTCGAGGTGACCTCAGCAGTGCCAGCACAGGGGACAGTCACTGCCCTGGTCCTGCTGCCACACCATGGCTGGTACAGCCCAGGTGTCTTTGGCCTTCTTGGCCACCTGGGCACAGCTGGCTCACGTTCAGCTGCTGTTGACCAGCACCCCCAGGTCCTTTCCACTGAGCATTTTTCAGCCACTGTGCCCCAGTCCGCAGCACTGCACGAAGTTATTGTGATTAACTACAACATCCAGCACCTCAACCTGTTGTACCTCGTAAAACTGCCCTTGGTCAACTGATCCAGCCCTTCCAGATCCCTTTGTACAGCCTCCCTACCCCACCCAGATGGGTGTCGTAAGTTTAATTTTTTCATTAATGCTTTCAAGTAGATTATCAGGCTTCAGTTCATCTTCAGGCAGATTCTAATTTAGGTCCCCATCCTGCAAGCACTTATGCACATGTGTAACTTGAATCACAAGTTTGCTCCCACTCAAGTCTGATTTTAATCACATGAGTTACACACAGGCTAAAGTGTTGTCAGGATCCTGCCATAATCAGCAGTTACCAGAGTCATCTAACCTAAACAGTCAAATTAGTGAATTTAAAAAAGCAAAAACAAGTCAAAACCCTCTTTATCAAGGAAAGGTGCCAGTATTTATAGGAAAGCACTATATATTCATGGAAGGGAGTTAAGAGGAAGATGCCTTTGTACTCATCTCAGCAGGAAAAGCCTAAAGATTTAAAAATTTGTATGTATTTTATAGTTCATCATACCCTAATAAAACTAATAAGAATTAATTTTAGTAGCTATATTTTCATATCCAATTCCACAGTACCAATATTCCTAAATAGAGAATTAACAGTGTATTCATTAAAAAGTGAATAATATCCAAATTTTAAGGAGTTTTTTTTTTAATTCAGAGTTCTTCAAAATTAATTACATCACTTGAAGTATATAAGTATTTTCTTTGAACATCCATGACAGACATTGTGCTTTCTTTATCCACGAGGTTCTGTTCTGCTAATTCATGAAACATTCTCCCAAAATTCCCAAAAACCATGGGGCTCAATTCCACAGTTGCCTCCTCACAGCAGAAGACCTGTGGCTCATGCATGTCCTATTCTAGAGTAAATCCTTTCTTAGGTTCCTGCCCTCCATGTGGACAAAAACAGTTCAAGTAAAAAAATTTGAAGGGCTGTACATCTCAGTGGTTTGAGAGCTGAAAGTTTATCAGCTACTGCTTCACTCCAAACTTGGGTCCTCCTATTGCAACCAAACAATTTAACTTTCAAATCAAGCAGGTGTACAGCATTTTCTTGACATAAAAAACCAACAGCTTGTCAGGCTTCATCAGACCCTTTACAATAATTACTTCCACAGCCCACATTCTGTTTGATGGTTTAGATAATTAACTTCTTTACACATCAAAGTCCCATCCTCCGTATGTTCTACTTCCTTTCTTCCGGACATTAAAAAAAAAAAAAAAAAAAAGATAATTCAAAAGCAGAAGCACTCCCAAATCAATTTTCTTCAATAAGTACAGCTATCATGGATCTGAAAAGCCTACAGTGATCTTCAATGGGTCGATATACTGTATTTGTTTTAGCTCCAAACTGAAATGCAGCTGTTTGCCATATTCTATAAAATGAATTCAGATGTTCAGATTAAGTCACAGATTATTTCAATGTGCTGCATTTTAATCATGAACTCTAGCAAGTAGATAGCTTCTGATTAACACTATTTGGACTGGTAATTTTGAGTTCCTATGCAAGTAGGTCCAGATTTTATAAATTCTTTTCTTGTAAGTAAAACATTGCAATCAAATGTATAGTAAAAACACACACATTCAAAGGTATATATAATAACTAATATAAATGTTTAAAAGCATCTACTGTAATCTCTATGCCTTTTACACTGAAGAGTCATAACAGAAAACACTTTTTCCATCTGAATCAGCAAAACAAAAATTATCAGATGAGGGAAATAAATTTTAAGTAATTTCTCATCAGGTTTAAGCCCATCCCTCTCACCACAGTAAGATACCTGGGTAGATTTCTGTTTCATAACCCTCCTTCATATCAATAATTACTCTGAAATTACCTACCAATATTAACTTACACTGACTTTCCTACAATCAATAAGTGATGGTATAACCCACGTATTTATTCAAGATCCAGCTGAGAGACATGAAAATTGGAATTCCACTGTTCCTAAAATATGATGTAAGGGTAATACATTTAGGCAATATCTAATACTATATTTACATACAAATATATACATAAAATCATACCTTTTAACCCAAACCATTCTGTAGTATCTTAAAACTCATCTCATTCAAACCCCCTGCCACGTGCAGGGACACCTTCCATCAGACCAGGTTGCTGAGGGCCCCATCCAAGCTGGCCTTGAACACTTCCAGGGATAGGGCTGACACTGCTCCTCTGTTCCAGTGCCTCACCACCCTCCCAGCAAAAAACTTCTTTTTTCTAATCTTAACCACCCTGCTGCCTTCAGTTTCAAGCCATTCCCCCTTGTCCCATCATTGCACACCCTCTCCAGCTCTCTCAGAGCCCCTTTGGGTACTGGGAGGTGCTGTGAGATCTCCCCTTCTCCAGGCTGAACAACAGAGACTCAGTCAAGGCTTTTGAGATTCCACTGAGACACCTTCACCAATCCCCACTGCTGAAATGCCACACAAAGATCAAAGAGAAAGGTCCATCCAAACAGCCACTACAGAACAATCCTCCAACAATCTGACAGCTGATCTAAACTCACTCAGGAAGAGCAAAAGTTAATAGTAATACAGTTTTCACTTCACCACAAGAAAAGAAACACCTAAGTCTGCACTGGGTGAGTTTAAAACAAATGTGGATTTGTAGAGATTCTCTCCGATGTCTCTGTTATAGGCTAAAGAAGGTGCAGGATTACAAAAAACCAGCAGTGTCCCTGCAAAAATGTTTACACTGAGTAACACAGAGTAGAAGTTACCATTACAATAATTTAATTCATCAAGCATACATCTAACATGGTTATCACATCAGTCTTTTCTCTTCATAAATACATTTTGCATATAACCTGAAACCATGCAAAAATTTAAAGACTGACAAATTTTCATTTATATAAACTCAAACAAAACAGGAAGGAAAGAAAAGCCAATATAACTATGAATTAACACAAAATTAAAATTAATGCTTTTGTTTCCACACCCTCTACTTCAGAGTAGATTAACTTTAACTTTAGATTAACTAGTCTGTTACCACTGAGTATTTCATGGCCTCACCAGCTGACGAGAGGGTACAGGGTAACAGTCTTCCAGGACTGGAGATGTAAGAACTTAATTAACTACAGGAAATACAGATTTTTGTTACTGCACTTCTTTTAAAAAACAAAACCACACCATAACACTGCTGAACCCACGCAAGACTCATTAGTGTATGCTCGAAACTATTAAAAAAAAGAGAAAGTTAAAAAAAAAATACCCCATAACCAAATGCAAGAGCAAATAAACTGTTTTGCTTGTCACTCATTCTCCCAGTTGCACAAATTAACTGAAAATTAAAACACTAAGTGTGAAGTCCTTAAGTACTCCTGACCTGTTGAAGCAGGCTGGAACTAGAAACACTCTAAAGGGTCTCAGATAAGCACATGTGATCTAGAATTTACAACAAAAGAATGACTGATACTACACAATGAAATTAGTTTATCATCCTCTAACCTGTTCAGGTCAAAAATTACCAGCTTTTTGGGCAACAAATAAAAAATCTTTTTGAGTACAGGAAATAGGATGAATAACTTCCATAACTCCCTAAGCACAGCATCTTGAAAAGCCAAGCAGATAAAGTAAAGGCACAAACTTTCAGGGAACAGTCACACCAAACACAGGATTAGAAGCAATCTGTGGGCAGGCAGGGACACATCTGCCCCAGGTCTGCACACAAGAATACTGTTCAAAGCTCAGGCTGCAATCTCAGCTCTCTTTCATTTTTAATTAATTAACAAAGTACCACAAAGCAGAATGCATGCACTATTCATTCTAAGGATAACACATTACATCTGCTGCTGCTGCTTCCATTTATTATTTGATAGGCCAGATTCTTAGGGTAGTTTTATTTTAAACTGAATACCAGAAAGAAAAATGCATCTTACAGCTGTCAATGCACAGCCCAGCTTTCACCACCCAGACAAATAAGCATCTCATCTTTAACCATGACACTCTCTTAGAAGGGAACATGCTTGGAAA
Organism: Trochalopteron elliotii; assembly: GCA_024734555.1. Taxonomy (NCBI): domain Eukaryota; kingdom Metazoa; phylum Chordata; class Aves; order Passeriformes; family Leiothrichidae; genus Trochalopteron; species Trochalopteron elliotii. Next base: position 1,858,934 of record JANPWX010006184.1, read on the forward strand.
GCCCACACAAACACAAGGAATACAACTGAACACAACTTCCCCCTGTCCATTTAAAAGCAATTCAGTCTTTCATTCCCATGTAGAAGTTAGAGAAGAAATGAGCATGGCTAATAACAACAGGTATAACAAAATTTCTAATACATGTAGGCACAGATTTTCATCCAAAGTATTACACACATCCTAATGATTTTATCTTTAGAACTGTCCTGTTCAACATCCCTGAAGATAAAATAATCCCTCCTGTTCATTTCCACATCTCAGAGTGTTTTTGTGCACTACTTTTACTGAAGACCTTACATGAAAGCAGTCAACAAGCACAACTCTCTCATTAACTTAGCAAGGAAAGAAAAGTCACTAAAGCAACCTCAGACTAAAATAAAACCTTCTGACTCCCGTGTGCAATAACTGCTGTGTTTTATCCAGTATGACTCTGCATGTCCTCACATTTGAAGCTACTATTTGTCCATCCCCATGTTAGACATGACAGTTACTTTAAACTTCTTCTGAACCAGACCACAGAATGGTCTGGACTACTGAAACAATACTTATACACAGATGTGACTGTTTTATTTGAGACGGGGGAAATATAGAGAATAATTTTGCACCAGAGCTCTGCCTTTACATCTGGAGGTGTTTACAAACGCATCTCAGAGTTTCCAACTCCAATCTAATCAGAGCTATGTCCTTCCCAAGAAGTGATACATTTATTTTTAACAAGGAAGCAGGCAAAATGAATTTCATACATATACCCACCTCCCTCTGAACTGAATGTGCACACTTCTTTGCAGAGCTTTGTGCCACACTGGCAGTTAACAGCACTGCAAATTAAGCACAAACGACTTTTTCCTTCCTTATTAAAAATGCTTTAAGAAAACAGTGCAAAGACCAAACAACCCGAAACAAACAGCCAAGTTTTCACAGCCTCCAGAATGACTCCTATAACCTTGAATTTATTTCAACGACCAATCATTTTTTCCTAATACACTGGTATTACAAACCTTCTATATGAATTATTTAATAGTTGTATATAGATGCAATTCAGTGGTCCTGACCTTCCCATGGGAACCACTGGTGATTTTCAGTGAAGCAAACACAAGGTGTGCTCACAGGTCTGGTGATAAAAAAACCCTTCCAAGTCATCAAGGAATTGCACACTTGATTCCAGCATGCAAGGGTGAATAGGCCCCAATTGTGACTTGTTCAGTATTTTCCTTTTTTCTGACGAGTAAAGTATTCCTGTATTAATATGCAGAGGTCAGGTCAGCCCTGTCAATATGTTTTACTGCTCACTGGCCAGCAAGCAATTCCTTTAGTGAGCATGGATCCCCATCTCCCTTTAGTCCCATTTAAAGTAAATTAAAATTTAAGGGTTTACTAATAGAGGTGGATTTTCTGTAAAGCATAACCAAGTTATCATTAGCTTTAAACTGTATTTTCCTTGGTGTAACTCTTCTGTCTAAACCTTCACCTGCCTTCATCTCCTTACAAAATGGCATCTTCCCAACCTATCACACTGATTACATCGACCCTTCTCCTCTCATATCACCCTGAGCTGTGTTTGATTCACTCTGTGAAATACAATTAAAATCATTTCATAATATAGTTCCACCCTGACCTTAATTGAATATTCTAGCATATCAGGAATACCATCAAGTTATGGCATCAACATATGTATCTAAAATTCCTCATCAAGAATGAGCAGCCAAATCTATAGCTAAGGTTATATAAAAAAAAAAATCCATTCTTGTTGTGGGGCCCTGTCTCAGAAATCAGTGCTTGCCACTATATTCTCTGAAGGAGAAAATGTCTACCTCCATTGTTGTTCATCTATGCAACATCTAATTCAAGTAAAACTACAGGAAAAACAGCCATGGCTTTAATATAAGGTCAAAGCATGACAATGAGCTCTTTAGAAGTTGGTCTAACAACACGTCAGTAATACTCAGGCCACCCAACCCTTTTCAGAGATCTCAGTCACAGATGATACCCAGTAAGTTCCTGCTAAAATGCATCCTTGTTTACTCAAAAATACACATTTGTCCCAGGTAAACCAGTACTGGGCTTAATCAGAAGAATTATCAATAGAGCTCTTCATTGTTAAGTGCTGTTAAAAATCATATGCTTGGGTGGCATTCCAAGTAAAAAAGCCTACATTTCAGCAAAATTCTATTGGAAATCACATCTTCCAAACAAGCTCTTGGCCCCTTTTTTCCATTACTGCTGCTTCTGTGATGGTTTAAGGAGCTGTGTGAACTAGAAACTCTGCAGCTGACTCTGTGAAAGTCTGATTGTAATCAAACACGATACTTCAAACATATGCAAAATACAGGGGTAGAGAAAAGCCAAAGATTATTTATAAATAGAAATTTCACCTGTGACAGCTTGCAAAAGAACGCTTACTAAGATTACTTAAAATTAATAACGACTCCACACAGCACTAACAAATGCCAACTACCTGGAACACAGATTGCAGATCAAATCAATACCATTTTCAGTACCTTTGACAGGCAGATTTTTTTGATCACCTCCAGATAAGCTTGTAACTGAGTCACCACTGCCTGGCTCCATGAGAACACAGGCCTAACTAATTTCTTTACATGCTTCTGTATCTACACACTTGGGTATTTCACAATTGCAACAAGGGCATTAACTCAGTTATTTTCTATGGTGTAATTATGCTGCCTGGGTTTGGCCTCGTGCCTTGGAACACCCTTGCAGTGATGACCTAGAAAGACACCGTCTAGCTGGTCTCACTGCCCGAGGGCAGCACAGCACAGCAGCAATCACAGCCTGAACAATGTTCGCTGCTGCTCTACGCTGTTACATGTAGGCAATTCTTAAAACACTTGTAGCTTGCTAAATTACGGCTTGCTTACACTGACAAGTTAACTAATTGACTAATCAACTCTCAAACAGCTCTGCTCAGGGCTCCCCAGAACTGAGCCCAGGAGAGTAATTCAGCTGGTTATGACAGTTAGAGGCTCTAAAGGCCACAGAATCCTGTGAAACCTTTAGCAATCTCTTCAAATCCATAGATTTGAAAATTAAGTTAAATGCCATGAAAGGATTTCATGTTTCCTTCTCAGAAACACAACTTAGAGCTTTTCCTCCAGTAGTTTTAGTATATTCTGGTTAGACCTCAAGCTCTTCTTCAGAATCACCACAGCTGAGCTCTTTATCTAACTGAAAAGTAACTTTTTCAAACTTTCACAAGCAGAGATGGGGCTTTCAAGAAATAGAATTTTTTTCCTGTAACAGTTAGAAATCTACTTTTGCCATCAACATACCCACCCTACACAGCAACAATACACAGGATAAACAGGAACTAAAATAAAACAAAATATGATTTGTATATTAGTAACATGCAAATAGGAGCCTGCGTAAAGTCCACCAAAGTTAACAACAGGACTGACACTGCCTTCCACAGCACTTGGATCTGGCCAACAGTAAAGAAAGATATGCAAAAAGAGAGAGAGTGGGTGCCCTGCATCCTGCCAAGTAAGCACTGCTGCCTTAAGCCAAAGGGAAAGCCAGGCCTGTACCAAGGAGCGGTGATGTGGGATGACGTGGGAGTTACAGAAAAGACTTCAAAAGAAAATTTTAGTGAAAACACCAACACGGCTGCAAACCTTGAAACAGATTCACTTGTAGGAAATAAAATGTCTCACATTAAATCACTAACACTAATGCCATACAGCAAACTTGCATGGTCTGCAACATCAGGTTCCTGCTCCCATTTCACAATCACAGTAATACATATTTTGCATGTATACGTGCTTCGCAGTCATCGACTGCAAATCATCCATTTGTGTCATTTCTAGGAACTTAGAAGCAGTTGATCTGTACACAGGAAGTATAAAAATATTCTAAAGTGGAAAAATCACTTACAGCTAACATGGAGAAACATTCTTCTGGACTGTCAATCTCAGGCTTTTAACATTTACCAGTAATTTCTTTAAGGACTAATACTTTCTATAAGGAACACTACAGACCTTATGAGAACATTCTGCCATATCAGGAATACCATTAAGTTAGGATATCAATGTATGTATCGAAAACTTCTCATCAAGAATGAGCAGCCAAATGCATAAGATTCCAAATAAGGAATATGACAGGATTCCAGTTAGGGAATCACCACACCTGTTCGGGCAAAATAAATAAATACCATTTCCTCCAGATGAAATTTACAAACTAGTCACATTTCACAACATCAGAGTGACACGAAGAAATTAACAACACCCAGCAGTACACCGTGTACTGCAGGCCAAAGCTCGGCTGCTGTCGCGTAATTTTGAAGAATATTTAAAAAAAAAACATAAAAAAAAAAAAAGTCCTAGGAACACCTCCTAGATTAGTTGCAAGAAGACAAAACGAACAGGACAGGGCAGGGTCCAATGCAACACCGAAGGCCACCAGAAAACCGCGCGCCCCCCGGCCCCCCCCCCGCGCCCCCGCCCCGCAGGTACCGCGGGCAGGAACCGCCCCGTCAATGCTCCTGAAGGCCTCAACAACGAGCAGCCTCACTAAGTTAATTAATAGCAACACACTCTCTTAATTGCGTGCCCTCTCTGGTGACTCACTCAAAGGCTCACCCCTGGGGATGGATGGATGGAAGGATGAGGAGGCTGAGATGTGCAGGGGAGGAAGGATGGAAGGAAGGTGGGAGCAGCTTGTGGTGCCCGGTCCCCCCACCCCGTGTGCGGACAGCCGAGAGGGGAAAGCGAGGGGCAGGCACTGAACCTCGGTCCTTCCCCTCCACGCGCTGCCTGGACCGAGGCGAGAAACGAGGGGGACGGAAAAGCGGCAACAGCTTCCCGCTGTTCCCCCCGCCCGCCACCACCGCCGCCGCCACGGCCGCTGAGGGAGGGGGGGTAAG